>JAOXOE010000001.1:11873069-11920621 GCA_028565055.1 Phoeniculus purpureus
TCTAGCAGTTAGATACTAGGATAAAGGTTGGACTCGATGACCCTGGAGGTCCTTTCCAGCCATGGTGATTCTGTGATTCTGTGAACTTTAGGTGTGGAATTTATGTTCTAGATGTTAAAGACCAGGAGATTTCAATGTCCCGCTTGCTAGTCTTCAGGAACAATCAAAGATGTGAGAGTTAGTAGACCCTAATTTACAATCCTTTTTTTTCCTACAAATGTAGAGTCTAACATTTCTTTAATTACCCAATCTTGATTCCCTAAAATTGGAAATCTAGAAATCCTTATTTCAGTTAGCATAGCTAGTCAATAGGTTGTGATTCATCTGTCCTGAATTTAGACAGCTGCATTTACATTTGAGCAGGTAGTCTAGTCTCCTGTTGCCACCAGTGGTTGGAAACAGACGTTTTTCAGGCATTGTCTGATGTATTTTTATGTCTACCTTACATACAAATTAATAATTTTCTAAGATGTTCTTATTCTTGGTCTTTTGACTGTAATGGAGCCTTGCAGAAGCTCTACTCTAGATGTGGTAAGTATTAAGATTCCCTTAATTATCTTCAAGTCTGCAGAAAAGCTGGCTTTTCAGATTGTTGCAATGCTTTTTTATGGCCTTTCAAATCATTTCATTCATCACACAGAGTCATCTTAGATGTGGAACAAAGGTATCAGCTGACACACCAAAATTTTAGGTGAAAAGTTCTACACAAGTGAAAATGCAGAGAAAATGTTGATAGAAGTCTGGACAAAGTCTCAAGAAACAGCCAGTGACATCCTACTCCTGTGAAAAGTGGGATACTATTTTAAGAGTCACTTGTTGTGATTGATAGCACGGGGCATTTCAGCCTGGAAAGGAACATTCAGCATGTTAAGTATGTCAGTGGCATTTGCTATCTTACACACTTTTTTATTTCTTTCATGTTATTTGAAGTTGCTCTTTCACACAACTGGGTTAAATATTCCACTGTGTCCTGAATGTACTTTCTGGTACATTGGGCAAGCTCACAAGGCTCTTTAACTTGAATAATAAAGGATTAAATGATTAGGAAAGTGTTCAGTTTGTAATGTTAATTATGTGACTTCAGGTACAGCAGTTTCCAAGCTGTAATAACCAAAATTCCTTCCGGGTAGGGAACATTGGCATTTGGGCATCACTACTGCAGTAGATTGAAGAAGTTAGAAACAACTTATGCAGAATATTAACTGCAAACAAAATAAGATTTAGAAAGGTATTTAGAAATGAGATGTAGGCTAAGGAAACACCTTGTAAGAAATAAATAATAATCCTTACTATACATTAATGAATATTTGATATAAAAAAATACTCTAAGAGAGCCTACTTTCCTATTTGACCAAAATCTGGCTTCACTAAAGGCAAATCATGTCTGACATACTTGGTAGCCTTCTATGATAGTTACAGCGTTGGTGGATAAAGGCAGAGCAACTGATGTCATCTACCTGAATTTGTGCAGGTCATTTGACATTGTCCTGCACTGCCCTTTTCTCTGAAACAGAGATATATGGATTTGACAGATGGACCACTCATTGAATAAAAAATTGGCTGTGTGATCCACAAAGATGATTGGAGCACTGGAGCACCACTCATATGATGGTTGCCTAGGGGAATTTAGGCTGTTCAGCTTAGAGAAGAGAAGGCTCTGGGGGAACCTTATAGCAACCTTACAGTACCTGAAGGGGGTTACAGGAAAGCTGGAGAGTGATTTTTTTATGAGGAACTTTAGTGATAGGACAAGTGGAATAGTTTCAATCTGAAAGGGGGGAGATATTTAGATTAGATCTTAGGAAGAAATTCCTCACTCATAGGGTGCTGAGAAATGGGAACAGGTTGATGGGAAGACTGTGGATACTTCCTCCCTGGAAGTGTCCAAGGCCAAGTTGGATGGGACTTTGGGCAACTTGTTCTATTGAGAGGTGTCCCACACTACGACAGAGGGATTGGAACTAGATGATTTCTAACATTTCTTCCATCTTAAGACTTTCCATGATTCTATGATCTCTGAAGCTTGGCACAGAGTTTGCACCACTGTCCTGGAATATTCTTTCGTAGAGTGACAGATGCTGCTGCTAAATGTCTCATGATATCCAGCTGAAATACTTTGATTTATTTTTCCACTGGTTTTGTATTGTGGATTATGGAAACCACAAAGAGTGATGCCAGTTCACGCCAGATAAAGTAGCCCACAGTCCATTGTTTTTCCATCAAGTAAGTTTTACATCTTTCATGAATTCTTCAGATTTCTTTGCCTTCCTGAAGTCATAGGAACAATTCTGCTCAGGTACTGTGTAGCTGTTTTAGGAATTTGTAAACTTTACCCCATCATTATTTCAATGCCTTTTCCTAGGACAAGTGGTTTCAGATTTTATTTTATTTTAATTTTGCTTATTACTACAAATATATCTATATACTGCCTGCATATATATATATGTATGTTTTCCATAGAAAAATGAAGGGGCTTGAAATGTTTTATAGGATCCTAATTACATGGATGATGCAATATGGTGTGTAGTGTTTTATATGGTTCTATATATTAACACAGCACTGACTGTAAAAAGGCTGACGCTGACCTCTAGGTGATCACTAGCTTAAGGGTGATCTCTACCTTAACTGAGACCTCATCAGATATTTTCCCTGATCTATGTTATAGAGTGAAATGCTGTTTCTCTTCTGCCTCTATGTGTCCCAAAGCAATTCCTACTTTTTTTTCTAATCATGTTTGATGTTAGTTTAGGATTTCCTTACAGATCATGGTGACTAAATCAAAGAGTACGTATCATCAGCATTTCCTTTTATCAGAATAATTGTATTGTCAGTTTTGAGGCAGTTTGACTTAATTTATAGTTTATATATTTATATGTTGTTATGTAGTTTATAGTTGCATATATTAAATACATTTTCTACCATGACCATTACAAACTAATATATCAAAACAGCAATGATAACTGAGACACTTCAAGTTCTTTTCTACATGAGATTCCTTTTTCAGGAGATAGATGAAAAATAGAAAGCAAACTCTGGTGGCAGCAAATTGTGCATGTAGAATATTTTTGGAGTTTTGAAGTTGAGTCTAACTCAGAGTCCTTTTGAAATACTGCACACAGTTGTAATTGGGAACATGATGATAAATGGCTCTATTACTAGTTATGACAGAAATAATGTTTAATTGACATTGACATGTCTTTCTTCCTTTTTCAAAACTAAGGTGTAGTTTAGTAATCACATCTATTTTCACTCAGTTCTTAGGTTGATTCATTTTAAATAAGTCTCAGCAAAGAATGGTACAAAATGATACTAAAAACAGTCTGTTGCCGGACTGTCCTCAAGCCAGTCACTTTAGAACACTGTAGTAATCCAGCAATGTTCTTCCTGAATTTGGCAGCTTTGCTCTTAGAAGACTCCAGTCACCTGCCACTAAGGCAAAAGGAGCAAAATCCTCTTTGAAAGGCCACAGAATTCTTTCAATCTAAAACCTACAGTTTGAAGACAAGGGTTTGTGATTTTAGCTAAGAAAAGCCATAATACAAGACGACCTAGACTTAAGAACACAACATAATCAAGCTGCTAACCCACCGATCAGGAAAGACTATATCCCATATGGTGTGGCATGTTAGTTACACCCTTTAATGCACATCTTAAAGGTAACCAGCTCACCCTGGTGATGAACTTAGCTTAAGGATTTGCATGGAATATACTAAAATTACTCTCAGAGTCAGCCTTGATTGTATTGAGTTTATATGGAGGTATTACAGGAAATATGGACTTTGAAATACTTTAAAAAGTTTATAAAAATCTCTGAGATTGTAGTCCTGGCAATAAACAAACTGCATTGTTTCCAAAGTGGAGACTATTGCATCCATGCCTTCCTCCAGTTGCTTTAGAACGAAGATGCAACAGGAAAGTGCAAATACATAGGAATCAAACATTCAATCTACATCTTTTTTACCACATTCAAAAGTACTTATTGCATTGTCACCTGTATTCCTACACTGGGAACTTGTGAAGAAAACCTTGGTAACAAGTAACTGAATGTGTGAAGTACTCTTTCTAACATTGGTGGGTTTGCTTAAACTTGGAAGACTCTTTTGGAAGCCTGATGTCATTAGCATACTTGGTCCTGAAACCAAATCTAAGTGATTCTCACTTTTCTAGTCTGGTTCAGATGTACTAAACTGTAACTTAAAGGTAGATTACAAAATGGAAATGTAAATGGAAAGAAACAGAGAAGACTGGGTCATATGAGATTAGTAAGGACAACATAAAGAGAGTAAGAAAAGATTAGATGTGTTTGTTGACACTGATATATAAGACCTGAAATGTAAGCACAAGACTATAAAGAAGGAAATCCTGATTTTGAAAGTAAAAAACATCATTTATATCTCTGCTCTGACAGGAATATGACTTGCAGGTCATATCTTAGGTGAAGGTGGTCACCTGACTAGGATAGCCCAAGTTATGAAATGTAGATTAGCTGCACTCAGATGGGACCTTTGATAGATGCCATATAGCATCGCTATGTACAGAAACCAGAGATGTGTGAGTCATCCTAAAAAAGGCTGGTATGTACCATCAGGTCTGAGAATAGCCTAGTTCAAAAGGCAAGGAATAAAGACTGTAGTGCTGCTTGCAATAGTTTTTGGGTTTGCATTAGACACAATACAATTAAGATACATTCTGGGAGTCATAGTTTGCTGGTCATTGTGTGGTCTGGCTACAGAGAAATAAAATCAGGACATTGTCCTGAGGCTTAAACTCTAGTGATGGTTCAAACTGTGTGTAACCAAAGGGATCTCGTGTGGTAGGAACAGAATACCTGGCAGAATCACAACCCTGGACTTCAGGAGGGACAACTTTGGCCTCTTCAGCAATTGCTAGGGGGAATCCCATGGGGCAAGGTACTGGCAGGTAAAGGGGCCAAAGATAGCTGGTTAATATTCAAAGACCACTTCTTTGAAGCACAACACAAGAGCATTCCAACAGGAAAGAAGTCCAGGAAGGGAGCCAGATGGCCTGCATGGTTAAACAGGGAGCTGCTGGGCAAAACTGAAGAGGAAGAAGAAAGGCTGTAGGTCATGGAAGGAGCCGATGGCCGCTTGGGGTGATTATAAGGCAGGGATTTATTGAAGAGAGTTCAGAGGAAGGCCTCAAAAATGAGCAGAGATTTCTCCATTCCTCTGAATCAAAGATAGGCTGAGAGACTTGGGTTGTTTTAACCAGTAGAAGAGACAGGGACACCTTTCTGAGGCCTTTCAGTACTTCAAGAGAGAAAACAGACTTTTTTAGCAAGGAGTCCGATTCTGACAGAATAAGGGGTGACAGGTCTACATAAAAATAGAGTAGATATCAGCTAGTAGATTTTTGAACAATGAGGGTGGTGAAACACTGGTACAGGTTGCCCAGGGAGTTTGTAGATGTCCCATCTCTAGAGACATTCACGGTCAGGTTGGGTGGGGCTCTTCACAACCTGCTATAGTTGAAGATGTCCTTGCTTATTGCAAGGTGGGGGGGTTGGACCAGATGACTTTTATAGGTCCCTTCCAATCCAAAGCATTCCTTGGTTATATGATTGTATATGTCACTTGAATGTAGGATATCTGGAAATACTTGGGAAAGAAATTCCATAGCAGTCAGAACATTTTAGTATAAACAAGGTTATAGGCACCTACTCAGGGCTGTGCAGGAAGCTTGAGGCAAAGTATGGATTCCAGTCTGCAGAGTGCCCAGATCTGTTGGCTAAGAAATTGTTCTTAGTACAAAATGTACAGCCTATTGTGGAAAATTCACTCAAATTCTTTCTCCTACACTCCAAAATATCTGAAGAATGGTACATGATGACATTTATCTGGACAATTATGCCAAAGTGCAACACTAAATTATTTTTTTTAATGAAACAAAGTCAAGTTTGTAAAATGACAGTTCTTCACACGAAAGAAAATAAAAAGTAAAGTGACTTCACTGGAAAAAATGTAGCTGTTCTTCATTATAGATAAAATCATACAAAAACAACCCTGGCACTGTTAAACTTCTACTATTCTGGACGTCTGAGAGAGCTCTGATGTTTAGAGACAGCTGCTTTATAATGATAAGCTCAAAGAACACGAGATCCTAAGTTTATCATCCTGCCCTCCTGTGAATGTACAGAAGATGCCAACAACCATTCAGTCCTACTTTTCTGTTTGTTAGTAGCCAAGTGCCAGAATAATCACCCTTTGTAACCAGCATTCTTCTGTGCCCACACAGATCTACTCAGCGCTTTAAAAGGACCACTGTAAATCCTTGCTGAGACAGGAAAAATATGACCCCTTCTTCATTTTATCATACATGTTTCTTCACTGCCTTTTAATGCTCTTTTTTAATTCATCTTCCAACTGTGTTACGGAGAGAAACCTGACAAAAGAGGCATGTGAATGACCAGCCACGGAGTTTTCTTAGCAGAGGGCAGGTAAGAGTGCTTGTAGATGGGCTTGTACTGATTATTTGCTAGATCACTTGTTCAGAGGATGGTGTGGCTTTTAATGAGAAGCCTATTGCTGATCATACAGAATGAAAGAATCCATTTCTTCATCATTAATGTACCAACTTCCTCCTTCTGTGGTTGGTTAAAAATTTGTGTCCAATATTTCCAAAATACTCTTTGTACTCTTAATGCGCCATCAGTAAGAACTCTCTTCCTTATGGAAAAGAGATGAAGGATGAGAACTAATAGTTTAATAAAAATTTCACTGATATCTGCTGGGCTGACAGTGGAAAAAAGCGGTAGCAGAAAACTAGAAGCCCTCAGTCTGATCATAGAAGCGTGGATAAAGACTAACATTTTATTTTGCACTTCATTAAATCTATGACAGCATCTCTCTTTTTATTTTGTTTTAATACTGCTTTCTGACTGATCAAAAACCTGATAAATTCAGATGGCTTTTTGCATCTTGCAACTCATTGTTGAGACATTATCATGATCGATTACAGAGATAGCTCTAAAAGGTAAGACATAAGTCCTGAGTGCCAAGTGCATAGCCTTTGAACATTTAAGCTGTACAGCTTTATGTGTTGGTCTATATATCCTTCAGATTTCTACTCCAAGAATACAGCTCTTTAGCAAAACAAACATGCAGACACAAGATGTCGAAGTTTGGGAAAGGAATGGTCGGTACAAGGACCAGTACTGTATTTACTAATGATTTGGATGAAGGATCAGAGTGCACTATCAGCAAGTTTGATGATGACACAAAGCTGGGAGGAGTGGCTGGCACACCAACAGCCTGTGCTGCCATTCAGTGGGACCTGGACAGGCTGAAGAGCTGAGCTGGGAGAAATTTAATGAAATATAACAAGGGCAAGTGTAGAGTCTTGCATTTGGGTAAGAACAACCGTGCCCAGGCTGCCTGTGCAGCAGGAAAAGGGAAGGACGAACTCGCTCCCTGGTCTTTTATACTGTCCTGACCACGGGACTTTGGGACAGGTCACTTCCCCTGGGACAGTTACGGGGAAGAGAAGCCTGTTAAAGCAAGAGGATGTTTTCTTTCCTTCATAAAAGCACAAACCTGTAAGTCTGAAAATTCTACTAATTTTCAAACCACAATATTGTCCAAAAAAGTAAATGCTTTTGTTACAATTTCTTTGTTATGTCTCTATTTAATTAAATCTAGGGATATGATTTTCTGTATCACCATGTGCTTCTGATTACAGAATTACTGAATTAGCCTGTACTTTGGAGGATTTGAATCTTTAAATATTCACCCTCTGTTAATAAAAGAGGTTATCTCGCTGCATTTTGGAACAGGTATAGAATAATTAAAACCAAGAAGTTCTTTTTGTGTTTTACATAAAGAAACCCTTCAATGTAGGAAGGGTTTAGAAAATGTTGGAAATGTGTTTTCTGGCTGAGTGCAGTTTTATTGGATCATTACTTAATCTGTCAAAGATGTTGATTATATCTTTTAATAACTGGAAATGTTGAGACCAAAAAAAGAGATTGATTGAATGACATGGCTGTTTTAGCACAAAGCAGGCATTTTAAAATCTAAGACGTTGCCTGAAAGTGGAGTGATTGCCTGAGGGCTATGGGGAAAGCATTATGGTGTTTCAGTGACATATTTCCGTACTGGTAATTCAGTTTACAGCTGGTTGCTTCTGTTTTTACTCACATAGTCTTCTAAGGATTTTGAGACTATTTGTGCTTACTAAATCAAAATAAAGTGAAACTTTAGATATCTGTACAAGCTTTCTATTGCTAAAATTATATTGCTAAAATATCTACGTATTCCAGTGACTCTCTTTAACGGGACGTAGTGGACACTGCTGCCTCAGTGATACTAGTTTTGAGATTAATATAATGATATAAAAGGCTGTGTGAACCAGCTCTGAAGAAAACTTTCACTCTGTAAATGCTGTCTGAAAGGAAGAAGAAATATAGAATCGAATTTTGATTAAGAATTTATGGAATTCGTAACTATTAGTCTCTTGGTTAGACCTACAAAACTTCTAAAGAATGAAGTGCACTCCAAAACTGCTTCTTACATGTTATTAGGTAGACAGATACATTTTAGGAATTTAGCAGAAACTTCTCTTTGTTGGCTTTAAACTAATGAGGTGTTTGAGGCCAAATGGCTAGTACTTAACTGTGAGCTGTTGCACAGCAAAATGGCAGCAGCCACCAGTCCCCCTAAAATTACTGAGGTACCATACATGCACATCTTCTTTGGCTGAAAAAGAAATAAAATCAATTTATTTCAGGGAGAACCTGTTTAAAAAAAAGAATGGTTGGGACTGATGGTTTAACTTTTTGCATAATGTATGTACACATTCCACACTAAAAGGCCAAAACATAAAGCCATCAGACACGTTATGTGTGTAAACTAATATGTTGTTAATCTAAATATTGTGTCACGGGAAATTTGAACGACACTCTATAGAAGGTGATCTATAACAGCCTTTCAAATACCTTCCTGGACGACAATCCTGTAGATTATGAGATAAGAAACACTAATCAAAAAACGTTTCCAGCCCAGCTATAGCCAGGAGGCTGTTTCTCTTCGTATAGTTTTATTGATTTAAAAAAATTCAATTGAAAATGTGAAATCATAGAGTGAAAGAATTACAGAATGAGTTAAGCTGGAAAGGACCTTTAAAAGTCATTTAGTCCAACCCTCCCCTGCAATGAGCAAGGACACCTCCAAATAGATGAGGTTGCCCAGAGCCCTGTGCAGCTTGACCTTGAACGTTGCCAGGATTAAGACTGAAGCACAAATGTCAAATTTTGACTCCTAAAGCTCGGGTTCTGTTTCCAGCACACTGGTATTTATTATTTTGTTTCAGTCTTCATGTTTTCAGATCTTTTGATCTACTAATAACCAGTTAAGCTCACTTCCAGGAAAACATGAATGTGAAACATTATTCTTAGACAGATTGTTCAAAATATCCGAATAGAGTAACTGACAGAGATCTGAAGTTTTGCTTTAAACACTTTACGGAAGGTAATGCTGCAGCTCAACTGTTATAAATAGCATTTATGTGCTCACATATGTCCATGATAATGGCCATGGAGGCAAAACATGCGCTTTATTCTATAGCTAGCAGGACAACTTCTCATAGAATCATTAGGCATTGGAAGGGACCTCGAAAGATCATCTAGTCCAATCTCTCTGCCAGAGCAGGATCACCTAGACAAAGTGGAAATGCTTCAAACATGCAAACTCAAGGGCAAGAAGAAAGTCTATAGAAAGAGATGGACACTTGGAATGATTATAAGGATCTGGTCAGAGGATGTAGGGATGCAACTAGGAAAGCCAATGCCTCCTTGGAATTAAACCTCAGTTCAAGAGGGACACAGAACTGCTTGACAGAGTCCAGTGCAGAGCCACGAAGATGATGAAGGGAGTAGAACACCTCCCTTATGAGGAAAGGCTAAGGGAGCTGGGTCTCTTTAGCTTGCGAAAACAGAAAGTGAGGAGTGACTTCATTAAAGTTTATAAATATGTGAAGGGTGAGTGTCAGAAGGATGCAGCCAGGCTCTGCTCAGTGTCGTCTACTGATACGACAAGGGGCAATGGGTGTAAGCTGGAACATAGGTTCCACATAAATATGAGAAGGAATTTCTTCACAGCAAGGGTGACTACCCAGGGGTGTTGTGGAGTCTCCTTCTCCGGAGATGTTTAAAACTCACCTGGATATGTTCCTGTGTGACTTGGTCTGGGTGGTCCTGGATGATATTTTGAGGTCCTTATGTTATCCCTAATGTTCTGTGATTCTATGATTCTGTGATATATTTTTATATCTCTGTACTAAGATGGCAATGGTTCTATGACTGGGTTGTGAACAGATTCTAAAATCCAAAGACATTAAAGACAGATGGAACAACACTGTTAGACAAAAAGTCTTTAGAAGTCAGTTATTAACCCTGAAACTGCATGTCGGTCGTATGGATGAGGGTTACAAAATCTTTTGTACAAACCATATGTTTACAAATAGGATTAGCAAACTCTTTAGCCAACAGCTATGTTTATCATGTGGACGTACTGTATAGCCAGTTAAAAGAAATAAGCACTCCTGGAGTGCAATTCACCTCATCAATTGTGAACTCACATAAGGATGAGTTGAACGTCTATCTGTGTAGAGCAAAGCCCTACTTTTGTGGAGATCTTGAACAGCTAAAACATACCTACAGATCAGACTTCTCTAGCTGTACGACACACCTTTACCACCAGATTTTTTAAGATGTATATTTGCATCTTTAGAAAAGCAAGAAAAGAATTTTCCAAGCTTAAATGTTTTCAGGCTGTGAAGCAAGAACAATGTTTTTAATTTATTGCCTAAATGTGATCTTGAGATCTTGAGAATTGGTATGAACAAAAGTATTCTATAAATGAAAAAGTGCAAACAGGGCCCAAATCTTCTGACTTCTTCAGCTGTGCAGGTATTGGCAAATGTCTGCTCCCCTGGAAGACTCAGCATCTACCCTAGCAGTTTTTTATGCACTTGATTGAAAACAATTGAAATTGCAAGTGACTTGTAATCGCTACAAAAACTTGAGTTACCTCTGCAATTTCTAGTGGCAATTTATTTGGCACTTAGTGAGGTTTTGAAGAGCAATTTAGTTGCAGTTAATAGCAATAATGGTGTATATGTAATTTCCTTTGGCCCATAACCAAACCAGTTTTGACTCCGATTGCTATACATTCTAATAACATTCTCATGATGTTAGCTGCTACTTTTCTCTTTTTTTTCTTTTTAAATTACGCAAATATCATTTAATGTCTCTATTAGTACAAGACATGAAGCATGCAGTTATTTGGCTAGCAAGTAAACAGTAACTGGCAAACTGTGTAGACAATCTGGATCTCAGCTACTTGGACCTTTCTGGTGGTCCCAGAGCTTGCAGTCAAGATGGAATGGCATAGGGATTGAACTATTCTTGCAGCTGAGTAGGTGGTTCTCTGCAGTTCAGAGCGAAGACAAATAACTAGCAAAGGCAGGAAAATATTTACTGTCACTACCCACTACACATTCTGCCATCAGACATAATGTACTCACATTGTGACCGAAAATAACTTTCCTAGCTCAAAGACTATCGGAGTATCACATTCTCCAGCAATAATGCAAGATGTCTGCAGACCAAACAGCATGGAAACAACATTGCATAGGACGTGAGAACCACATCTGTGTCGCTACATTCATTGTAAGACTCAGAGCATACGTTTGTCTTGTATGAATTCAGGCACCTGTGATTGTCATGGTATTATGGTCGTGCTAAGCTGCTCGTGCAGTCAGTGCAAAAGGATGGGCCATTCCAGAGGACAATGTTGATCCTGGGAAGCCAAATTACTCTTCAGAGTAGCATATTTCAATCCATTAACTACTAGGGAATTTAGTTACTGGGCATGTAGCTCGGGTGCTTCTGGTGAGGTCTTGGGATGGAATGCCTCTGAATCCACATAACTCAAAATATTGAGCAGTATGTGTAGAAAATGATAAACCGAGGATCCTGAGGACTGAATAGGTCTCCTATACTCAGGCTATTGAAGAGAAATAGTCAGAAAATAAAGATTTTTTTTTTAATTAGTGCTTCAACCTTCAGACAATTAAGCATGACGTGTTTAGTCTGTAGCACTTGATTCATCCTAGTAACTCAACTGTTGAGTTTTAGCATCAAACAACCAGTCTTCTATTATAGAGTACACATAGAAACCATCAGTCTTCCTTGTCCTATATGAAAAAGCAATCTCAGTGGACATAGCAGGTCAAAAATCATGTTTAGCCTTCTCAACTTTGGAATGAGCTTCACTCTGTTGCAAGGGTCTTTAGAAGTCTATAACTCATCTAATTTCCAAATAATAAATCAATAATCAGTGCAATCAACTCACGCAGAAATGTAAGTGGATCCTACCCCATATACTCTGAAAGATTAAAAAATTACTCTTTGGGTTAAAAAATTAACCTTTTTTTCTAGGAAGCAGAAACTAGACCCTCAAAGCCTTCCTTCCAAAAAAGTGAACTAACTGTTAGGCTATGGGCAAATGCATGTTTGTTAATTGGACTGCACAAGCCCTCTTCGTCTTCTGTGATGTACCTTCTTATGTCAACTGAATTGCATCCTGCCTCGTAAAACATGTTCACACTGATTTCAGCGTGAAGTCTCCTAATGAACAGTTAATGATGAATCCAAATATCTTAAAATAAGAAAAGTTAAGAGCTGAATTTTAGGTATCTCTCCTCATTTTATATACCTTTTTATATATATATATTTATATAAAATACAATTCTACAATTGTAAAATAGTTCTGATGAAGACCACTGCTGAAGGCTCCAAATCTCATACACTGGAGGGCCTGACTAGCTGTTACTGTTACTGGCATTTAAGGACTTTGTGGTCTTCATTTTAAAGCACAAGTATATATTTATGTATTTACACCCTCGAGCTATAGCATCAAAGGCATCTCTGTAAGCTACAATTTTTAGTAAAAATAAATTAAAATTGTTCTGAATGCTACTGAAATAACCAACTGGGGCAATCCATCTGGAATTCATTTTGCTTCATATTATGGGCTTTGTGTCACTGCTGTCCAAGTTGACATCGAAAAGCACAAAAAATAACATTGACATAAGGGTATAGTTATGTTTATACGTACAGAAGCAGGGGGGGTTTTTTTCAGATGTTTTCTTAAGAGTATCCTTAGAATTGGAGCCCTCAACAGGCTTTTAGAAAAAAATATTTGTAGCAGGCATGTTAAAATGCAACAGCAAAAGGCTATGAAATGAAAAAGTTCTCAGTTCAGCTACTGTTCTGAGTCAAGTTCTTCCGTTGTACCCAGTGGGAGGCTGAGATACTGGAACCAGGAGATACGCTTTCCCAGACATGCTTTGAGCAAGAAGTCACTATCTACGTCTACTGGCTGTAACAATGCTTTTTTTCTTAGGGTCCATTAAGTCATGCCCATTAAAGTCAGGAGGGGCTTTTTTCCTTTAATATGCCTTCTCTGTCTCCATCAAAGCGGAATAAATCTGCTTTTCTTTTTTATTTCTTGATGCCACGTACAAAACACTTCTATAATACTAATTCTTTAAGAAATCTGGGGAGCTAAGCTTTCACAGTGTCTGCAGCTGAAGGATCTTGAAGCATCTGAGAGAAATAACATAAAGGTGAAGGCAATTTCACCATTGTTCAGTAAGGACTAGACAGACTTTAAAGATGTATGACCCAAAGCTAAATGAAAGTTTACTTTCAATATACAATATCATATCAAATATGAGAATGAGATATTGTTAATAACAAGTGTTTTATACAAGAGAAGTGTCTTTATTTGTTTTGGAGTTGGATAACCACAAGTCAGAAAACCTACTTCAACCCATGGCGCAGGCTTATCCAGCTACTTAAAAGTATGGCTCCCATTTCATTTGAGCAACAGAACAGGCACCTAATTTCATACTAAACTACTAGACATATCTGTGTACACATACATATGTAGGCACCTATGTATGGAGTGATTTCACATATGCTTATGTCTTCCTATTTATTATTGGGAACCTAAAAGGCTACTTTACACTACACACCTACATTCTGCTTTGCTAAATTTAGGTGGAATGTCTTTTCAAACGAAGTTAAAAAAAAATATTCTTAAAATATGCTGTTAAACTGACAGTTGTACCAGTTTATTGTTATTCAATATAAGTTAATTTCTTCAGTTGAAATGTACTAGAGCACATGTGCCTAGACTTTAGTACAATATTGAGTACTAGGAGTTGCCATTAGTCAGCTAAAGGGTTAGGGTTGGACACACCTTATAAAATAAGTAAAGAAAGAGAGTAACTGGGCTTGAAGAAGGGCTCTATTAGGAATTCCAGAAGGGTTATTCATAGAATGGATTTTATTTAGTAGACTTCTTTATGGGCTTGGCGTAGAAACAAGCAGTGTGCTAATAAAATTAGCAGATAATGCACAAATAGATGACCTTAAGAAAAAAGTGCTAGAGTGAAATAAATCTAATGAAATTTGAATGGTGCTAAATGCTTGGTCGTGAACATAAAAGGCCATAACAAATGAGTCTGTTATTGCTGCAGCAAAGAATTTTGGGGTCCACAGGGATGGAGACAGCACAAGTCTAAGGGCTCATCACAGATTGGTTATCAGTTAGAAAGTGGAACTGGCCATGAAGGGAAAGAGTGGCTCCTAAAATCTACTAAGCAAAGTATTTCCAATGGAATTGGAAATATTTGCATATTATTAATAGTTAATTGTGTGGAAGACTTATTAATTAATGACATTAGCAATCCATTTTCAAGCTTCTGGATATTTGTTACATACCAGAAGACTCTCAGGTAACACGTTTTATGTCACCTCATCAATATTAGAATTATTCAGAGTTCCAGAAGCATTAGCTTTCTGCCAGGGGCAGCAGAAAAATGCCAATCAATGTAAGTAATCATTTAGCTTAAAACTAACCTTGAATTATCTTTTTAGTATCAGAAAAATATTTTAAAACAATTAGCTAAATGGACTTGGGGCAGTGGAAAGCATATCTGTAATCCTCTAATGGGGCTAATTAACCCCTTTGTGTTACTTTGATGTGGTTTGGTAGATTAGATTGTTGAATTTTGGCTTGTGCAAGTCAGCATGTCTACGCTACAGAGAGCAAAATGTAGCTCTATGCCTACAGCAAAACGTGAGTGTGGATATACTAGCACAGTAAAGCTGATCCTGCAGCATGCTGAAGCTTATTATTCATTTCTTAAATGAGAAAAGTTGGCTTTTGCAAACAAAATGGTGATTTATTGCATCCTTGAAGTGAGAAGACGAAGGTTAGCTGAGGCATATGGAAATGAAACTCGTGCTTTATTTGAGTAAGAGGCTGGCAGAGTTACAATGTTATGGTGTATAATACAGATAACATTAATATACACAAGAAAGAAAAGCCATAAAATGCTAAATAATATATTCCTAATCACAGCAATCATTTTTAAGGTGCTCCTTAAGGAGACGATATATACAGCCTCCTCCCTACGCTGAATAGAGCGAACGAAGTGCTGCTCCAGACAGGAATGCCCGTAGCGGGAGAAGATAACATTAACAGCTCTGAATGTGGGGGACAATGATGATAGAAAGAGAAAAGATTGTGGCAAGTTTCTGACTACAGCCTTTAGATTATGTCCTTGGCTCTAGAACAAGTCCTGGTTGCTAAGCTACTTATAAAAATATAGCATCTTTTGGATATAGCTTTACTGTTTTCCATAGGGACCAGAGTTTGTGCCTCTGCACAGTATACCGTATGCTTTAAGACTATGTACCTACTGTAGAAGATATGGTTACCTGCTGAGGGTGATGAGGAAATTATACTGGATAAGAGTGACCTATATAATTTCATTTTTTTCAATGCAATTAGAAATTCCATGATCTGAGGCAATTATCTCACACATTGTCACTGTGAACTAGCCTGTTTTGTTACATTCTAGAACTTTCCCATGATACAGATTTCTCAGGGGCTGGATGTTCCCTTAGAATGAGATTTGTAGTAATTCAAAGAAAATGAATTTATTAATTTTTCATTCCATAGTCAAGTGCTTCCTGGATTAAACAAGATTATTAGTGAGCAATGTAGTCACTCTAAGTAAGCTGAAGCAGCTTCTAACTAGATTTTAATCAAAATATTACAAACGTCATTGCCTTAAGCTGGTAAGGAGTCACAGCCAAAGTTACCACTGCTCATTAACTTTACTACGGTAACATTACTTGTGCTTACTCTTGCCTCTTGGCTATGATGCGGCAAGTGAATGTTTCACAGAATCATAGAATGCTTCAGGTTGGAAGGGACCTTCAGCAGTCATCTAATCCAAGTAGTTTGCCTACTATTTCTTCACACTCCAAGGAAAAACCTGAGCCTTTTATTGTGCATGTGTGAGATACTTGGGTCAACAGATATTCTTCTCACAAAGCACTTGCCCCTCTGTGGTAATATTCAGTTAAATAATAATTATTCTACTCTGGAATAGAATAGGATAGACATGCAATACAGGAAGAAATTATCCAAACCTTTAAAAAAAAGGAAATACAGAGGACAAGCACCCACTGAAGCATTGAACTGTGATTATCCTTGATATCCTCTTCTTGGTAACAGTGAAAGCTAGCATTATTGCAAGTGATATCTGGGCACGCTTCAGAAAACAGTACAAGGACCATTCTGCATAAGGGAGGTGGATGCTCAGAGATGAAGGCAGCAGCATAGTTTAGCTGTGTGGATGCACGCCTTGTGGTCTCTGAGCCATGAAATTGTTTTATTTAGTAATTCTTATTCAGCCAAAGAAACCACAGCCTTTCACACTAGCAGGACTTACTGCAAACAGCATTAGTACTTTTCACACAGAAGAAGTGGCTCTAGTTTCACGACTACGCAGGCTGTAATTGCATGATCTACATTATTGTTGTATTATTTGAGAATAAGGGTGTCAAAATCCAATTTAGACAATGCTGACAACTACTGAATATAATTAATTCATCTTATTCTATAAAAAGAATGCTGAGATACAGAGTTGCTTGCTTTGTTCACTTTTTAGTACAAATTAATTTTAATTCAGTCTCCAAAAACTATTTTGTGTCTTGGTTTGTCCACTTGTGTGGAATGCAGAATTGATAAATTTTTGTAGAATACCATAAACACCTCTGAAAGTATTATGAAGGTCATACTTGATTCCACACATTGCAACTTACTATGCCAGTTTCTGCACTTACCAGCATGCAGCAGAAATAACACTGTTCTGAGCTTTTTGATCGTGTGAAAACATTTGTCAAACTGACATTTTGGCTACTTCACAAAAATAGGGCATTTGTGCTGCGCAAAAAAAGGTGTAAAGTAAAGCTTTTTTAAATGGCATTTTCAGATATATGATTAATGTTATTAGCCTGGTTTGATTACTCTATACAATCATTGTATCTCACACTTGACATTTGTAACTAGTTTCTTCTTTTGTGAGGATTTTTCTCATAGCATTTGCATACAAAAAGGATTTAATCATTCTACCAGTTAGCCACCTTTTTGTCACTCACCCACCAAAAAGCCTTGGCTTTCCAGGGAGCATGTCCACTAAAAACGTCTGCTGCCATGATATTCGGTTTCCCTACCACACACTTGGTTTTCATCTCTCTTGGCAAGACTATTTTTCATTCTATGGCTGGCTTCTAATGGAGTGTGCTGTTAGCAAAGTGTTTGGACAGAAAAAGATAGTGCTTGCCTAGTTCCCATTTCACATGTAATGAAAGCGATTTGAGTTTGAGTTGACACACGTGCTCTAATGGTGTTTGGGCAAAGGGAAAAAATCAATACAAACAAGCATCGGCAGCTCTGGAATCCTGTACTTGTGTTTGACAAACTTCAGTGTTCAGTGGCAGAGTATATGCCTGCAAGCAATAAAACCTGAAGTGAGCTCAACCACGATAACTTAGAATACCCACTTATGCTGAAACCAAAAGATCACCTTTAAGCCATTGTTTTGCTTCTCCATTCCAACTGTGGATAATCACACAGAAAAACAAAGCTCAGGTTGTACTGAAGAGGCAAAAGGACCATTAAGAGTCTGTGACCAATTCTGAAGCACAAACGTCTCTGGTATTCTCATACATAGAAGAATAAATAGAAGCTGCTCCCACTTAATGGAAGAAAAAGGGCTAAGAATTTTTCAAAATCTATTAACAACTGAGCTGAGAAAATTAATATGTGGCTTACTAATTAGTTCAGAGGGAAAGAAGAGATCTTTATAGAAAAAGTAAACAAATTGATAGTTTCAAGTTTCACAAGAAAAGACATTAAGTAGTTCTGTATTGTGGGGGAGCAACAGAATATTTGTAATTAGGAAGTGAGCTCATTAAAAATCTGCACCGAATCTGTCTTTTAAAGCTTGTGCCCTAGAATTAATTCTGTTAGGAATAGTAATGATTGCTCACAGCACTAATAACTGGTGCTTTTCCAGTCGTCAGTGCACACTCTTTTCAAGACATGAAAAGTCTTAGTTTCAGTCATCTTCTTGCCTTATTCCCCTCATTTTTTTCAAAGGCATCTTCCCTCCTCCGTGCTTTGAAGCTCAGAGGTTCATATCTTTTGAACTCGTAGGTGGATAAAATACCTGGCGAGCAGCCTGACGACTATGGATCAGCTTCCAATTTCAAGGTAGATTTTAAATGAGCTGTAATACTTTTCAAAGTTTGTCAGTTCACAAAGTCTAAATGGCAGATTCCTATGTGCAGACCGCTGTTTAGACTTGTATAATAACCTAGCACAAGAAGCCCCTTGTTGCCATATAATTCACTGATTTCCTAGGCAGTGCTGCTGGTGCCTGTGCATTGTATTTCTGCTCCGTGTCTTACACAAACGTACCAAGTGTGTCTTTTAAAATTTTACTTCTTTTTCCTCAAGTAAGTCATCAGAAAAGTAGATTTTCAGCAGCTCAGAAAGTAAAACATTCTACCCGACTTAAAGCATCGATTGAAGTGCCAAAATGTGCTGGGTGTTTCCCTCTGAAGTGTAGCTCAGGTACCATTGTCCACACCATTAGCAACCCTGTCATTCCCTGTGCACACACAATTAAGCAAACCCTAGTAAGCTCCCATTCACAGTAACAAACGAGGAGACCTTACTGAAAATACAGCAGTGCATATTTTAATGCCATTATTACTTTTTTAATTGAACCTGGTCTCCCCTTAACGTATTGAACTTAACATCCAGGTGCAATATAAGGTATAAGAGTTGTGAGATAGCTGCACGTTTAAGGTGTGTAGTTAGGCAGAAAGCCAAAGTCAAGTGCTCCGAGCTCCTGTGGAGAAGAATATGCTCCAAAGAATACAAATATTTCTTTCAGAGAGTATCCTTATCGAGCAAGTGATTCATCCTGCAGCAATCTCCAGTTGTTAAGAAGGAAGTAGATTATTTGGCAATGTTAATGAACAACTAATATTATTTTTCTATTGTTTTGTATAAAGTAGCAAATAAGCACTCGATTGCCACTGTCCTTCCTTGTTTATAATATACTAAACAACAGCAAAATGTTACTTACAAATCACAGAATCACAGAACGGTAGAGGTTAGAAGGGACCTCTGGAGATCATCTAGTCTCTTTGCCAGAGAAGGTTCATCTAGAGCAAGTTTCACAGGAACACATCCAGGTGAAATTTCAAATCCTTGATTTTGACATGTATCTATTAGTTAGTTTGTGCTAAACAATTGTGATGTGCAAAGATCCCATGTTGCTCACTTTCATTGTTCACTATTCATTGTTTTAAAAAGCTATAAATAAAAGACCCCAAATCGCTGTTTTCACACTTGTGCTGATAGTGGAAACAACCAAACAATATGTTTTCTTTAAACACATCAAAAATTTGGTTAACTTGAGGCTTACTGGTCTTCAACAAGCTTTCTGATGTCTAGCCTCTAGCCTTCTGACCCAAACCATTCTGTGATTCTATTAGCCTCTCACATACTCTTAACAGCGCTTTTGGGACAGTGATTGCTATACCACTCACATTAAAATGGTGGAAGGTGACAATGTTGTAAACCAGGTTATAAATTTAGTACATGCAATATCTTGCACCTGTGTTGGCAGATTGGGTCAACGTGAGTACAACAACCTGAACATCCTGTAAGCTAGTTGTAAGATAGACATCAAAAATATGAAGAGCTGACTTAGGGAGTAAATAAGCCAGCCTTCAGGTTACTTGACAGATTGTCCCTAGGCACTGAGTACAGAAGAAATTGGAGGTATATCCACAGTTGGGGTTTTTTTAAAAAGGTTAAATACAGTTTTTCTTTAACTGTGGAGAATTAGCATTATAAATATTCCATTACTCCTTTCTAAAAATGAAAATATTAATTAATATTAATTGCCAGTTATCTGAAGAATAGCTACAAAACAACAGAAATATTCTTATTTGAAAAATAAATGGAAGTATTAACACAGGCAAATATTAATGCATATGTACATGTATTAGAAATGGATTGAAGTAACATGAAGGAAAACATGAACACCATATGACACAACTCAAAATGTAGCACGGTGAATTAATACAAATGCTTCAGTTAATTGACTAGAAACGCTTCAAAGTGAAAAGTATTTTTGAACATTGCTTGTACCGAATGACAAGTGCCTGGTTCCCCAAGGAATTAGACGTGTTTGGCAGGAATTAGGGAAAGACTATGTAAAAAACCCAATTCTATCATTGCAGAGCAAGTACCTCACAGCGCTGCTGATGGTGCTGTTCAGCTCATGCACCTACTGAAAGAAATTTGCAAGACATTAACAACACAAAGAAAAGTCTCCTATACCAAAACACAAAAAGCTTGCCAATTAATAACAAAAGACGTAAAGCAGGCACAGCATTTCTATCATTTCAAATAAAGAATGAGTGATGGAAGACCATGCCACAACTGTTTTTTCTGTACAATAATAAGGCTCTACTGCACATGAAGAATTACAAATTTTTTGTTCTGGCTGTTTTTCAGTCAAAGGCCATATCAGTTACGGAATATTACTGCAACATTCCAAGCATTAAATTAAATTACAGACAATAGAATCAAATACAGTTTACATCTGTGGGGCATTAAAAAATGGGGCACATTCAGCACTTTATTTATTCCCAGTAGAAATATCCCTGCTGAAGCAGTGATCTTAAACATTCTTTCCTACCAGGCTTGGCCGTTTCAAATGTGTTCCTCAGGCAATATACGTATTTAGTTTTTAAATGTGACATGTAGAAATCACCCGTGATTTTCTTGGATGACTTGTCATTCTTTTGTGGTGAGAAGGTTTAGGTAACCTTATCACTTCCAAGTTCTAACCCTGCTACTGGACCTATACAAACAGCCTGAAGCTCATTCAAGTGGGCTGCAAACAGGCACCAAAAAGACCACCTGCGTTAATGTGTTTTTAAGGCTTCTGCTACTTATTACACGTGTGTAATGTGTTGGGAGAGGACAGATACTGTGGAGACTGAGTCCTGAGTCTAAGCACATGGTTAGGTACTATGCAGATATCTAGACTGTTGGTACAATACCATCAGAGTCCACTGCAATCATACAAGAAAGGGCTGTAAACATTGATGGTAGGTTTGGATGCACATTTAAAGAAACTGATAAATAGAAGTGGTTTGGGTGTGGATAGACAACAACATATATACTTGTTCCTAATACAGGAAAATTCTTCCTGTATTTTAGATCAGCAGACTGCATGAATAAATCAGAAATGGAAATGTGTAAATAAGTAAAAATTTATGCCACTGGATACAGACTGGCTGAAATGAGCTTCAGCCCTACAGGACTGGCCCTCAGAGTCTGTCTCAGCAGTGCAAAACTACTTATAAACTTATAACTGAGTCTTCTGCACAGTCTTCCTGCCATCTATGGTCTGGAGACATTAAGACTGAATTTGGAGCCGAATCCTTACCTGTGTTGGATCCATCCATTTCAGGGCTGGTTATACTGTGCTCTAGCCACTTATGTTGTCATTCCTTTTTTCCCCTGAAAGACTATTCTATCTCAACAAAAAATGCCCATACCTGCCTAGAGTTTTAAGCCTGATGTGAAAATTAGTGTTTATAACAGAATGTTGAGTTCTGTGACTAAAAGCCCAAATTCTGTGGTATTGAAAGGCAAATGAAGGTGACTCAGCGTAAGCAAATACAAATTTCATACAACTCTTGTGCAATGAAACTTCTGAATGTTTGCAGTAGGATTCAGAATACTTGATTTTTCCTTTCAAGTCCTCTGACACAAGAATGTAAAAAGGAAGAAAAGTAAATATTTAATGTGAAGCAATTCCTTAGGTGTCCTTAGTAGAACACTAAGTAGCAAAGGATGCTATTTCAAGAAGTATAATTTGTTTTTAAGGGCTTGATGTTTATACTTTTGGCATAAATTCAAGAACAGGGAAGCAAGACATAGTAGAGGCTACAAAAGCAAGTAGGTCTACAAAAGCAAGGCACCTATGCAAACATCATGGTTTCTAGATTTCAGCACAGAGAGCATCCACGTTGCTGCCTTACTATAACAGAACATAGAAATCCTTATAATAGCAACCCACCAGCAGAAACACAGTGAAAATAAATAATTCTAAAGAACCTGCCTCCTGATCTTTATAACACTTCTTAAAAAAGCAAGAAAACAAGAAGTGCAAATTCCACTGACCAGCTGAGCTATGAGTTACCAAAATGATAAATTCTATTGGAAGAAAAAGTGATTGCTTTCAGCAGCTGGAGGTGCATGGACAAAAAAGCTGATAACCACAATGAAAACAGTCATAGCCACATGGCATAACTACCGGGGTAGACTTGCATGAAAAACGTGTGACAGGTTTAGGGATCATCTATATTTTCTGTAGTGGTGTCACTGAAGCTAGTTTCAAAAGACAAAAAGAAAAGAAATAAATTGCAACAAGAAAAACAGATGAATGCTTTCATCCAATTTACTTTTGACCCATAACCTTTGAAACATATAGATCCTCAATACAGCTATCATATTTGTACTTCCATTATTAATTTGTAGGCATTTTTATGAATATAATACCATTAGAAGGCAAGAGAGGTTGCTGATACAATTAGACACACACACAATACGAGATAAAACACTTGAAATAGCACTTTATATAGACATGCAAACATACATAACATGCATCCATACAAACACACGTTCTATGGGTCACACAGTATTTTTCTCAGATACTTGTACTCCCAAGAGGATGGATGTAAATGTACGTTTTATCTTACTGCAACACAGAAATATTTTACTTGGAAAAGTGACACATTAGCGATCTAGTTATCAATATCCTGTGCACTTAGAAACCTTTGTTCTTTAGTGTGAATTGTATTATGGAAAATGAATTTGGGGGGATAACTGGGAATTTTTTCTCAATTAGTGAGTGGCTATTTACTTGAGTAGACTACAAAGTGCTTCCTCCTTTCTTTTTCTTTAATTGGCTCATGTAATAGCAGTTCTGGTGCTTGCATCTGCAGATTACTCTGAAGCTAATAGATCTGACATTATTTGTACCCTTACTGTTAAATGACTCAGCATAATTCTTTGTATTCTCCGCGCAGCATCTGCAGTTTTCTTTCTTTCCTGCTTGCCTGTGGTTTTTTTAATGCTATTTTAACAACTTTATTTCCCATTGCTTCCAGCAGTGGAAAATGGGGAAAGAATATTTTATATTTGTCTGTTAATCAACTTGAACAAGAGTTTTGGATTACAAAAGACACAATTAAACCCTTTTTCTATTTATTTTTGTGATAAAAATATAACACATGTTAACATGTTAACGCTGCCCACGTGATCTCAGTGCCAGCCATGCACTGATCCATAAGAGTTTATTATGCAACTATTAGATTGAGAAATACATTCTTTAAGAAAGTCTGTTGAAATCAGGAACTGGTTTTATGGATGATACTTCTTTACGTGAGTAAAGCTTTATAAATAAGTTTTATATATTGCATGTACACAAGCTAGCCTTTTCTAAGCTTTTCCTACTTTTCATTTCTGTCTGTAAAGACAGCTCTCTTGTTGCCCTCAGAGTAGACACTATTTTATAGTAGCCAGGATAGAATAGAATACAATAGTCCCACATCTTTAATTCTTAAAGAGAGACGATTCCCCCTGAACCTCATTTAAGGTTATACAGTAAGTGGCAGAACCACTTAAGTGTACATTTTCCTCTGAAGTATTAATGACATATAATAAATATACTATAAACAATTAAATAGCTTTCAGTTAAATTATGCATGTTTAGAGCCCACTCATTCCAGAGTGTACTTGCTTATGACAGTGTGATAAATATATTATCCCGTGATAAGCGATTTCATAGAGTTCATTACGTTCTCTTTACATCTCTTCCATGGTATCAGGGTTGGTGAACTGCATATGCAGCATGTATTACAAAACTAACGTTCTCAGATAGTCCCATGCTCATTAATAATGTGCAGAATATAAATTTCCATTCAATGTTTGAAAATATTCTGTATGTGAAGATTTATGCCAGGTTCCAACAGAAACATTTGTCATTCTTTAAAAATTCTTTTAGTGTGAAAGAAATTTTATCTCCCAGTTCTAACGCCTCACGTGTCTTCTGGCCCTTTTCTTCTGAGGGCAAATTCTCCATGTGTTGCCCATTATAGCTGCATTCAAAATATGAAGCATCTTATAGTTACTTGCAGATTTGCTGCATGTTCATTGCAACTGATGCAGAACTAAGTTCAAACTCTGGAGAATTTTGTGAAAACTGACTTTATTATTTTCTATCTAGAAAAGAATTGTGTCCTTTAAGAGTATCTTCCGGAGCAAATGCTACTTAAGATTTTCACCAAAACCATGGACAGTGGGATCCTCATCAACTTTATGGATGATACTGAGCTGAATGGTGCAGCTGATACATGTGAGGGGTAGAATGACATGGAGGGACCTTGACAGGCTTCAGGAGTGCTCCCATGGGAACTTCATGTAGCTCAGCAAGGCCAAGTGCAAGTTCCAACATTTGGGTCAGGGCAGTACAGACTTACAGGTGAATGGATTAAGAGCAGCACTGTGGGAAAGGACATGCAATTTGAGATATCAGACATGAGCTGACACTGTGTACTTGCAGATCTGAAAGCTAATTGTATTATGGGCTATATTACAAGAAGGTTGGACAGCAGGCTGAGAGAGGCAATTCTGCTCCTCTATCCTACTCTCATGAGACCCTAACTTAAGTTCTTCACTCAGATGGGGTCGCCAGTATAAGAAAGGTGGATCTCTTAGCGTAGAGAAGGCCCACAAGTATGACCAGAAGGCTGGAATAGCTCTGCAGTGAAGAAAGGATAAGAGAGACATGGCTGTTAAGCCTGGAGAGAAGAAGACTCCAAGAAGACCTTATAGTGAGGCAAAAGGTACTTAAAGAAAGGGATGGTACAAAAGACAAAGGTTTTACATATATCTATTTAAATATATATTTATATATAAGGATATTCTACCTACTCTAAAGAGAGCTGTAAGAAGAAAAAACAGGTCAACTCCAAAACCTCTGAGGCTGAGCACCAGTGTTAAACTAAGCATCAAGATAGAGGTGCATTTCTAATGGTACAGTGAAGAAGAACTCATGGAGGTACATCCCAAAAGTGTACACTGTTTATACATACAGCGCAAAATACATGACAGACTCACACTAGGGTAATGCTCCAATTTGATGGGGAAAGTTGTTTGATATTTGTGTGGTTACTATAGGATCAAATGAGCGTGTAAAGATGTTACTTATAATTTGGGGAGACTGTTTCTCCTGTCTACATGTAGATTTGTCTACAGTTTGACAGAGCTCTTATTGCCACTGCGTTGTTTTTCTAAAGGTACCCAAAGGATGCATTGGAATGCATCTTCAAATATACCACGAGAAAAGTTAATGTTTATGCTGAATGTACAATAAACTTCTAAATAAGCACTAGGATTTTCCCCATCTTGCAAAATCTGTCAGAAAGAAATGAATAATAGAAAAAACCAAAAAGAAGTGGGAGGGTAGGTGCAGGTATGTCTGAAGATAATATGCAGTGGTTCATAATATAATTTGTCATAGTTGTGTGACCATTAACAGCTGCCTAATATTGACTTTCATCCTCTGGTTACACTACTTAACATCAACTGCGTTGAGTTCTATTGGCTCGAAGTCAAATGGCAGGAGCATGTCTGTGCTTTTGACTGCTAATATTTGCAAAACCATTATCGGTTTTGAAAGTTTTCAAATATGCCCCGAGTTATTCAAATAAAGCTTTTATCTTTCTCTTTCTTCCATGGTATTTAATTTAACCAGTATTTTCCAGATAATTAAGCATACTGGAGGAAAAAAGTAGAGAGAACAGGGATCCTTAAATACAGCTAGTTCTACATACTAACTTTCATTGCTGTTCTGAAAATTGCAAATAATGAGAAAGTGCAACCTTAGCTTATGTATAGAATGCATTTTGGGGTGAAATTCATCTTCAATTTAACTACATGCCTAAAACTTAGTAGACTTTCTTAAAATTAGGAGTATAAAAGGACTCTTTTTAGATACCTTATGAGTTTAGAATCTTTTACTAACAAATTTTAAGATGCCATTTGGAAATGTCGTTTTCACTTGTTCTGATAAAAAAATACAGCTGGGTAAATATCTGAAGCTATATACCTGCCTCAGAACAAGACGAAAGCTGTATAAGACATAACTCACCTCATAAGAGCTTGCACTCTTTCTTAAAAAATAATCTGTCTTAAAAAGAAAGAAGACTGAATAAAATGAAGCTAAGACATATTGATTTATTCACTTTTCAATAATATTTTAGATACATAAAGAAAAGTAGATCGAATCATGAATATGTTAGTGCTAGCTACTTCAAATCCTGTAGGCTTGCAGATGCTGACGTTTAGCAGTTGAATGCTCGTCCACTTTATGTTCATTAAATTAATTAATTAAGGCTTCTCAGAGAAACTATTATCTTCAATTCAAGAGAACAGACCTTGGGCTAAATGTACTCATTTCTACATAAGTTTATTCACTACCATTGTTGTGCTCAGTAAAACTTGGATTAGTTTCAGTGTGTGAGGTGATAGTAATATCACCTGTGGGATATTACCTCAAACTCTGCATCTGCTGTGATTAATTGTTTAGGAAGAAAATAAACCTTGAAAGTTTTCTTTCATCTCCTTAGATATTTCCATCTTACGATGCTTTTCTTAACTCCTCCTTTCTCCTGTGATCTGTTTTTCATAATTTTGATGATTCGAGATAGCCCTATGCATACCGTCAACCACATGCCATCTTGCCCAACAGCATATGCCCTTAAAAGTCGCATTGGTTAGCTCATTTTTATCCATCTTTTTCAAAGGAAATTCAATTTAACAGTCATTTTCAATAGTATAAAAGCCTGACGTTTGGTATCTTCATTTTTAAATGAAAGCACCAGATTCTCTTTCTGTCAAAACACTGGATCTCTCCATATGAAGAATTCCACCCTTTCCAGATTGGTGTGGTAATAAGCATGTAGTAAGTGGAACACCTTAATAAACCAAGACCTCAGGAGACTAGACTGGTTATGTTTCATCAGAAAAGGGCTGTGATTATTTGAACCATATGTATCTTTTAAAACTCAGGAGTTTTATAAATAAATTCTCTCACTTGTTAACACTACTAAGATATTAAACATAATGTAAAACAACTTCTATGGCTATAATATAAAGCTAAACTTTTTTTTTATAATGGACTCCCTGATATAACGAGTATATCTTAACTTCATCATCATAGCAAATTTGTTTGGATGCTTGACACTTATATGAGAAATAGAAGAAAGATATCACTCATCAAATAATATCTAACAAACTGGAAGTACATTGGAATTAAAATTATTAGCCAAATTTTAAATATTTGAAAATAAATATTAACTGAATTATAATAAAATATTATCACCAAATAGTATCATTAAAAGTGTGTTGTGAATGCGTGGAAGAAATTATGCTTGAAAAGTTTAACATTGGATATATCAGAGTTTCCTCTCATTCTGTGTTGGCACCCTTTCTGTTGTTTCTCAGGTTTTGATAAAATACGGGAGGAAAACTGTTATTCATACACTGTCTTGCACCAGTTTAATCTTTGTTGGTGCTATTGCTAAGCTGAAAGTAAGTGAACTTAACTGAGAAAACCAGCAGAGAAGCTCTGGATCAGACCTTAAGAGTCGTAGCCTACTTCTGCTGCAATGAATATCAACAATAAGATTCAGGAATCGGTAGAGTGATAAATATCACTATCAGAAAATAAATAGGACTTCAACATACACTACTAATGTTAACCAGGTAGTGTTTAATGTTTTCAACTAATTCTCAAAGAAGTTTTCTTTGAAGATACTCCATTTTCTGGACATCATTACTAGGTAGGTTTGATTGAATAGCAGAAACACCAAGATTTTATTACACTCCATTGAATTTCTTTTTAAGAGCTGGTAAAATCCAATTGAATATCAGATTTTTTTTTAATTGGATTGGCATGTACTTCTAGAAATGCATCTTAGCAGTGCAGTAAAATCAGCTTGTAAGAAGATTATGTGTGATTAGTTTGAATGCGATGTACACTGAGAAGTTTCAGCAAGAACTAAAATATCCCCTATGATCTATTACATGTTCCACTGATAGGTTTTCCCAATATTCTTAGAAAAAAAAGACAAGATAGTTTTCTATTGCACATAGATTGAAAATATTCTTGGCTCCCTAAAGCATGCCTTTCAATTTTAGAAACTTTTTCCTCTGTAATTTAAACAAGCTCACAGGGTGAGCTCTTTGTTTGAAGTTTTCTCTGTAATTTAAAGTTCATAACTAGATCCACACACTGGGCAAAAAGCACCAAACAAACAAAATTGTTCATGGGCTCTGCTGCACTAGCTCCTTCGTGAAGTCAATTACATTCTCAAAATACAGCCAGAGAGCCAACCTCACCTGCTGTTCAGAGCAGAGTTCAAATCATGTGAGAGTAGTTATAGACTAATGGGGTTTTTCTTGTCATTAGTGGAGTTTGCTTTCTGTTTCGTACCCTGCCAAGATCCTGAGGCTTCAGCCTGGCAACCACACAGATAAAACCTCCAGCAGCGAAAGTTCATACTTCAGTCTCACTCACAGCCTTTTATCTCCTCCTGATTCATGTTCCCCAAATGAGATGCTAGAATATCTTAAGACCCATGTTTTTAAAATATAGACTTTCAACGTTGCTACTACTAAGATTTTTTTTCCACTTAGTTTTCTATTTGCAGCTAGTTCTGCCCTTAAAGTTCTTGGCTTGGATTTTGCCAGAAGACATGATGTGGCAGCACTGACTTCACCTATCTCTGGCCAGCGTACGCTGTCTCTTTTCTGTCACTCAGCCGGTTAAGCAGCTCGCTGATCCACCTGTTACTTGGCCACCATTGCCATGAGTCCATAACTACTTTTGCACCAGTGCAAATGACAAACAGTTGTGAGCACAAGAGAAGTAAAAGTTGCTAATGCATTAGTTGGTATTCAACAGCACAGGTCTTCGGGATGGGGTTTTGTCTGGTTTTGCTCTCCACAGAAAAGACAACTTCTGCCTCCCGTTACCAGTGTTCTACAGAGTATTGCCAGTTAGAGCTCTTAACCTTGGCAGAAAGATCCAGCTACTTTTGCGATTATATGTTTGTGTTTGTGAGGGATGATTCTTTAGAGTATCCTTGAATAGTCATATACCTTCAAGTGCTAGTGGTTTAAAACACAAGGAAACTTGCATTGCCAGATACTCTAGTGGATAAACTGTGCGACAGGTAGCTCAGCATCTCCCCTTTCTCTCCTTTTCCTTTATCCTCCTTACTGCTTCTCTCCCTTACTTGTGCCCATGTAAGCAAATTTTATCACTTGTCAGCTATATAGGAAAGGAATTCACTAAATTGCATAAGGTTCAGCCAATTCTTATAAAACTTATTCCACATTAACATTGATTTATATGTTTACCTATTTGTTTATTTAAATCATTGAAATGATTTTTATATGATAATAATGTATTTAATATTTGTCATATATTTATGTATATGTATATTTTTTATATTTATGTGTGCTGATACATGGAAGAATAAAGTGTCGTGCAGGTGTTGCGTAGACGTTATGTCTGTAGCCTGTTACGTTATTGATGGGGACAGAAGGCAACCGCAGTGGTTACCTCTTCCTGTAAAGCAGCACTGAGCCATCCACCTTATGTACTCAACATGTGCAAAGTGCCAGACTCATTTGTCAATGTTCTGCATCTGGAAAACATCTTTGCAGGAAGAATGTTCTGCTGCATGAAGTAGTGTGGAAGGTTAGGCTATATTTGTGTAGAATTTAAAAGGGGACCCAAAGACCTTTATGGGGGCAAAAAAGGGCAAAATCAATAGACTTGTGTAGTGGGGATGATGTAATGCTATGAAAAACAGAGCAGAGCAACAGCAGCCTTGCCACTTCCTGAGGCAAAAACAACCCCACAACTGTAGTGATATTTGTCTCTACTCGAAGTTATACCTTATTTGCTATGTACTTAATTTCTGACAATCTGTTATAAATGAAATCTCACTATACTCTGGCTGCTGTGGAGCAGCGAGTTCTTTGTATTTAATGTCCGACACGGGTTGAATGAGCTCTATTCCAACTCAAACCAGGACAATGTCCTGAGCACATTTCAGTTGTCAAGCATTTATATTTAAAGAAATATCTAAATAACAATACAAAAGTGACTTCATTTGTCAACGGGTTTTGGGGAGTTTGGGGTTTTTTTGTTGTAATACAAGAAATGGATGTTTAAATCTTAGAAGCTAGAAGGAATTATGTATTGATCACTAAAACATTCAAGAATTCAGCTGTTATGAATGTAATTGACATTACCTGACAAATAACCAACAGAATCCATCTTGGCAAAGAGGTATACCAAGAATGCGTTCATAACAGTAGGTGTTTTGCAAGAGAAAGTGTGGAAAGCCTGATCAGCCTGAATAACTGTCAGTCAGCTCTAACAGATAACTAACCTTCATTTTTCCCCCCTGGCATTTAAAACATCAATAAATAACACCTGTTCTGTAATGACACGTAACCCAGCAGCCTTTAAGGCTTTAAAGCTTTCACAGGGAGATGAAGTGCCATATAGGAATATGCAAATATTGAAGCAGTGCTTCCTTTGCTGAGTGAAATATTAATTGCACTACAATGGTGTGATTTTAGTTGTGGTGTTAAGCTTTACTGTTAAAATGATGAAACACTACAGTACAAAAGCCACATAACATGTTTTGTGATTTGATGATCAGTACCACAAGCTATCTTTAAGCTCTGGTTTTACCAAAATACAGGAATAGGAAAGGTCTTTTTCGTTCTGGGTGTTTTGCACTAACAGCATTTATCTCTGAATAACTAATCTTCTTTTCCTCTTGCTTTTCATCTCTTCACACAAGATCTTTATAGAGGAAGAGCTATTTTTTGTCACAGAAATCTATAGAAACTAAGTAAAAGGAAGGGTTTTACTCAGCTGAAAACTTTACCCAATCTTTCCAATGTGAGAGAGGAGCCAAGGGGTTTCTAGTCCACAAGCTGGAACACTTTATACATTTTATTCTCCAAGTGTTTAATATAAAACGCATAGACTATTGTAAGCACTAGAGCCAGAACTTCTTTTCCAGAAAAGCAATTTAACCACTAAATTGGAGTCATATTACTGCTTGTTCACTCTTCTTGAAGCTTGTACGTTTTGCTGCACAGCTTCAACAGGAAATGGAGAAAGCACCCATCCTTCCCTACCAATCTAGTGGCTAATAACGTGTGATTAAACCTTTTTATTGAAAGAGAAAGATCTAACTTGCAATCCATTTAGAAAAGGAAATTGAACTTGTGTCTGCCTTTTCTCAGGTGACCAATTTAGCTGCAAGAATATTTAAAAAACTTTAGGTAGCAGTATATTTTCTCTGGCCGTGTTCTCAAAGAACGTTGCACTGATCTTGTGAGTGTGCTAGAGGTGCTCGGCATAAATGTGGCTATCAAACACTAGTACCACCTAGAAAAATAACCTCAAGTTCTACCATGATCTAGAAACCAAATTTTTCAAATGAAAAGTTTTGGCAAGACCTGGAACACGAGTCTTGACACTTTGAGGATTCTGGAGTAACAGGGTACCACAAGCTTCTCCAAGTTAAATGAAGATATATTTTGGGGAATGTTGATCTAAGGTTTGAGTTTAACTCTAAGATTTGAATTTAAGTGTCTCACTCATGCTTGTGAATCATGATTTCAAGGACTGAGGGTATCTCAACACTGCAAAGTGCAATGAACCATTCACAAAGTGGATGTGAAGACTGTGCAACCTGTGGCTGTAGCAGCTCAAGTGTAGAAGCAGTGCAGCTGCATTCCTGTGGTTCTACACTGAACCCAGCCAACTTTGATGAAGTGGCATAGCACTACATGAATGATGCTCTGCTGCTTCCAAACCGGCTTCTTTTACATTTTTTACATTTCTTGGGTTTTGCCCTACGCTTTAGGGTCTCATTATGGTGACGTTATTACAGAAATGTGAAACACTAGTTGATCAGCACTGAGAGTATATATCTTTCCCCAAAAATTCCAGTAGGTTGTGGAGTCTCCTTCTCTGGAGACATTTAAAGCCTGCCTGGATATGTTTGTGTGTGACTTGGTCTAGGTGATCCTGCTGTGGTGGGGGGATTGGACTAGATGATGTTTCAAGGTCCCTTCCAATCCGTGATGTTCTGTGATTCTATAATTTGCCTACTCTATGCTAGTATCTCAGACAGCAAACAATGTCTGGAAATCGTAGTAACTTTCAAAGGAGCTCCACAGTGCTACTACATTTATCCTTCTGTAACAAAAGCACTCAGAAGGCCCCATTGCTTTGTGTTTTCTGGCCCTTCCAGATGTTAGGTTTCCTTCTGTGCTTGTTTCTACCCACACAGCAGAAACCTGCCCATAGCACTTTGCTGGAGGTAGTCCTAGAAATACGTCTTTTTGCATGTTTGATCTTGAGAGGTGTTTAGTGTTCTCACGTTCCATTTAAGACAACAAAAAGTGCAGGTGTCTCAGTGTGAGTTCACGTGAGGAGGTAGCTCGTGGTTCAGCATCCCTTGTGTTCTCACTGAGAACATAGCAGTGACATTTCTCATTTATGTAAAGAAACATAATGTCATTTATGAAAAATTCGCCTTCAGGAAAACATGGAAATAAATCATGAGGAGACACCACAATATGCTTTGGTGACTTGTATATAACTAGAATTTGAAATGCAATTCTTTTCACTCCAAGAGTGACTCAAATATATAATATATTGGATGATTTTATTCTTGCAAATAAAATGTGGCTTTATTTAGGACGGAAAGAGTATTTCTAGCTCTACTCTCATTCCAATTCTAAGCTGATCAGAAAGAAGCAATGTTCTGAAACAGCATTCTTCTGGATTTTCTTGGCTAGAGATGCTTGCTTTAAAAACGCCATTTCCACATAGACAGGCAGTTCTTTCCTGAGTGTATCACTCAAAAAATGTGCATCTGTTCACTGGTCAGTATGGAACACTTAGACAAAGAAGAGTCTTGTTCTGCTCATGATGATGTTCCTCCCCATGACCTAGTTTTTCCATTTGTGAAACGAAGCCAATCACATCCAGGTACAAAGTGTTTTTACCTTTACTGTTTAAAAATGTTATGTAAAGCCTAGGTTAGCGTGAGTATCCACAATAAATTAACTACTAGGTTCATTTTGAAGATACCTCAGGAAAACCCTTGACTGTGAGGCCAAATTTTTAGTGTGACTCCTTTGGTAGAAATTTTATCATCTAGGGAAACAACTTTAAAATAACAGTTGCTTACAGACTGCTGACCTGAAACAAACCTGCCCAACAAACAGATTACAATATATGTTTAAAATTTGTAAATATTATTGTCAAGACAAACTCAGTGCAGACTCATTTGTTGTTATCACTAGCTGCTGTCCCATAGCAATTTGGGACAACTCCAACATCAGCTGCTGGGCCACATCCAGACAAATCGAAAAACTCTGCCTAGAGATAAGCTAACGTAGTTCTTTCACTAAGAGTGATCTCTTTAAAACAAAGCAGTTTGCCATGATACAAAGACAGGAATATAGTTCCTTCCCCCCTGTCCCAAACCCACTGTTTTGGAGACAGTACTAAGGTGCACTTTGCAAAGATTTCTTATGAAGATGGTTTTCAGCCTTTCTGGCTTGCTGTGAGCTGGGCTGTGCTCTCCACCATCTGCTTGTGAGTACTGAAAAACCCCTGTGCTTGACTAAAATTTTCTTCCTTCCTGAGTCCTGGTTCCAAGTTTCTGCAACATTACCCAGGACGAATTTCCTTTTCTCTGTGGAAGTAGGTTTAGTCTGGATCACATGCAGCTAAGCTACTCCGGCCAGTGCGTTTCTTGGCAAAATTATGACTATGCATGTAAAATTATGAATATATATTTTTTTGCAGAATTCGTGCTGTTCTCAATGAATTTAGAGACAGCATTTTCCATTAAGTGAATGGAGACAGTGCTGGGTTTAAAAAAAGCAACCCCAGTCCCCCAACATCAAAACAAGAATAGCATGCAGGGAGTAAAAACCTGCAGTTTGACGTGCCTGAAGAAAAGACACGGAGGCAATTTTAGCAATTTTTTCAGTTTCCATAAATTCACTGACTTTTCCCCATGTTCAGTTAACATCCTAGCAGGGTTGTTTTTCCCTTCAGAAAATGTTATTATTTTCCCCCTTCCCCATTTCATGATAGTTAGCACACAAGGATGTAAACCTCCTGGAGAGCTGGCTCATTTTGAAAAGTGTTCCCAAGTGGTTTGTGTCTTACTCAAAGATTGTAAGATTAGCATTTTGAGGTCCTACAACTTCTTTTCCAGCTCCCTAGGAGGATATGAAAATGAAGCAATGAAAGCTAAGCTGTTTGGTATTTATCATGTACACTCTGTGTTTCAGAGCTCTGGGATTTAAACAGGACGTCAGTCTTTCATAGCCCATTTGGATATCTTGGTCTCCATATAATGCTGCTGGATGAGTATCAAGAGCGACTGTTTGTGGGAGGAAGAGACCTCTTGTATTCCCTCAGTTTGGATCGAATCAGCGACAACTACCGAGAGGTGGAGTAAAATGTTTTATGTGTTAGTCACTTCATGTCATAACGTGTGGCACAAAATATTAGCATTTGTATGACTGGAAATGAGATAATGGCATTTTTTTTAGGTGTTTCATACGTGACTTTAAGATCATGTTTATATATTTAAAATACATTCATTGCCATTTTTTCCCAATAATAACCCATAAGACTCATTCTATGTGAAAAGATCTGGGGGAGGTAATTTAATATTTTCAGCATGTTTACGGGGATTTAGAGCATCTCACGCTATGTGCATGCTTTGCTTCTGTGTCTGCCATGCATTGTCAAGGAATAATTTCTCCCTGGTACTTGTGGAGGACTTTTCTACAACAAAAAAGAAAATACAATAAATACATAGATTAGATAGATTAGATAGATAGACAGACAGACAGGTCAATAGATAGGTAGATAGATAGGTAGCTGGCACATGATCTGCAAGAAGTGTTCAGTAGCTGCATAAATCATATAGCTGATGTTTAGCCTTCTTTAGAAAATGGATTTTGCATTGGTTTGAACCAGAGATGCTGTTAAGTGGTGACTGAAAGCGACTGAGTTCCCTCAGTGGTCTGTGGGAAAAAGGTGGTTTAAGACATAACCCCACCACAGAGCTCAGGACATCACAGAAAATGCTTCTGCTCAGCAAATTAGCAACTGAAGCGAAGAGGCCAGAGTCTGAGCTGATGTGAGCCTTAGCTCAAATCACTCATATCGCTTTTGCCCTTGGCAGCTAGGATTGGAACCATATGGTAGCAAAGAAAGCTCGTAGGAGCTTGCCTCCACAATCTTCATCTTGAATCTGTAAATATTTAAATGTTTTACTTACCTACTTTTTAAATTCTTCCCAACATGTTTTTTCATTAATTATCAAATTAATAAAAGAATGCAAAAGTGAGCAATAAAATAACGTGATGTTTTGATGATGTTTGACTACTGACATTTCAAAATCATTTGTTTCTGCCCCATTGTTTTAAGGACATATTGCTATTCTCGCACCAACACTCTGCATTAAGCAAACTTGCTTATGTGCAAATGTAATTAGCATGTTCCACTACCGTAAGCATGTAGAAAACCCTTTCTCCTTTTTTATAAACAATTCGGGGAAGACAATCCCAGAAGTGGGGAAAATGACATACTCAGGAAGGACATTTGGCAGTTTATCTAAAGAAAAAGTGAGATTTTTCAAGCCCTTGGAGAGCAACGTTACGTGCTGAGTTTTGCTCCTCACAGTGGCATATGACTTAACTCTTTCTGTTTGGTAAAAATTACTAATATCCTGTGACAAGATATTAGAGCTCAGGGGTATGAAAGCACTTAGGAAGCAGTTGCTTCTATAAAAATAAGGTTTTTCCTCCCTCTCTTTTTCTTCCTTTGGCAGTAAAACTGCATGAGGATAAAGGGTAGAGCACATTGTGCTCCTGTGCAATCCACACTCTCAAAGTTCGTTCCTCAACTTGTTGGAAGAAGGAAGAGCCATTTACTCTGAAACCATACTGTCTTGAGACCTGTGTGCAGAGTATGACAAATAAATGGAAGCTTTTCTTGCCTGCAAGATGTGCAAAAGATGAGAAACCGGAATAAATGAGCTTGACCTAGCTTGTTTAGACACATGACCTCAGTGAGACTTAGCTTCCTCGAATACAAATGTCATGATCCTTTTCTTTTTTCCCAGTGTTCAGATCTCATTCAGTGATAGCTATTGAAAACTCGATTTTCCTGCAGCACTATCAGCAAAAGCGTGGAATGAGACATTTCTGTTATATATGAGACTTTAATTACTGAGATATATTGACGACATTCCTGGAACTGAGAGACTGGTTGATTTATTATTGCCCAAGTTCTTGATTTATCTGTTTTTAATGTGTGCTGCTTAGCCTTTGACCTTTAATTTCAGACTTAAGCTGTAACTTCATTAATCTAAAACACCAGTTATAATCTAGTGAAAGTATGGGAGGGAAGGTCCTGGGGTTTATTTCCTCTCTGGTAACCAGGATGAGTCAATAGTTGCAAAAGCAATGTTTCATAAGTTTTGAGTAGATTCATGAAGATCTTTTCCATTTTCTGTATTCTAGAAAAAAATGTTTATGTGTCTTAATTCATTGCCATCCCTTTCTCCACAGTTTGGAATATGAATATGCCTTCTAAAAACGAAACTAAACCCATTCACAATTAGAGATGTACCCCATCCGCTGTAAAGTGACCCAGTAATTCTATTCAGTTATTCAAGCATATTAGAAGTCACTCAAAGAAAAACAGCAAAATGCTGAGCTGACATAAAATGCTTTTGCATTGAGACCTATTTACTGCCAAAGTAATCCAGCACTTCCAAAAAAAATCTCAACTTGTGATGCATATGAGGTATGCATCCTATAAATCTGCATTTACTAGACTAAGTATTTTTCATAAGGTTCACTTCAGCTCTCAAATACAAAGCAGCACTCTGGAGGGACTGTAACTTTGTCATGTAATCTGTTAGCTGTTTATGTATACACCTACCAACACTGTTTAAACACATGTCCAGTAAAGAAAAGATACACACAAAATGGCAAAATATGTTTCAGAGAAGAGTAACCAATGACATTCTGTAAGGCCTTAGGTATGGTCCATCACACCACTCTTACCTCTAAGTTGTAGAGATGTGGTCTTGATGGATAAGAAATTGGATGGGTGGCTACATCCAACAAATTGCAGTCAGGGGTTCAATATCAAAAAATAAACCATAAATGAATGGTGTCCTTCAAGAGTCTGTACTGGGACTAATACCTTCTGTGCCTTACAGCTAGATTGAAAATTCCTAGAGTACCTCTCTGCAGTGAAGAAAAGCTGAAAGGGATGGAGCTGTTCAGGCTGAAGAAGAGAAGGCTCCAGGAAGACCTTATAGTGAGATAAGGGGGGCTTAGAAGAAAGATGAAGACTTTTTAGTAGATAGAGATAGTGTAAGAGACAAAGGTTTCCACCTTAAAGATAGTAGTTTTAGGTTAGATACAAAGAAGAAAATGTTATGGTAAATCTAGTGAAAGCCTGCAATTGGTTTCCTGGAGAGGTGGCAGACCTGTGGAAATATTCAAAGGTCAGGTTGGATGTGGTTCTGAGCACCTGACACAAGAGATCTCCCTGCCAACGGAAGAGGGTTGGACAAGCTCCCTTCCAACCCAAACCATTCTATGACCCTACGATTCATTCTGTAATTGTATGCTAAGAACCAAATTCTTATTTCTTACACTGCAGCTGCTTTTCAACATTCCAGACAACGTAGAGTCATTGGGTTACCTCTTTAGCGTTTTTCACCAAATTCTGTATATGCATTTAATTCAGTATGGCTTAGGTGGAAAATGAGAATACAAAATGTTATCAGTAGCCCTGGAACTAAATATTCAAATACAAAAATAATCACTTACAAACAGTGTACTTAACACTAGGTTAGAGAGTCAAGTGTTTTAGTCCCTCTGTGGTTTCTCTGTTCCTAACAGCCACCCATGCCTGATAGGAAAACACCCTCATTTTAGCCTGCTGGTTGGAATATTTGTTTGGGAAATGGAAGATGACTTAGGAGATCCAAAGTTCATATCTCTTAACTTGCAGGCTTTTGAGTTAAGGAAAAGTTGTTGCCAGTTCAGACCTTCATCAATAAGTAAATTAAATGTGGATCCTGTATTATGCACTGAATTAGGAGTTTGTAATTATGTCACGAATGGTCCGGCCAGGTCACCTGGATGTGTGCCCTCATGATTGTTCAGCAGAGTTCACTTACTTCCTCAGACTCCACAGCAGCAATGAAGAGCCTAGATAATTGTTATTTCTGATCATACACAGATGAATACAAGACCTTCTCTCAGAAAACAAATGTTTTGATTAATTTTAGGCTCCTTGTAGGATTTGGATGTTGTCTGAGCATAGGCAGTTTGATTCGAGCACTGAGTTACTGGCAGGCTGCTGAAGTTTATAAGAATAACATAGCCGACCTCTTGCTTTTAAGCACCAGGCCATTAGATTCTATAATTTGTCCCCAGTTTTCATAGAATTATACATTCTTTGTGTTGGAAAGGACCTTTAGAGTCCCCTAGTCCAACAACTTTCTTGCAATTTCCTTGTATTTTAGTTTATCTCCATATTTTCTTGAGTTAGAATTACTTTAAGAAAACAAAGCTAATTCAATTAGAAAAAAAGAAAGGAAAAAAAACCCTAGCAGAAGAACTTAATTTTAAAATGTTTTCCAGATAAAAAACCAATATGTGACTGGACTGCTGACAAAAATGTACTTACATGGTTTCAGCCAAGCCTGATATCGCTAAAGTGAACTCATTTTTGTTTTCACATTTAAAAGTTCTAAGAAATGAAGTAACCGTTCCTGCCTGCTCAGTCACAGCTTAACATTTTTTTTCATCCAGACAAATCATTCATCTGGAATGAAACTTAAATTTCATAGAGTAAGTAGCTGAAGAATTCTCACCTTTATAAATTTGCCTTCAACGCAATCTGCCAGAGAACAGTTGTGAATGATGCTGCAGCTAGTTGGTAGCCAGTGAACAGTGGTATCCTCCAGGGATCAGTACTGTGCTCAGTTCTGTTCAACATCTCTATTGATGACCTGGATGAAAGTCTTATGAAGAGAGGCTGAGGGAGCTGGGGTTGTTTCCTCGGAGGAGTCTCAGGGGAGACCATTTTGCTCTCTATAAGTACCTGAAGGGAAGTTGTAAACAGACGAGGGTCAGATTCTTCTCCTAGGCAGGTAGTAATAGGACGAAAGGGCAGGGCCTGAAGCTGTGCCACAGAAGGTTTATGTTGGATGTTAGGAAGCACCTCCATGTTAGGAAGCACTTCCTCCTGCAAAGGGTGATCAGACATTGGAATGGACTGCCTAGGTTGATGGTGGAGTCCTCACCCCTGGAATAATTTAAGTCTGGATGTGGCACTTAGTTCCATAGTCTAGCTGATTGTGGTAATGTCAGGTCATGGCTGGACTTGGTGACCTTAGAGGTCTTTGCCAGCCTCAATAACTCTATGATTCTGTGAAAAGGCAGCTAACAAAGAGGACAGAGGCCTTCTCTTCAGAAGAAGCCACAGAGAGAAGTCAAGGGGCAACGAGTACAAGTTGCACCAGGAGATAATAGTTCTTTTACAGTGAGAACAATATACAATTTAAACAACCTCCACAGGTACATGATGGATTCCCTCTTACTGGAGAGTTTAAAGATGTGATTGGGCAAGTTGCTAGACAAGGTCATCTAGGTTCTGTTTCCTTAGAAATTGGGGTCAGATGATCTTTTGAGTCCACTATCAACCTGGGCTGTTCTGTGATTCTTATAACCCCATTCTTGTAGTCTTTCACATGAAACACAGTGGAAAATCTGGACTGACATGATCAGACTGCCAAATGAATTATTTTCTGTATTTCTTTTTCCTCAGATCCATTGGCCTAGTACACCTCTGCAGGCAGAAGAATGCATAATTAAAGGAAGAGATGCTGTAAGTGTCATTAATTACAAATCAAATACACTTCAAATTTTACCTACGGCTGGTTCAAAACAAGGATTCAGCCATCCCTAAATTTTAGATAAAACAAAGCACAGTATTGCAGTTTAAAAACATTAAACTACTGTGAACACTGTAAATTAGTTTAATTGTTTTTCAAACCAGCTCCTTAACAGGCAATAAACGCATCTGAGCCCTTGAACTTTTGCCTAATTCTTCTTCTGGTGGTACCCAAGAAGGTACCTTAATAATTCTCCTTTCCCATTTCTATTTCCCTTTCTTTTCATCTTCATAGGATACCTTCCCCATTCAAAATTTTTCACACCCTATTTCATCTTTAAAATTCACATTTTCTCAAATACTCTAAATTTTCTTGCCCATAGGGTTTTGATATAGTAATAAAATATTCTTTTTTGTTGAACTTCAAAATTGCCCTGTTTTTGTGATATGGTGCCTTGATTGTAATCACGTCCTAGGGAGAGACCCGAAAGCTCACTGACATACAGCAGCTGATATCATTGGCACCACAGGATGAAAGTTCTGGATGGGAGCTCTCTAATTTTGCAGTGCACCAAGCTCGTTACTGCACCTCATAAAAACACAGCCAGTATGACACCTAATAAACCCCACAGCTGAGGAAGCTCACGCTCTACCAAAGGATTTGAAAACTATGATAGCTTCGCAGCAGCAGTGACAGGAACACAGGACATAGCGAGGCACATACTAGGTTTTCCCACAAACAGGCAGATTTGATGGTAACTGCAACATACTCTCAGTGGAGATTAAGAAGCCATAAAAATTCCTGTTGAAGCACAAGCATGAGAACTGTCCACATCAAGGTAATCAGTGAACCAAATTGGAAAATAATAATAAAACTGAAAATAAGCACTATTGTGACACTTTACTCCTTACCCTCACCTGGTCCAGAACTGATACATTTTGAGAGATCTTAAAAGTGCGTTGAATTTTTCTAGAGAACCTCAAGTGGCTTTAGTTGAAAAAGGTATTTTTCTACATTATCCAAACGTTACGGACTGATTAATATCTAAATTCAAACACTGAATTATTTGAGCTTTATTTAATGCTGTCTCTCTGCATAGGGTCTTATTAGTTGAAATTCTATCATCTTTCCTTCATCACTCCACAATAAGATTTAACTTTGATATTTTGACAATATTCATTGGGTCAAATTAATTCAGAAACAGATACTGTTGTTCAAATGAAGTGTAAAATTATCTCCTTTCATACTCCTGAGATTTCCTAAACTCAAGATCCTTTCTGCTATTACAATTCTCAATAATTGCATATTAATAACCGTGATCTTTCAAAGACCTTCATGTGTCTCACATCTCTTCATGTTGTGACTGTTTGATGTCTCTCTTTTTTTAAATGAACAACACAGAATATTTAAATAACCAATCTAGAACTGGAGCCTTTAAGAAAAATATTAACATTATATGAGCTGCGAATACTGTAATGCCAAATAACACCAAACAATGTTCTGACACATGAGAACTAATTAAGTATGGTACTATGTGAATGACTAAGGCTAATTAAGTCCAGGGAAACCTTAGTCATTTTCATTGCATGCTCAGAATTCAGTGAGTTAAATTGCACACCTTACAAGGAATCTAAATTAGAATTTAAATTTTTCCTATTACTTTTGACACTAATCTTTTGTAGCCATAAACCACTATTGACTTCATGGCATAATTTCTTAAACCACTATTTTGCATTTCTAAGTTCTGAATGCTGTTATTCACCATACATAAAGTCTCATTTAAAAAAATACTCATCAGTGCTCTATCAACTCTTCTTGATTTTGTTCCTTCCTTGATCTCCTTTGCAAGACAACAGTTACTCAAGGCATAATTAACATCAAGTAGAACTGCAAAGGTTGTACTACAAACCTCAGTGTTGAGGTATTAAATGTTTTCTCTGCTACATTTTTATGAACAGGCCACTTTTACAAGCTTTTACAACCTTTAAAATTTATCAGTTCGTCTTGCAGCAGTAAAACTGCAAGTGCTGTAGTCATAAATACAGAGTCAGAGAGCTTATAACAGGCTCAATAGGACAGCTTCAAGACAACACTTGCATTATCTTAAGCTTGGGCCACAGTTTTCTGGTGCGAGTCAAGACTAGAAGAAAAAGTTCTGTTCTCATCCAATGTGCCAAAATACACACTTGTTAGCCTGGTGTAAGAGATTTTGATCCTTTCAGTTATTTTATCAGAATTGGCAGTCTTTCAGACGTAGGAATCGAATTCTGTAGTGATGACTAACTCCTTCACACTGAGAAGCTTTAGATGAATAAAATTCCACAGACCTATTAATATGTCTTTTGAGGCTCCTAAAAAACCCCACATTTAATTAATTAATGTAATAGGAAGCAACTTATTTTAATGTTCCCCTGGCATATGTATCTCTTCCTTGTTATGTGTACAGGATATTATTACCGTGGCCAGCAGTAATGCCTAGTTGCCTGACACTTCTCAGAATAACACCCTTTTCCTTTGCTCATAAGGTCTATCCACCTTGAATTACTTTATTCCATATTTGGTATAAGCCTCACGTATTGTTTCTTTTCTGCAGAAATTTTCAGGCATTTCTATGAAGGAGAATTTTTGCCCATTTAAAATACAAATTCTAAGACCTTTCTTCCTCCACAGTATTTTTGAGGCAAAGATCAAGGAAGAAGATATGGAGTAAAGAATAGAATACCACTGAGAGAGAACAGAGAAGATAAGTCAGGAAGGTCATTCTTGGAGGGGAGGGAGGATGAGAAATGGCATCAATGCTCAGCAAAGTTTCTGTTTGAAAATTGCAAAGCAATTCTGTGCATTACTGGCTGCTGTCACCAGTCACTAAATGGTCATGAAATCCACATACAAAGAAGGCACTTCTGCTGAGTGCTCAACTTTGTACGGAGGATCACATCTCACTAATCTCAAGTTATTCTTCTCTCAATTAATCTGAAAATTCAATGAGCAGGTTTTTTCCAGTGGCTCAAAAATTTTTACCAGGTGAGAGACTATATGAATGCTGTGTGAAGGAAGATTTTATTTTCATTTACTTTTAAAAAAGGAATGAATCAGTTAGGACTGAAGACAAACCAAAGATCTGATTTTTCCCTTGCTTACCTACAATATTAATTGAAGATCAGCTAACTTACCAGTATAGGCTACGCGCTTCTCTCAGTTAGCGTGACGTATCTACAAGCCGAACAGTTAAGAAAAGCAGCAAAGAAGATTTTCTTCTTATGATATTTATTTATTTGTTGAAGCACTTGAAATACTTTCTGAAGAAAGAACAAAGGTGGTTTCTTAGTTTTGAAATCAATGTGAATTTGCAAAAGCTGAATTCTGCCCTTGGCCCTGCCTTGGACTCATCCTCTGTGACATTAAGTTCTTGTAGATGGTTCATAAGATGTGGAATTATTCTTATGTAAATATAGAAGCCTGAAAACAAGTCGTCATCAGTAAAAGACATTAGGTTTTCAAAAAGGAAACTTCTCCACTTTGTTTTACGCATTCATTTTAGGATAGAATTAATTGCTTTTTTGGAGATGTCTGGTTTTCTCTGCTGATTATTGAAAAAGCCTAGGAGAGTAGTATAAATTACATGTTTAAACATTAGAACAGCTGAAGTTAGCTAAGATTAATCTCATCATAATTGTCTTCTTATATTTAGTCTGACTTTCTTAAAGTTAAGCAATGAAGGGAAATGAAATTTTGCTCCACACACAGAAATCATTGCAAAATGTTAAATACTCTGTAAAATCAAGCCCCAGGAGTCCCAAAATCAATGAGTACTTTTATCTCACTATCTCCATTTCTAGTTTAGCACAGGAAGGATAACGACCCCACATCTCAAAGGGCTGCTTGAAATATTTTAATTGTAATATTTATGAAGCAAATCCACTAATGAGCCCCAGAGTATTGTCCTAGGGGAAATGAATACTATCTTCTTCAAAGGAGGGTTTGAAGAATAGGAATGGAAACAGCATGAGGTTGTACAATAAAAATATTATTGATTAGTAATTCATTATACAGGAAATCGGTGGTAGAGTGGTCTTATTGGAAAAAGTAATTCAAATGTTATTTTTATTGAGATAAATTTCACTGAACTTGAGAAAAAAGCCTTTTACTAACTATTCACGTCTCATCTGAATGTTACATCTAGTGTATCTAATAATGCTTAGTAAACATTTAGACTTGCAGAATACCTCTGATATTAAGGAAGCAGAGTTTTAATAACTCTTAGCTAGTTAAGCACCTAAAACACTTTGTGATAAATTAATGCTTTAAACTGGCTTTATTTTGTGTCAAAATTGTCTGTGATATGGATGCTAGTATGAAGTGGGAGAATCAAGATGTTATATTGAACAAAGCAGTCCATTTAATGTTATCTAAGTAAAAAAAATTTAAAAACTTAAAAAAAAATAAATCTAATGCTTTCTTGTTTATCTTTTCTGTGATCGAGGATGAATGTGCAAATTACATCCGTGTCCTGCACCGATACAACAGAACGCACCTTCTGGCTTGCGGAACCGGAGCTTTTGATCCACTATGTACTTTTGTTAGAGCTGGACATTCATCAGAGGTAAGACAGTAATTTTAGAGTGTTGACTCCTTTCGTCTGCCTTCCAGCAAAGCATCAATGATTAAAAATAAAATTTCAGTTTGAGTGCAAAGAGTTTGCATACAATGTTGTTCTAAAATTGTTTATGACCAGAGAAAATCGCTAATGAGTAAAGGTGTATTTGTTAATATTGAAAGTACATGCAAAATGTTTTGTCATATTCGTCTTAGAGAGTCATGAGTAGATAAATTGATACAGCAATTCTTGCAAAATATTATTTAGTTTGTTGAGATCTTTTAATGAAATAATACATTGCATAAAAAGATGCATTTTAGTTTGATGTGAGATGGAATGTCTTATTAATTTATTGTTAAATTGACCTTCTTACTGCTGATCGTGTTCAGCAAATGTGCGCTAGCTCCTTAATGACATTTGTAGCTGAGTGAAAGAGTTCTGCAGAGAAGTATAGCACTTATTCAATATTGTCAACATGTTTCTTATGCAAAAGCAGAAATTGCCTGGATAATATCATAAATCTTTCCTTTCTCAATTATTTTAGATTAGCAAAAGTACTAATTTCTCAGTTTAAATTACCGTATCTCTTAGGCAGTCAATTGAATCCCGATTATATCCATGTACTGCCACGTGGAAGCCAACATTCTGACTGGCTAGTGCTGCTTACGTCTTGCTTTCCTGCATTCTTGTCTCATTGAACAACCATTGCTGCCAGTCTAAAAAACACAGGAGTTTATTGACACACTTTGAAATTCCTGACACTAAGAAACCTGTTATTTAGGACTAAATTTCTACAACTGTTATGAGATTGAATTTATGCATAAGTTATAAATTACACTATGAGGTCTGGACCATTTAAATCCAAACCTAGTGAAAATTGGATGTTCAAAGCTATCTCTTATCATGTGCTTAGTAACACTGAAGAAATAGTTTATTCAGTTATGAGTTAAAACATTTATAAAGGATCCAAGTGTTTATCTACGTTACCCTGCATCAGAGGCTGCTGGAGTTACATATGATGGCTGCTTTAGGAATCAGATCACATTCTTGGTCATGTATTTTCTGAAATGAACTTAATAGATAGAAATAATCTGTAGCACAAAGCAAAATTACTTTTACTGGAAAATGTCAAGAAGAGACACTGAACAATGGTTTTAGGTGTTTATTGGTCTATCGGTCAGAGCAACAGAAAAGCAGAGGACAGGAGCAGGACCTGACTTAAAATTAGTACTTGGTTAAAATTAATTGCTGAGATAAAATCTTTTAAAACATACTCAGAGAAATCAACTAAGGTATTCACTTTAATAAAACTCTAAATAAGTTTTTCAGAACAAAGATGCATTCCTTTGACTAATCAAACTAGAATTATAGCAGCAGAAACTATATCCAAGGATTCAACCCACGCTGTGCCTTTCCAAATGCTGTTAAAACTGAAAGCTTGGTACCTACAGTCAAAATTATTTGAATTGTAGAAACTCACTGCCTTCTGAAACTAAAGATGCTGAATTGCATGGCTTCTTTGCTCCTCTCATGAACCTCCAGTCAGGCTTCCTGGTGCCACTGGAAGGAAGCAGTGTACGTATATTTAGTAACACTAATTAACAAAGCATAAACAACAGGCTAACAAAAATAGAAATCAAATAAACAAAAACTGAGAAACAACTGTCCTTCCTTCCTTTCTTTTTGTTTATAATTCTCCTTGTCAACTGAAGTCCTAAAATTGTAGCAACCCTGAAGTCATGGGAAAACGTCAATTTTCTATAGACCAGCCAATGCGCAGATACTTTAGTTTCTGTTATCTGAAAACCTGACCACCAGGATTAAAAAAAGACAGGTGCCATGTAGATGACAGGCTACAAATAACTCATGGTATGTGGGCAAACGGTAATCTTGTTTTCTTTCACTGATAAGGGCATAGTGTAACTGCAGGAGACGAAGGGACAAGACCCTTCCTCAGCACATTATGGTTCGGTCTCCTTTCACTCCTTTCTCTGTTTGGCTAGAGTACCCCGACTGAATGACACCTGATTACTGTCCCCCATTTCTTCAACCTCAGCTGTCTGGTCTCTTTCTCACTCTGTGGCTGTCACGCAAAAGGAGAAATTTTTAAATACTATTCCATTTCTAAAGAAGACATTTATTAAAATACTAGTAAAACTCAGACTTAATTTGAAGGCTGAGTGCTGGTTTATCATATGCAGTTATTCACAGTTAAAGGTACTTCACAGCATGCAGATGGCTTAAAGGAACACCTTTTAAAGACATTGATCCTGGGCTGCATCAGAAGTGTGGCCAGCAGGTCGAGGGAGGTGATTCTCCCCCTCTACTCCGCTCTGGTGAGAC
>JAOXOE010000001.1:11920721-11968048 GCA_028565055.1 Phoeniculus purpureus
GGTCGAGGGAGGTGATTCTCCCCCTCTACTTGGCTCTGGTGAGACCCCACCTGGAGTACTGCGTCCAGTTCTGGAGCAGATGTGGACATGCTGGAGCGTGTGCAGAGGAGGGCCACGAGGATGATCAGTGGTCTGGAGCAGCTCTCCTATGAGGATAGACTGAGAGAGTTGGGGCTGTTAAAGTCTGGAGAATTTGACGCTCCGTTCTAGTGCAGACTGCATCAGCTCTGGACCGTTATAAGAGCAGAAATCAATGCAAAAGCAAAATGTCTTTCAGATGTGCGGTCCTGACATGCAGTTACAAAGACTTCTCCTGTAACCTTTTCTGTTAAAGGAAAGACAACCCTCCGTTTCAGCAGATATGATGTTAGTTTTCCTGCTTCTAGCAGAAATAACACACTGTAATTTTATGGTTCACTTGCAGTGCTACTGCTCTGTCTGTGCTTTTGTGCAGGATGGGCGTGATCTCTGCTTTGATAATCAGCAACATCTGTCTCCCTTACGTGACAAATGATGTTTCTTAAGCCCAAGTTGTTTGATTTCCAGAAGTTTGCATGAGACTTCTAGGATAATTTAAAATCTATTTAGAATTGTGCCACTTTCTGTAGGGCTTCAAGATTTTGGGGGAGTGGACTTTCTTAGCTTTTCAATCTGAATGTATGCAGTCTATTTAAAATTCAGCTTTTCTTCTGTTGTGGCTGCTTAAGAAGAGAATATGCAAATACTGATGAAGACTTAAAGTATGATACCTGAAGTATTTAGAAGTTAATAACGCATGCACTTTTATAAGGTGATTGTCTATACAGAAGGTGTTTGTATTACAGATTTTGTATCTTCAGACTCCACAGACATTCAAAGAAATATTTTTTCTGTATTTGCTGCATTTGACGTGAAAAGTAGTGGCTCTGTTTTTAATTATGGGGAACATCAGACATGAAGAAATAAAATAACCTGAACAAACATCATAAACGCAGAGCCTGGAATTGAATCTGGATCTCTTGAATGCTAATTCTGTGTTTTTATTTACTGAATCAACCCTTTAGCAAAGAAAAGCTGTGCTGCTGCTCAGCATATTCTGTTTAACATTCCTGCAGTTATTCTGTTGGCTCCAAACAAAGAAATCCTAGAGGTGCACGTTCGTTTCAGCAGTTTTGAAGAAAAGGTTGTTCTTCTAGTAGAAACTAGTTTTCTAGGTTGCTCATGTAGATTGGTTGTTTTTCAAGTAAGTTGTGGTTTTCTGGGCTTTGAAACTAACTTTTATAGTCAGCTGATGGAAAAAAAAGTAAGATGTGCATGATTCATGTCGATAGGAAGAAATCAGGAATAACATTTTCTGTTGTGAAATGCAGAGTGTGTTGTCAGTATTTCAGGGAGACTGGTTCTTGACAAACCTAAGCGATACCTTGGAAATGGTTTTTGATACCAAGGCGCTCTCTTCCTCTCCTTTGTCTGAAGGATTGTAGATTAATTTCTGTCAATTTTCATTTATAGTTCTTTTTCAAAACAGGGAAGCCCTCTCCATAGCTAATAATTCCTGCAGAAATGACTGAGAAAGGTAATGCTGGTGAATGGTTGCCCAGTGAAAGCCTAAAGTTGTTGAGTGCAGAAAACGTAGTCAGTAAATACATTTCTCAGATACTGGATTTTAGCAGTCAGGGTTATGAGTTTTCTACAGAAACTATAAGAGAATAATCATAAGATCCCGAGACCATTAAAATCTCGAGACAAATAATCGAAGAAGTAGTTACCCTAAGATGAATTCCTGAGGATATATGTGGAAAAAACTATTTCAATGACACAACCTTAGTAGTAAGTCTGTCCAAAAGTTGAGTGCTAGTGAAAGACGTCTAAGATTTTATTTTTAGGGAGATAATTTTAAAATATTTTTAAAACAGGATATGAGCTGTGGAAAATTACTAGCCCTTGAAACTGAAATAAATAAAATATGACCTTCAGTACAAAATAATTCCTCCCGTCTTACAGCTATTCAAACAGTGAAGTAAATTGGTCATTTGTTGGTTGCTCAGCCCACAGAGGAATAAGCTCCCAGCTATGGCTGATCAAGATTTATGTATTTATAAATATATCCTTTTAGCTGCCAGGCTTTCCTGATCAAGCACACCCCTTTTTTTAGAGGAAAATGGCACATTTCCATAAAAGTGACAAGTAATAGTAATCTTTCTAAGACAGGCTGTGTTAGTCTGATGGTTTGAACATTGGAACCGAGTGCCAAATCTGCTGAGGTCCTGTGAACACTGCGGTGTGAATTGTTGTATTTCAGCATTAAAAAGTGAAAATTGAGTTTCAAGTTGAATAGAATGTCAAATTCTTTTTCTCAGAGCGAAGGAAGCGTTTCAGCTGAAAGGTTGCAATTACAGGGAAACTCAAAGGAAATGTCCAAAACTCAAAGGAAATTTCCAAGTTAAAAAAAAAAGGGATTTATGAGTTCAAACCAAATTACGACACAACATAAAGGCGGAGGTCTCGCGTTTGACTAGACAATCACTGGTTTATTGGATCAAGGTAGGTAAGATGGATTCACGCTCTTGCTTTAACACTTTTAGGAGCCTAATGACTTCCTTGCTATTTCCGTGAAAAGTAGTTGTATCTGAAATTATTCCACTAATTCAATGTGAATTTGTCATCAGCCAGAAGACAACAGTCATCTTGATTAGTTTGTATACCAGTAACAAGACCTGACACCTACGTTATATGAGTCCTAGGAGTTTAATTTTGGGTTAGTTCTAGTCTGTTGCCCTGGACTTGTGCCCAGTAACAGTAGGAGCACATTGGGTGCAACTCTGGAATCTTCAGTTTCATCAGAAAGGAATTCAGTTTGCATCTTTTCCTACTGCTTTGCAATTAGAACAGAGGCATGGAATGTGCATCAGAAAATTCACTCCAGAGTCATAGTCCTGATCAGAACAAAACTGTTCATGTAGTCAGAAGCACCCTTATACTGTTTACTTCCTTTTCTTCTGTAGCAAATAATCTATGACACTCTTTTCTTTGGATCCATGAAAACACTTCAATGTAGGTTCACAGAATCACTCTGGTTGGAAAAGCCCTCTGGGATCATCAAGTCCAACCACCTACCCCGCCTTACAAGTTCAACCCTAAACCACATCCCTCAACACCTCATCCAAACGATCTTTAAACACATCCAGGGATGGCGACTCAGCCACCTCCCTGGCAAGCCCATTCCAGTGCTTGACCACCCTTTCAGTGAAAAAATTTTTCCTAATATCATCAAATATTTCCTAATATCAAGTCAAGTTTCAGGTCTATCTTCTCAAATTGAAGTATTCTTTGACCTTGAGACCAGCAATGACCTATGGTGACTGTTTGTTATAGCACTAAGTATGAGATAAGGCAATAGGAGGGGTGCTGGGGAGGGAGCGGCAATTAAGTTCTTAAGATTTTAAAGACAAACCCAGCTACTTCCATTACAACTTGATTGTTTTATTCCATTTACATAGCTACAGAAAGGACAAAAAGGTATGTTAGAGAACCTTCATACATGGTACAGAGAACCCGTCCACACTGTAAAGATGTGCTAGAACAAATTCTTTACTGCTAGAGTTGTGCGATGACAGTCTAGTCTCCTAAATAATATTTACTTCCAGCAAAGTCAAATAACTGATAGATGTTGATTAGAATTTGTTCTCACGAAACAGTATCTGACTGTCAAGATCTTGCACAACATAAACAGACAGTCGCCTACAAATGTGTCCTGCCCACGCCTGCAGCTGAGACAATGAGTCTTTTGAGCGTGGGGGTTTCATATCTATTTACACAAAGGTTGGAGAAGATGACACTTTTTTAGCAGCATCCCTTTCTGGATTCCCTGCTGATTCTGAGCTTCTGAAGAGCAGGAAACCTGTCCACCACATTCTATGTAGAAGCAGCTCAGCCTTCATGTTACCCTAAGATACAAGGACAGGTGAGGGTTCCTGTCCCACAGGTGAAAGAGGACAACAGATAGAAATGTCTCTGCCCTAACCCCTTTATCTTAAAAAACTCTTGGAGTCCATTGAACAGTTCAGGACTAATGAATATTTTATTTCCTTCCTGATCCCATTCTAGACTGTTCCAAATATCTCTCCCTGATCCAGGAGACAATTTACTCTAGTGGCACCTCCTGGCAAGTGGCTCAGAAAGGCTGTAGAGTTTGTCCTACACAGTTCTTCAAGACTGTCTAGGCTTTTTATGCTTAGAAAAGGTCTGGAGCTTTAATATCTCACCTGATGGCATGAAGAACCTTAATTTTATGTCATAAAAACAACAAACTAGTAAACTACAACATGACTCCCAAGGTATTAGTAGACAGATTGAAATGAGTATAATATACAGGATGGTGTGAGAACTCAGGATCACAGGAAAATTTTGGCTCATACTTTATATAAGGGGATGTGGCCAATCGGCACTGCGGTGTTTTAACTCTAAGCAGCAGAGAAAATTTGTGCTACTCACTGCAGCCAGAAAGCATCTCCCAACAGTCTTAGCACTGAGTTAGCCCCCAGTCCCACTTGCATCCCTTGTCCTCTTTTCTTGCACTCATTTCTCTGGAAGCCGAACTTACCCCATAAACCCTTAGTTTTCTACCACCTCAGTACTCATGTTTTACTGTACAGATGCAAAAACTGTGATCTCTGTCTGGAATCAATTTCAGAGAAATTATCCGTTTGAGGGAAAAGCCTGAAAGGGGAAAAACAAGTCTAAAACTAAGCAGCAATATGTTCTTTTCTAACACTGCTACTGGGAACAGTTTATTTACTTTACTTTATGTTCTTTGAGCACTAAAACTACAGGATTTGGATCACTGACCCAGCAAATAAATTAAACACATGCTGAAGTTAAAGCACGTGAATGTCACCGTTGGAAGCGTTCATACTCTGAAGGATAAATCTGAAGTTGTGCCTTTGATTACTGGAACAGAAGAGAAGTATTCTATTTATGCATTTTCAGTTCTCACAAATAGTGCTGCAATGAGCTAAATTCAGTTTCAGGAATTTAATGCGTAAAATAGGGAGGTTTTTGAACGGATGTTTTTTAGCATAATCGCATTTGTCACCAAGAGTTATAATTTCAGGATATTTGGTGTTCCTAGCTGTGCCTATTAATAGGAATTGAATCAAGTCTTTCTACACTACCAGCAAATGAGGCCATCCTGTAGATGGCCTTTTTGGTGATGCAATAATTTGGCTCTGAAACCTTAGGAAAATATAACTGAAGGAGTAAGAGCTGCACAGTCTGCAGAAGTGATACACAGGAGGGAAAATGAGAGGGTTCTGCATTCTACAGACCACTTCCATGTTCCAGAAAATTTACTAACTACCTAGTATTTTAATTATTGTTATTTTGAAAACTTTATCGTAGGAACTGCTATGGTAATTGTGCTGAGCATCACCTAACACAGCAACACGAGAGTGTATAAGTTGCTGTATTGTAAACCAGGGCTTCCCGCAGCCAGCCGTAATTTGTACATCCTTCTGGTTTTGCCTCCTTTAACCTTTCCATGTTGGGGGATACACCTGTGCTTTTTGCTAGCACAGAGAAATCGCAGCAGACTAAACTACATTCGGTGGTGACTTTGCCTTCTGGGTCATGCCCTCCTTTAGTCTTAGAGGAAGATGGTCACTTGCATAAAAAAGTAAAAAATATTCCGAGAATGTTTACCGAGAGATTAACCGAAGAAGTAGGGTTTTCACTGTGCCCTCGTCAAGTGTACCGAGCCCCTGTATAAATAGACTTGAACTGGCCTCATCAATCATCACTCTAATCCTCGCCTTGCCCATTACACACGAAGTGGTTTTGTAAGCATGTTCCTGACCCGCAACATTTATAAGATCATGGTAACTAGGGATGGAAAACAAGCGCTGCACATCCGGTACACCTCCTCAGCAGGACAGGGAAGCCTAGCTAAAATTGACCCTAATAACATGTCTTTGGCCACATCCTGAGCCTGCTAGTCCACTGGCTAATTAATTCGGTTGCCAGAATAATTTCCTTATTTTTCTTGATACTCCATTTTATATCTCCAGCCTCTCGCTTTGAATCCGTCTCAGCTATGGGGAGGGAGTGAACCTCTCTTGCCTGCAGACAGCTGTCTACATTAGCACAGACAATCGCTTGCTCACCTCCTGTTTACGCTTCTATCTCATTGCTGTACTTCTGAATTGGGGAAACTTATGGATGTGAAAGTTCTGTGTCAGCCAACACAGCCTCAGGATTTGGGTTTTGGTGGCTGTCTCACATCTGGCAATACCGCTGCTCTTTTGGTACACAGACGTAAAACCGTATCTCTGAGTAGTTACTCTTATGGCTGCAGCCATTGATTATGTTACTGGATCAGTGCCAAATGACTGTAAAGTGGCAGGGTCTTAGCTGACGAGGATAATATTTGTCCATCAATAATAATGACGTGAAGTGATCTTACCAGGGAGATGGTAGTCTGATTTCCCTGAGATAAAGTATTTGCTTATCTAGTAGTAACAGAGACTGACTCTCCTCTCATTTCCTCAAGGTTATAATTTAAAAGATTAACTTAATGCTGTTTGATACCCTGTCCAGAGTTTTCTTGAAAGCTGAAGTTGGCTCTGCAATAAAGAAAACTTATTAAAGCCTCTGATTAACTTTTTAGTTTGTTTTGCTAGTTTTTTTTTTCCTTTAGTTTTTATTTGCTTTAAATGAGTGTGTTGGTGGTTCAAGCATAAATAAATAGCTGTCTAGATGGGTTTCCAAAGTGAAATCCAATGATAATGACTTTCTTATCCAAAATAATAAAGCAGAAGGGGGGGAAAAAAACCCAAAACGGTGGTTATGATGTAAGGAACGCCCGAGTTCTGAATGCAAACCCAGATCTTTTTGTTTCAACCACTGCACAGCAAAGCGCAGTGAGTCCATCAGACAAGAAGTTCTCTTCTCCTCTGGCAAAGGAGGTAGAAACCTAACAATAGATTATTTTGGTTTTCTCATTTGTAAGCGACCTGCTTCATGCTGGGCTTTCCTAAGATCTCAAGGGAAATAGATTGTCCAGTTCTCTCCACAGTGATTGCCTCATTCCTTTGAGATATTGATTTGGAAGGTTCTCCCATCCTTCTCAAAGCTGTAGTGGCTGTAGCGAGAGCAGCCACTGCTCACCAGAAATTGCTGCAAAATACTGGGGATTTGTGCCCTTCAGCTCTCAGCATCACAGCACCTAAGTGTCAGCTGCCTGACAACTGTAAGGGGATTCAAGGCAGGATGTGTACCTATGAATGTCTTTAAGGCAGGGAGAGAATTAATGCCTTAACCACTGTGACACAGAAGCACACCAGCTAAGCTTCTCTCTGCATTACAGCTGAATGCAGACGGCTCACTTCCAAGTTTTTGGACCCACATTGCTGTCACAAGAAATTGAATTCATTTGTGAAAGCAGATTATGTCTCACTGGTGCAAATTACTGCAAACACCGGTCCTTGCTTTCTTGCTTTTCGGATTTGGCATGGTATATATCTTCCACTAGTATATGTCAGATAAAATACAGACTAAGCGTAGCCCAGGATTTGTGTCCAGACTGATGATGTCATCACCTTACTCAAGAAGAAATGTGGCATCCATTATTGGGCAACAAAATTGGAACCAATTTTTGAGTATTTTGCATCAAAATGCATTGGCAGCTTTAAATCTGCAATAGATTAGTGGTCAAAACCACTTCTTTCTCATTAATGCTTTCCATTTCACCTTCAAGATTATAATTACATCAACACATGGCTGTAGGCTTCAGATGGAAAATTTGTAGGTCGTATCTTCGTGTTTCTGACCAGGAAAAGTCACTAGGTGTTTACTGCTGTCTCTGACAACGGCCAAACCACTTCATTCTGGCATAGAGAAATTAATAGCCAAGACCCAAGGCAACTCGATGGCATCCTTAAAGTGTAGAATTTCACTTTCATACGACCAGTGGGTTGTTGTCTTGTTTCTTTTAGCATTCAAGGAGCAATCATTTGGAAGTAAAACCACTTGAAGGGAGAAACTACACAGTATTCACATTATTCATTAGAGATTAAAAAGAGCATTCTTAACTTTCAGTAAATTACATTACTCATTTTGAGTTCATAGGAAATATGACCGTGATTAGTTCATGTTAGACTTGACCATGACATTTTTACTTCCTGCTCAGCTGACAACGTGACGTGCCGCACACACACCTGCGTGTGGTACTGCATCTCGTGCAGTATAGCGAGAAGGTTCCACATCAACCTAAGAAGGAACTTCTTCACAGTGAGGGTGATGGAGCACTGGAACAGGCTGCCCGGGTGGTTGTGGAGTCTCCTTCACTGGAGATATTCAAGACCCACCTGGATGAGTTCCTGTGTGACTTAGTCTAGGTGATCCTGTGGTTGCAGACAGATTGGACTAGATGATCTTTTGAGGTCCCTTCCAATCCATTATGATTCTATGATTCTATCTCCATCCTCAACAACGGTTTCTTTTCTCATATTTTTTGAGGAAGACCTCACTAATTACTTAGTGGCAAAAATATCGTCAAACTTACGTTACCCAAGAGACATCAATAATTGGATTATCATCCATAACGAACCTTGCAGATGGCTGTGGCCATGTACAACTTGTAAGTCAGGCACGTGGAGCTGATTTCAAGAATAAGTAGCTGTTATGTCATTTTTTTTGGAGCAATCTGTAAATCTCTAAAGAGTCTGCACTTGGAGCAGGGTTTATTCCAGCCGGGTTTCATAGGCTAACCAAAGTATACAGCCTGTGTCCCAAACAGTAATTAGCCATAGAAGTGACTTTACTGCAAACAACAGCGTTCCAAGGACAATATGTTCCAACACTTACCTGTCAAAAGCCAGTCTTTCTGGAATTGAGAGGAATTTAATTTAATTTAGAATTCTCTTTCTTCCTCCAGAGCATTAACTTACCATGTAATTTTGTGGCTAGTTTGAAGTACAGGTTCATGTTCAGCCAAAGCCTTCTATTTAATTAATAGTGTATAAATTTTATCTTGCATCAAAGAGAGAATGCTCTGTCTATAAAACAACAGAAATAACACTTCCCCGTCCTGGAGACACTGCATATAAACACATGTCCTTTCAGACAAGCTTAGGATCCAACTTCTGCAGACAAAAGCAGTGACTTCAACATATCTAAGCTGAAAATTCCATACAAGGATGGGGTTTCATTATTTCCTGTTATTTCCTTCTATCAAGCAGAATCTGGCAACATTCTTCTGCTATCAGTTAGCACATCCTCCTGTGGGCCAGTGGGGTCACAGAAGCAGGGGTTATGCTCCCGTCATTGAGAAAGATCCTCAACACATCATTGAGTAATCCCTCACCTGTTGGATCGGCTTTTTTCGTGCTCTTGTTGTGTCTTGTTGGTGCTTCGTGTGGCCACAGAATGTTTTATGGGTTGGATGAAATGCCTGCAACGCACCGATGAGGAGCAGTTCTGTGTTGTTTTTTCTTCCACCACAGACGAAAGCCAGTTACCAGACTGAAGCAGACATGAATTCTCACCTCAAAGACGGAGATAAGGCAGAGATACAATGACATGACATACAGATCTTCCCTTAACCTCCTACATCTTTTGTAAGGACTGCTCTGGGGTAAAATTGAAAAGCTGATGTGTCAATAAGAACTGCAATCTCCAGCGACAAGTAGTGACATAAAAACATTGTACGGATTAAGTGCTCTAAGAGAAGTCCTTTAAACATCTTTTAAATAAATGACAACATCATCACCTGTGCAACACACAATTACCACAGACATAATTAGCCTCAGACAAGGCCACACAGCTCCTTCCATACCACCATCAGAAGAATGAGGCAGACTTGTAACTTTCAAACCCGGTTGTATGTCATAGTTATGGCGATTTTTGGACCACTCCAGCTTTGCACTTTCTAAACACTTCATTTTGCTTTATAATGTTTAGAACTTGTTACTGGTGCTAGTAGCTGTGGATTGACTTATTTATATCATGCTCCTACGTTTACATTTCACTCTATCAGTTAAACCTAAACCAGTTCACACACTACGTCAGAAGAATTTTGTGTTAGCAGTGTTTAGATTTACAGGCTCAGACTTCATTGGAATTGCTCTGGATCTGCTTCAGCTGTAGCAGATCAAACCATGGTTCATAGAGTTAGCAGAGCAAATCACAATTAGTTTGTAGTCATTTTAATGGACCTCTTTACAGAAACGTACTGTAAATGCAAATGCACACAACAACCTTCCTTCTTCCTTTCTATTGAGGAGCCCTCTTGTTTTCCACTCTAGGGCAGTGCAATTATAGGGAGTCTTCCTCAGCAATCAAATGCATTTGAACTCACTTGAATTTTCAAACACTCTTTACTTACAGCTTTCCAGGCATGATTTTTTACCTCGCTGTCAGAATTTGCTTAACTGGAGATTTACTAATGAAACAAACTCAGGTTTGACAGAGATCTGTTGCATCTGCCTTATTAACAGAAAATAAGCAGCAAACCCTCCTTGTTTGCTCTTCAGAGACCCAGCACTGTGCTACAGGCAGGCTCCACAGCCCTGGGGCACCTGTGTTTGCATTCATCTAAGAATGAATCCTAATATTTGAACATCTTTGTTGCCATCCTTCAGCCTAATCTTTAGAATCCTTCAGGAAAAAGTCTCTCAAAACACCCCTTGAGGCAGGGCCATATGCCTAGTTAATTGGAAAGATGCTGAGGCAAAGAGCTTGACTGCCTTGCCTGCGGCCACGTGTTTCTCTTGACTTGAAATTGTGTGTACAGCTCCACTGCTTGCTTTGTATCAAAAGTTCTTTTGTAGGGCTGTAAGTCTTGTGATCCTTACAGAGCAATTTGAGAGAAACCAAGTGATGATTATCCCTGTGAGAATGTTAAATATCATTAGGAAATAACTCAGTCTCCTGCATATACCGATATGTGAAGTTTCCCTTTCTCTTCTTCTGTCAGATCTCTTTCCATGGGGCATCTTTCCCAATGCTCAGCAGCTGTTCCCAGCTTTCCAGTGCCATCATGTCTCACTGACAGCCAAAACCTTCACACTGAGCAGCAGCTCTGCTTGTGCACCTTTGCTCCTCCACCCTTTCCTCAGCAGGCAGGGGAAGGAGCCTGAGGCACCCGCATGGCCCACCCTGCTTGAGAATCAGATTTCAGACAAAAAGCTTTGTCCTCAGGCACAGACATGAAAATCAGCTCGTTCAGATATGACTTGACTGGAGCTCCAGCCCTGGGTCACTGTGTTTGTAAGCAGCCAGGGAGCTGAGGATGTGTGGGGTTAGAAATGCACGTGAGTGCATGCAGGTTCTTGTTGGTGGGGAAATGCCCTTGTTTGTATGTATGTTTTGGTTGCTGCACCCTATGTCTTGTCTAAGTGAAAAATAAGATCCACAGTTTCCAGTAACTCTCTTCCACTCTCCACTTCCATTTTCCTAACTGCAAAATAAACCACAACTTCGAAGTAAAAGTTGAGGAAATTCTTTGAACTTGTCACACTAACTTTCTCGTGCTATCTTAGGATAGCTGAACTCTAATCACTCCTTCTGTTTACCATCTATAATTCTTGCTCCAGCCTGGGAAAATTAATACATAACACCCTAACAGAGCTTGGGAAGATTTGGGAGCTTGTACTGCCATTTGCTTTATCCACTTGATTATGGTTTATTTTTCATACTGTGAGCTCACACGTGGCTTTTTCTATTTGAAATTGCATACATTAAAACAAAAGGGGTGTTAAGTTCTCAATATCAGGATAATTTAAATGGGAAAATTCCATTTGGACTATCTCAGAATTGGAAATACTTAACATTTTGCAGACTTATGTTGAAAAAGAGTCTTTGAGAATTCTATGGAATGATTTCTTTTTTAAGGAAAACTGCAAATATTTCAATAAGAACTCTCAGAATCGAATCCAAAGACATGAAGAACGTCAGTCTTCGCTAGCCTCAACAGATCATGCACACTCACAGCAGATTTTAACGGTCAAACATGGAACATACCTATGCTTCAGTGCAACAAAAAGATGCTAATAAGTATAATAATAATAATAATGATCCTGTTAGATAGAAGAAAAACTCATCCATGCTGAGGTCAGTGCTGGGAGGCAAAGCCCACATTAGCTTCTCTGCTGACAACGCTGCAGGTACACATGCTGAGTTACTGCTGAGAGACGGCACATCAACATGAAATTCAGTGCAACCAGCAGTTGTGTGTAAGAAATGGAGCAAATAGCTGTGTGACTTAGCTCTTGCTCCTGTGGTTTAACTGCTGGCTGTCGGCACGGTTTCTGGCTGATTTAAAGCAAGGCCAGGTATGTGTATGTGACCTGCTCTTCGAGATCTGACAGGTAGACATGACCTCCTCCCTGCTCCTGATTATACAGCCTCCAGGAGTCCTTGGGCGCTCTCATGATTTACGTCTCTCTTTCCAACAAAGTTGCATTTTTTTCCCTGTCCTAGGAGTTCGTATTTTTTATTAGTCTCAAACAAAACTGTCTTCTCCCATCCATGTATCCTGCTATTACATCATTTCACTCTCTTACTATACTGGGTCCTTTTCAGCATGTTGTCATCTATAAATTCCTTATTAAATCATTCTAGCTAGATACCATTATGTTATGTTGGACACCAAATTTGTCTGAACTGCTGAATACATATATTAGTTATAATTTTCCTTTTTTGGTGATTCTTTTCCTATATAATACTGGGAAGGATAAAGACAGCATGACTTTAGTGCTCCATCCCATTAAAAAAAGTGCAATTGTTAACAACTGAACTGCACCGTACCAAATTCTAAATCATCCTATGCATAAGGTCTTTATTATAGAGACCTTTATTTCTTAATTAATATAATCCTGACGTAGATCTTGATTTACAAAACATTTAGTTCTTGGCACGGGTGTATTTTTAAGTCACAAGCGACATGAAGAGACATGAAGCTTTCTGGTATTTGTTGGTTGCAATGTAAGAGGTAGATGCTCGGTACTTGTCTATCTGATGTGGTTTATCATGCTGTTTATCATGCAGGATTTGTTATCTTTTCTTTTTTGTTAGGAATACTGCCCAATCCTACAAGCATTTGGACAGATAAGACATTCTTCTGACATGTATAGATTACCTAAGATTCCAGACTTAGAGACATTTAAAATGTAATAGGGACAAGACACGTAAGAAAACCAAAAGCACAAAAGATAAACCTTTTTCTTTGGAGTAAGAAAGGATATAGAACTGGAATCTTTTTATTCTGATCCACTTAGTAGCATGCTGTTTAATGACTCCGAGTGATAATGTACTTAAATAGTTAATTCAAGGGCTAATCCTCCTCTAAAACTGAGCTGGGAACAAAAGCTGAAACGACATTTCAAAAGGGAGGGATGGGAGGAATTCTGACCCTTCTCCCGATACTTTACAACGTGGAACCATGAAGCAATTGAGAAATCAGCGCACGGCACGTGGATTAAAATGCTTCCTAGAGGCAGCTAGCAATGCACGTTGCTTCAACCCTCCCTGAACTTTCTCAGTAAATCCAGCAGCCTGACAGCCTGGCTTCCCGCTGAGTGGATCCTGCAACTCCAGGAGGGAATGGCACTTCTTGTTTTTAATTAGCAAAGGTGAAAGGTGAATTAAAACTAGCTGTTTGGCAAGTCAGAGCAAGGGGCTGAGTTCTGAAGAGCACCAAGGAGGAGGGTGCTTGCTTGCTTGCTTTTTTTTTTTCCCCTCCCTCCTTCTCTGAATGAATTGCCTTGCAGGAGGGACTGAAAATACAGCTTCTTCCTGAATCCACTGGCAGAGTTACTAAAGAGAGCTCAAGACACAACACTGCAGAGTAACGCTTTGGAATGTCCTCGCACTTTATAAGCAGTTGTCTTAGGGAGGGAATATTTTTACATGACATTTGCACAGCTTGACAAATGAGTAGCTGAGGGTGTGTGCTTCTCTGATGGACGTTGAATTTCCCATAGAGATACCCCTCAAACTGACCAAAGACAGAAAACTAACTGCACTGGGAAAGTAGAAGTGGAAATTGGAGCCTTAAAAAAACCCCACCAAAACAACAAACAGCAGCAGTTAAGTGAAGAGCACAAGAACCTGATCATGGGCAGGATGGCATCTGCCCAGGACCTTTTAATCCTGGCACTATATGGCTTGTTACTAGAGTTACCGACTGGATGTCGTGCAACAGATACGAGGCAGCCAAGGTTACGTCTGTCACATAAAGGTAGGTCAGTGTGTCAGGTTTTTAAAGACTTTATGCTAATGCAAGTTCATTGACTTCAGTAGCAGGACTGCATTGGGGTTAAATTATGGTCTTTTGACAGAGGAAAATGGACCTGTTCAGAAGTCTTGTGAATTGTGTTCTTGTACTAAACTGTGTCCATAAATAAGTTTACTGCATTTAGGAAGAATTAAGGCACTTGCAGGGGTGATTTTAGGCTACTGAAATGTTCTGAAAGTGTGTTAGATTTGCATGTCATTCTGTCTTACTCTCCACGCTCTGAGAAGGGTGTCTGTTCTCTAATAAGAGGGAAAGAAATGGAGAGGATAACATGAAATTATTGCTGAATAAATGTACTCTTATGCATCGAGTAACCCTTAAATGATTCAATGTCTGTTTCACTTTTAGAATTCTCTCTCTCTACAAATATAGCTAAGGCAAAAAGTCTGAATTCCTGTGCAACCATATGATTCATTTTCTAAACTAGCAAGTGTCATCACACTATAATTAAAATGACTAACTGCCAATGAAAGTCTGCTTGCAATTTAACTGAGTTACCCAAGGAAAAAAAACCTGTTACTTTTCTGACATATGTATATAGAGTTCTTACAACATCTTTAGTTTTTAAATGATTTAGGTTTCACTTTATTTGAAGCCTGAACCATTCTTACTTAGCTCCTTCAGAGTATCTCCTCTCTCAGTTCTGGACTGCAAGTACTTTAAACTCGTCTCTATGATTTGGCTTTAAATCTGTGTACATATAAAAGTACCTGTGCACAGTCATGACATTTCTGTTCTCTGCAGCAGGACAGATATTAGCAGGTTATATGCTTAGAAATATCTGTCAGGCTGTTCTTGCAGTAGGAATGAGAAGATGTAAGTGTGCAAGATAAACTGATGATTGGCCAGCCAGTAATGTTTTGATATTATCTCTTATGCAAAGATGAAAAGAAAATGCCTTTTTGCTGACATAGTTGGGAATGAGCAAAAGCTAATTTACTCAAGAACATTTCTGTGGTTATGAAAGTGATAACTAAGCTGCATCAGTGTGAAGTACATTAGAATACCTATTTTAAGTATGGCTAAGGTTTAAGAATTAGCATCAGCTACAGCTCCACATATAGACAGCTTTACTCCAAACAAGGCTTAATTATGTTTTCTATAGCAAGCTAAATTACCAATTATAAAGAAAGGAGAGGCTGAATAGGATAATTAGTTTGAATGTCTTGCTAGGAAGCTGTAAGAAATGGGCTTTGCTTTTATGGGGCAGTGAAATGCTTTTTAGAGAAAGAGAGATCTGTCATAGAAAGCCGTATCATAAGTAAACAATTAATTGCTCTCAATGAAATAAATTCTATGACCCTTTTTAATGTACAACCCACTTCCTTTTCAGCCTGCAGTTTCAGAGCACAGTAGGAATGAATGACAAATGCAGCTTATGTAATCTTTTCCACATCTCTCGCTGGTGAAAAGGTGCATTTGGAAACGTGCATTTGATGTATTTCTGGCTGCAATTACTAAAGCTATCATTACTATTGATATTTGTTTGCTTGTAATGGGGTAAGAGAGATGAGGAAAACACAGTAAATGAGGCAGATAGACCTACTGCTATGTTGGTTCAGGACTTTGGCTTAGCTGCCAATTTTGGCAAGCTCCCCACTATGGTGCTGCAACTATTAACTGCTTCTGTGCTCACTTGTAGAAGTAATGGCTTTTCCGCTGGCTGGAGTCAGTGTACCTTTCACTGCATATCACTTCCATTTTCAGCAGAGTCAGTAATTTGACCATAACACATCATAACTCTGATATTTTCAAGGAGATTTTAAACCATCCACCTCTCTCAGAGGGCCAAACCTCCCCTGCCTTATGTCAGTTTGCTCAGATCCAATGACACAGAAAAAGCTGTCACAAGTAAATTCTCTTCCATGAACACAGACGTCACCATCTTATATTTCTTCTTGTACAATAATACCCTGTCGTATTTTTCACACTTATGAAATGTGACTGATTTTACAAGCTGTGCTGCAGTCACTGAGTGCCTGACCACATACCCTGAGCCTACGCTTAGAAGTGGCATACCTGCCTGCACCCTGGGAACAGCTTCTGCAGTCCTCCCAGCCAAAAGAATGTAGCAACCAAGCATGAAGACAATAAGTAAATCACTGGTGTACTCACTAATCAAACAGGAACAGCAGGAGGGTCCCTCATCTTAATTGCGTTTACTCCAGAGAAAGGCTGCTGTGGGTACCAGCCCTCTTCAAAAAGCTCCTGCAGCCTGTCCTGTGAGATGCTGTGTGGTAGGGATGGAGAATCCCAAACGTGTAAATTTTCAGTGTGGAGTAGCTGTAAATGCAGTTAAAATGCAAACATCCTGAAACGTGAAAGTAAGCATGCCTGCTCACTGCCTCCCTTTGTAACGGTGGTGGACAACCGGGAGTCGGATCGTTGCAAGATAGCCTAATGCCGACTGGTAAGCTGAAAGCTTCTGTGGTGAGTGTGATGAAGTCTATGGATACGAGCTTTCTTTATTAAGGAAGAAGTACATAAAACTAGTCTAGTTTAACAATCTTGTTACTTCAAAGAGCCAAGAGAATAGGTACACAAATTAGAAACAAAGATTTTTTTATTTTTTCCATAAATTTACAAATTACCTGGTTTTTTTTCTCTCTAAGAGTGATGCTTAGTGAAAGTGAACCGAGTCAGTGAGAACTTTTTGCCCTCACAACAAACCAGGTTTCACCTGCAGTGAACACATGCCTCCAAACTCACTGTAACAAGATCAGGTCCTAACCCTTGTCTAGAGGGGTCACCTGATGGATAAGAATACCACAATCCTCTTGCCAATTAAGGGATATACTGTGTAACCCCTGTTTAACTCTGCGACCATTTACTCAGCTTCAGCGGGAGTTACTGAAAATCCTTCATTCTTGAGCTACTGCTCGACCTGTCAACTTAATGCACGCTGTCATCGTGATGTTTTTTTGGTAAGATAGAGGCTGGTCTTTAGTCACAGTAAACTCAACAATGAGAAATTTGCCATTCTTTTATTTGGGATTCGAATTGATCAGAAAACCACCAGACAGTCATTTTACGATTCTAACTTCTTTTTTCAGTAAGCTGGGCTATATCCAGATCTTGAGAGTGTTTTCCTCATGCCATCAGCTTGCCTCTGTCTGAACGTTTACATTGCAAGGAGTACCCCTTGTGGTGTTACTGGAGTGGCTGCACTAAAGGCTAGTGTTTGAAAATTGCCAATAAAGATTTTGCTTAACCTAATGATGCACTCTGGAAGCTTCACGCTCATCTGTAGACAACAATGTCTTATCGCTTGGTCAGTGTTACAAATAAAGAGATTTTTATGCTATCCAGTTATAGGTTGACTACTACATTTAAAAATCATTAGCTCATTTTGCATACAGTACAGGCTCTGTCTAATGAGGTGTTAATGGAATCCAAGCTTCAGCCCGTGTTCTTTATAGGCTGCTGGTTAAATTCTTTCCCAGTATCCCACAGTCCAAGTTCTTGCAATGGGAAATATATAATTAAGGTGAAATCAGCACACACTGCATGTTAAAAAGAACCTGTTTACATTACAGGTTTAAAAGGATTTGGTTTCCAGAGAACAGGAGCGATATATTTATCTAAGCCCAACAGAGCTACACTAGAAGCGTGTTGGCCTGAAGAGCCCATGAAGGATGTAATTGTGTAAGTCAGGCATCACGCATGGCTTGCAACGTCTTTCTAACTGGGTTGGGTCTGCTCCCCCAAGTCTGTGAATATGGTAGGGAGCAAAGGTAGCGTGGTATGAAAATGAAAAGTTGAGCCCTTACTGCGGTCTGGACAATTTTGTTGCTGCAATGGAATCTGCTATAGTTGGCTATGTGCGGAGATTTGCAGGTCTTGAAGGATTTGTTTTATTCATCTGGTTTATTCATTTACATTGCTCTTGGAGTGACTTGAAGGACTTTCACGTTGTCTGATCTCAATTGTGTAGCTGTGCACTGGACACTGTTGTTGTCTGGAAAAGCTAAATAGCAATTGTACCCGCCTTACCCACCCAAATATCTTCCTTTTACCTGCTGTGGGAACTGCTCGATACTTCCTATGGTAGAGTCAAGGGGCAGCAGGCTGAAGGAACAGTCTCATTAAAGAAGGAAGCAATTTGTTCTCCAAGCATAGCTTTTCAAGCAGTAGTGGCACACAGCTAAGGAAGGGAGAGCAGAAATGTTGCTGAGGAAAGCTGGTACTCTCCATGTTCAGATATAGATTTTAATAGGTAGAATGTGTAATACAAATCTTTTGAATGACAAGATTTTAGGTCTGTTAGGGATGGCTGATCTCTGAGGTCTGATACAGCATAAGAGACGTTGCATCGCCACTTGCAGGAGCTACTTAAAGCTTTCTTACTTTGAGCACATCTACTTTAACTTTCTTGATCATCGTAATTTAGAAATCATTTTAATTAACACTGTCATGCTTACTCATGATACCTCACTGTGACTGTTCCCTACCTAGGTGGCAGCAACATTTACTCAGGGGTTGATGACTAAAGAGCAAAAATGTAAGGAATTTTTAGGCAGGCATTTGTGAATTCTGAAGTTAGAAGTTATTCAATGCAGGTGTAGTATTTTCAATTAGTAATCACCTGGCTACGTAAATCACTGCTAATTGATGACTGACCACATAACCCATAACCGAATCATGACTGATTCAGTTTCATGCAGGAAAATGTTTTCAACATCTTTCATTCTAACGGACTTTTAGTTTTGAATGAATAGGAAAGACTGGTTTTTCTGCCAAGGCAAATTCAAATCCAGTAAGTATTTTTGTTCCTGCTGTATATAAATCACCTGGAATTTGCACCAGAATAAGCTTTTTGGGTAGTGGTCTCTGCTTACATATGGTCTCAAGGAGTCTGTATAAAAAAGCATAGATGAACAATTGTATGTCTAGACACACACACACACACAGAGCTATCTCTAAACATAAAATCTATACGTATATAAATAGATAACATACTGAAGTTTGCATGTTCCTACAGTAAACTAGAGAGCAGTGTAATTCCATGGGTTCAAGAGCTAAATGCCTGTGTTATCATCTATCGGGTCTAAATGTGTTTGTAGATAAAGGCTGATAATCAGAATTATGAGTGTTTGGTTAAACCATGTGACAAGCAGGCTCCTCTTCTTACACAAATTCTTGAGGCCACAGTGAACTGGATGTTAGATAACAAATGTCTTAGACAAAGCTACACAAATACATCCAAGCCTCTTGTGTGGTAGAGGAGACCTTTTTCATCCATTCTGCCACTGGACAGACAACTGATTTTTACTAGCAATTAGGAGAAGCTTCAGGTTTATTTTTTCATCCGTATCACACGAAGTGACTGGCGGCAAGTTCAGGAGCGTTTCCAAGTAATCCTAGAGGGACTTGCTCACCAAGACTGGAATTTTTTTGGCAGGGAGTCCAAGCTAGTTCCTTTCATAACTGCATTTTGTTGACAAAGGCTTCTGTAAGTATTGCTGCAGCAGAACTCTGAAGTGATAAGCACCACCACCACCAGGGATGCAAGAAGCAGACTGTTTGCTGCGTAACATCAATCATTTTCTAGCTTTTGCTTTAAAGAACTGGCTGCCATCTGAAGGCGCAAGACCAGAATATCCTGCATGCTGCTGCTTCTATGCAGCTACCTCCCTGCTTTCAAAGTGGTAACACCATCTGCTATTTTAAACTCTTCATCAGATATTGTACTCATCATTATTTTACTCAAAGTGAACGCTATATTTTATTTGAATGAAAACAGGATTAATGCTCTTTGTATGATTTATAGGATGCTGTGCAAGGGTGAGCATCTGTTCCAGGGCTTTTGAGAAACTTTTAGCCAATAAATATTCTAAAAGTGTGCAAAGGGATTACTAAATATTATTAAAACCACCACCTTGATTTTCTTCTTGTAGCCAGGAAAATATGATGAAGTTGTAGCATGCAGCCAGCATTAATTAGAAAAACCTTTATTTCTTAAAGAAATTCATGGCTTGCAGGGATAAAGATAATAATCTTTGTTTTACAGAAAAAAAAACCTTTGTAAATTGAGTATACTACTTAAAATGTTTTGCATTGGCTAGTTAATATTTGGCATTTAAATAATAAGTCAGGGCCTCGTGATTAAACATGAAAAAAATGTTAAAAGAGAGAAAGAACTAAATTATTGCACTATATGAAATCTCAAGTGTAGTTTAGTTTTCATTCCAAATTCTTGTACAGAAAGAATGTAAATAACTTTGAAGAAGCAGTATTTGAGACATTTTGAAAATGAACTCCATCTTGAAATGGATGAAAAATGTAAATTGTCAGCATCAAGATTCAGTCTGAGGAACCAAATGAGTTTGCAGTGTACATTAAAACAGATAAACCCACCATGTTTCTCTCAAAGCATTGTTCCAAAATCAAATGTTACCAACCTACTGTTTCCACACTTTTATCATCTCATATTGACAAAGTCCTGTTTGCCCTCAAGTTTACAAATTCTTAATTTGGAAAGGAGATTCCACCCTGTTAATTCAGTTGAAGGCTAACTCCACTGTGTGTCTCCTCTCCCATTCCTATTTCACCTGTAATTTGCAGGACCTCAGGAATATAATAGCATCTCACAGTATGAGGGCATAACCAGGTGGATAGATGAAGGCAAAGCAGTGGATGCGGTCTATCTTGACTTCAATAAAGCATTTGACCCAGTCTCACACAGCATCTTCACAGCCAAACCGGATGATCGGGTAGAGAGGTGGATTGTGAACTGGCTGCAGGATAGAAGCCAGAGGGTAGTGGTCAATGGGACAAAGGTCCCCAAAGGATCAGTACTGGGACCAGTTCTATTCAATCTATTCATTAATGACTTCAATGAGGGATTAGGGTGCACTGTCAGCAAGTTTGCTGATGACACAAAGCTGTGTGGTGTCGCTGACACCCCAGCAGACTGTGCTACCATTCAGTGAGACCTGGACAGGCTGGAGAGCTGGGCAGAGAGAAATGTAATGAACTATAACAAGGGTAAGTGTAGAGTCTGGCACCTGGGCAAGAACAACCCCAGGTAACAGTATAGGTTGGGGACTGACCTGTTGGAGAGCAGTGTAGGAGAAAGGGACATGGGGGTTCTGGTAGACATCAGGATGACCATGAGCCAGCAATGTGCCCTTGTGGCCAAGAGGGCCAACGGCATCCTGGGATGGATCAGAAGGGGGGTGGTTAGCAGATCGAGAGAGGTTCTTCTTCCCCTCTACTCTGCCTTGGTGAGACCACATCTGGAGTATTGTGTCCAGTTCTGGGCCCCTCAGTTCAAGAGGGACACGAAACTGCTGGAGAGAGTCCAGCACAGAGCCACAAAGATGATGAAGGGAGTAGAACACCTCAATTATGAGGAAAGGCTGAAGGAGCTGGGTCTCTTAAGCTTGGAGAAGCAGAGGCTGAGGGGTGACCTCATTAATGTTTATAAATATGTGAGGATTGAGTGTCAGGAGGATGGAGCCAGGCTCTTCTCGATGTCATCTAGTGATAGGACAAGGAACAATGTGTGCAAGCTGGAACATAGGAGGTTCCACATACATATCAGAAGGAACTTCACAGTGAGGGTGACAGAGCACTGGAATGGGCCACCCAGTGGGATTGTGGAGTGTCCGTCACCGGGGACATTTAAAACCCACCTGGATATGTTCCTATGTGACTTTGTCTAGGTGGTTCTGGTCTGGCAGTGGGGTCAGACTAGATGATCTTTCGAGGTCCCTTCAGATCCCTAATGTTCTGTGATTATTTAAATGAATGTCTCCCACAGCATCTCAAGTCTGTCCCAGCAGAGCTTCTCTAAGCAGCATTAAACAGAATTAACAGAAATACTAGAACAACCAGCTATTCCCGTGTCTCAGATTTACAGACCTTCAACAGCTGCCTCAATCAGAAGTAGATAGTAATTTAAACTATCAAGTACAGTGCAGCTTTCAGAAGAACTCAGATGTTTTGGATGTACTTAAAGTTGATGCAGCTCACCTGATTTTTACAGCTACTTTTTTAGAGATTAGTTCTAAAATACCCTCACAGGGATGGTCTTTATTTTCACCTATAACCTAGTCTTCAATAAGACACAATGAATAGTGGTAACTAGCACACTATTTTTGTGATACATCTACCATAATCCTTGAAACAAGCATTCTCACTTCATTTTATATCTGCTATATTCTTTTAGAATTATAACTGCGTATTCGTTTTTCACCAGAGGCAAATTATTTGCTTAGTCATGCAAAAACCTCAAAGCAGAGAACTGAATCTTCATCTATCAGATCATAAGTAAAATGTCTAAGCACTCATGAAAAAGAAGTTAGAATGCAGTTTTTGTACTGAATGTCTTTTGAAACTACATCGCTTAGGATCTTCAGAACTTCTTTACAAGCATAGCACAAGAGAAAGGGAACACCACACTTTATTGTATTTTATTCCTTAAAACACTATTGAAAAAAGCAATATCCTGGAAAATACCAAGCACAGTATTGAAATTGAGGAACTGTGTCTGGAATGTTATGAGTGACGTGTGTGGGCAAGCTGAACCATTTACTCTAACCAATGTTGGTCAATGCGGATATACTGAACCGTTTCAAAAGTAAATGCTTCAATGAGTACTTTCTTGTGCTGAAGGGCAGACCAGCCAATAACCACATGATCCCATCCTGTGTTTTTGGCAGTCTGATACTTGAGTCCTTTCATATAGCAAAGTATAAATATAACTCATTCAATAAAAATTAACTCAAGGCTTTTCAACCTTTTTTTAATACAAGGCTTCTGGATTTAGTTCTTTTCTATGAAAATCTTCAAACCATGTTCCATCCTTCAACCAAATCAATCTCCTCCAGTTGAGTAACTGACTAACTAACTAACATAATTACTTTTCTCCTTCTTATTGTGTTCCCTCACTCTCCATTTGCGAAGTTCAGAAGATGAAGATCAAGTCTGCATGCAAGAGAGTGCTTCTTCATTTTTAAGGCAGAACAGTCTGGATCAGAAAAACTGTATTGCCTCTCTAATTTACCATTGCTCTTGGTTAGCTAGATGTTTGCAAAGCTACAGTCACATAGATCACACAGGCCCAGTTAACTAAACTGAATACACGTAGCTACACGTGAAAGAGAAAATGCTACTAAATCTGAAACACTGCAGACTGCCTGACAGAGTGTTGGAATCTGAAGCAGATCAAAATCACTGAAGGAGAAGAGGAGAAAAAAAAGGCATAAAAGGAGTAGAGATAAAGATTAAGTTTTCATGGGGAACTTGCTTCACTGAACTCTGAACTGATGTGGTAAATCTGACAGAGATGCAAGTTACGTTTGGTGGCAAGACTAAACCCGTACATAGTTACCACTCTGCCATACAAGAGATGTAGATCTGTCTGTACTGGACCTTTCTAACGTGAAGGCTCAGCATTCAGCTAATTATCTCTCAAAAGAGAGGGTGCCTCCACTAACATTGATTAATCTCTCGGAAGGTCTGCTATGATCTTCATTTTAGGGTCATGACAAAGGCGGTAGCTCCAATCTGCTTTATTTCTAGCCTGTGTGATAGCCTGACCTATGGAAGGAGTTTCCTTGAATCAAAGCTTTTTGAAAGTAACTAAGTTTTTGTGAACGTCACTATGAAGTCTAATTTTCATCACTTTCTGAAAATATAAGTCATAATACGCTCCCCAAATCTCTGAAATGTTAGGGTAGGTAAAACAGGTAATGAGATAAACTGAAGTGATCCAGCTGATGGCATAAGAATGTCGTTCAGCTGTATTTGTACATCCAGATGTATGTGTTAGCCTAGTGAACTTCTCAGAGGAGGTGGATTACAGCAAATGTTTGTTCAAAAGTCAGCATAGTGCAGTAGCAGGAGATTTCTGCAGAGATGCTGTCCAGTATTAGGATGCTGATATTTATAATGCAGACACAAGTAGTCCAGCAAAACCCACAACTGCTATTTCCCCCATATCCTGCAAGATCTAGTCCCTAATATAGAGCCCTGCATCTGCCAGACACCTGAGTAGGATTTTCTGAAGGGCTGGGGAATCCACATTACTTAGATTATTGAGACCCAGATAGGACAGAGAAAGGCATGGAGAGCAAGCCACACGGGCAACTGAAGATTGGAGGGGAAATAAGAGATGCCTTCAATAACTTGATCAATGTGGACACATTTTAATGCTGAATTCTCAAACCTTTCTGGCCACTGTAAATAGAGAAGTCTAAGCAGCAAGCAAGATTCAATGATACTAAAGCACACGAATGATTCCCCTGGAGGTATTTTGTTGCACACATGTGCTGTACTGACCCCTATTAAAAACAGACATGGTCACTTCTGTTGAAACCTTCAGACATTTCAGAAGCATAAATATGCTGAAGGGGCTGAATTTTACTATGTAAACACTAACTATTCAGGTCACTGAGTCATATGAAATATTCAGAGGACAGAGTACGTGATCAGACTTCTCCATTTGTTTAAGATTATATTTAAGACTATCAAAATGTTCTGTCTCTACCATGTATAAACCTGCCCTCTACACGGAAAAAACCTACCTCCCCTCTCCTCTTGCAGCTCACCTCCTGCATGGCCTCCATGAATCTGCAGTGATTCCTGTCTGATTCTGCCTCTGCCAGCTAGAAGGACACTCACTCAGGAAAGCACCACATCCAGTAACATTTGAGGCCCTATACTTAGGAAATGATTTCTTGCTCTAAAACAGTGGTGTGACTTTCCCAGACAATTTTCGTCTTGTTTTCACTTGTTTCTCTCTTTTGTTTTTCGTAGCCTACACCAAGGGGCCAGCGTTAGCTGCCCACATGGCTCATACACTAGGCAGGTCGATGGTAACTCTTGGTCGACCTGCACTTCACCCTTACCACTTCCCTTCCTCTGGAACTCCAGTTTGGTGAGTGTGAGGACCATGGTGGAATAGCAGCAAGCCATTCCTTGTGTAGCTCTGTCCTCACTGTGGCTTGGATGATAGAAACTCTATTTACCATCACACTGCTACAGGTCACCCTCCCTCTTCAGTTAGGCATTTAAAAGGACAAATCTTCTATTTGATAAGATGAACTAGTACCTGGAAAGAAACTGCTATGTTTAAACTCTACACAGACATCAGTGTAGAGCCATACATCAGACATCAGCCATACAGGGAGCAGTGCTGCATCCCGTATGGAAGAAGCAGGACACTGCTTTCAGGAAGGGTTAATAGACAGCCCTGATCTGTCACTCCAGCAATGCAGCAAACATAGGGTGTTTCTGCAGCTCCCACAGGTAACTTTCTTGTTGCCTGTCCTTACAGCACTCTCTGATGGCAAGTATTTATGGATTACAGATTACTTCACGGTCCTTCGCTTGATAAACACCAGACATTTTTTCCATAAGAAAGATTCCTGTTAGTCCTTTTCCAATAGCAGAAGGTCAGTAGCAATTTTATTTCAGCGTTAACAAGATTGTCCTCATGCTGAGAACTTCTCATAAAGTTATTTTGAATAACAATAACAATAAAAAACATTATCCTTCCTATATAACAGAACAACATGAACTTCCAAAGCTAATAGTAAGAAAAAAAGCCTTTCAAATAGGAACAAAAACCATTTTGTAATAAAATAGGGCCTCAAGCTACAGCAGAATGCCTCTCAGATACCTCTCCCAAATCTTAGCGTTTCTATTATTCTTCCTAAGTCGTGGTGGAACAACTCCAACTCATAAAATCAAAACATATTACACAAATATTTATTTATTTAGAAGAGATAATATGAAAGCCACGTAAACGCAGAAGCGGGGTACCATCCTTTAACTCTGAGTAAACTAATGGAAGCAAGGAAGAAAATGTCTTCATAGCCAGATTATTTAGTACTCACTGTGCAGCTTTTTTCATAGTGTCAGCAAAATTATCCAGTAGTGTCCCCATCAGAGACAGCAAGAAGGACACCTTGGCTGTTCCAACATCGTTTCTAATGTGCATTATGTGCACACGTCAAAGTCTCGCTCAGGAGTGTGGACCCTAAAAGCACTGCAAACTCAAAAACTTACAAAGAACTATGCCCCTACGTATTGTAGATAAAAAAACTCAACACTGAACTGTTTGGTTGTGGCAGGATTTATTAATAATGTCTGGTGTGATCACTGCAATGTGTTTCGCAAGAACCAAGTCTGCCACAAAGAAACACAAGAAATTTGTAGAAAGACATAATCCAATGAAGCAATGAGTTAAAACCCGTCGTTTCTTACCTAACATCAGTCTAACTTAACTGCTGGCAGGAAATAGTTTGAATTTATGCATGCCTTACTTACTTTATCATGAAACCTCTGAATGCTGCTGAATTATTTGTAGTCTTGAATGTTTTACTTGCTTTTTGATTTCCAGAAATGGCATTACCAACGTCAGCCAAGATCTTCCACACTAAAGTGTGACATTGTTCCTGGAGGTTAGATTTTGTGAGAACCACATCAAAACATGATACCTTACTATCGTTACATACCTTTTCCCCTACAGAATCACAAATTGCTTTGCATGGTGTTTGTGTATGTCTCTCCCAAGGCATAAGAATTGTGAATGTGACATCTTTCTGCCATCAGCAATATAAACAAACCATGTTCAGAAAAGGAAATTAGCAGTAATGCAAACAAATGAAATTGCAGGGTTATTTTTTACAAGAAGAATGGATGTGATCACTCAAAGAGCATTTAGCTAGGTTATAAAGGAAAAGGCTCTGCAAATTTTTCCCATGAGCTCTTGTCTGATATTTCAGTCCATATCTATTTTTTTAGTAGATTACATACTAGAAACAGTGTGGTGTTTCAGCATCTACTACCAAAAGAAAGTTATCGTTACCTAGTGAATCTCTAACACCTTCCTACTTATTTGGATCTTAGAAATATCTCCTCATCAAGGGGTTTATCCTAAGATGAAGTTAACCAATTAATTTAGTTCATAACACTAATGGGCTGAAACAGAATTAAAACAAGGAGGGTTCAAAAACCACTTATAAATTGCAGACAAAACCAAAACTAACTCAATTTGGGGAAAACAAACCACAATACACATTTAACTCACACAACATCAAAACGCCAACACAAAGACATATAGAGATTAATCACATGTTCTTACATAACTGGGCTATGCTGCCATCTTAAACCCCTCAATGGGAAGAGACTTCCACACATTCTTGCTTCTTGCGGAAACATGGAGGCCATTCAGTCCATGCACATTGCCCTCAGCGTTACTGGGCATGCTGAAGCCCACTTCTCTGTTCCATGTGCTTTCACATCAGTCCTCCATCTCCAGCAGGATTGCTAAACTTTTTTTTTTAAAAAAACAACCTCCCAAACTACCCAGTCCCCCAGTCCTCCCAGTTCTTTGGACACAAGAAGATTATTTTAATACCTTCCGGGTTCCTTGCTCCTTGCTGAAGAGGAGGTGTCAGTAGTTTCCAGGAATGGTAGGAGACGAGTGCACTTACATTAAATCATGGGACTCTCGGGGGGTAGCTGCTGCAATACTCAAGAGGTTTGGGGAAACTAAGGAACAGCTAACCAAGATGGTGTAGCAAGGTCCTGCAGGCACATTTGGATGATCTATGTCCAGAGAGAGGTGACTGCAAGTCTGCAGTGTGCTGTTGTCAGAAAGTTACGTTCTTGGTCTGCCATGAAGGCAGTGAAGCCAGGGCTGCAGCTGCTGCCAGTTTTCTCTCCTCTCTTGCCAAGACCCTGCAGGAGCCAAGTTCATTCAACAATATGTTCATACTGTCACCAGCCCTTTCCCTAGGCTTAGTGAAAAGGAGGCAGGAGGCAGATAGCAGACATAGAGGATATGTTCATGGTAGCAAGGAAAACAGGCCAAGGGCTGTTCTCTAGCTCTGTTAGCAAGTGGTGCAGCTCACCACTTGCTCCAAAACACGTATCATGACCTTTATGTGTAACAGCACATCATGGAATGGTTTGGGATGGATGACACCTTTAAACATCCCTGCAGTGAGCTTCCTTAAGCTGCATCCACCAAAGAGTCCACCCATCAAAAAAAGATACCAACCCCTCTCTTTCCCTTTTAGAGAAAAAGGTGTTATGGGAGACCATGTCAAAGTAGAAGTACCAATAGATTACACCTATAACTCTTCAAGCATCATAATGCTTCTGGCACCAGTACATTTAAGAATTTCCAACTAAGTGAAGCTTGTATAGCCAATCAAAACACCATCCCCCAGGCTTAATTAAATCCCCTACATAAAATTGCTGCACATAGGGCTTTCTAACTGTCAGATTAACCCTGTCTGATATAATTAAGGTGGAAAATGACATTCTAATCTAATCAAAAGTAGATTTTGTGTACTTTATAAACAGTATCTAGACATCAAAGGATTTGTAGTAGCAGGTAGCTGTAACTTGGGCAGGATTCAAGGCTGACAAACTAATTAATTTAAAATATTTTAAACATTTTTTTAAATTTTATTTAAATTATTCATGCCAGATGAAATAGTTTCTCCTTTAAATCTTCTTTAAGTGTTGCTTAATATTGCTGTAGGATGCTATGTACATGACAGTGCCTAAGTAAAGCTAAAAGAGCCCGTTATCACAATTTGCAAAGCAGAATTAAAGTCACGGGGCCAGTCTCTGGTGTGTTAGTGTCAGCTTGTGCTACACAACCCACCTGGTTTAGGGACTTTGTGGCTCTACTGACACAGTGCTGAAATGCCTTAATCTTGATGTATTTATACCCTGTGAGGTTGGAAGTACCGCTATCCCCATTCTGCATACAGAATTCATTTTAAAGAAACCAATCTTTGATCCTTCAGCGTGTTAGCTAGTTACTTCTGTCTGGAATTACAGAAGTGATGCTCTTAAATGTCTTTGTGGACCAATGCTCGAATCATTTATGTGGTCTCTTACAAAAGCTGTGCCTGGGTGTGTGAATGCTAAGAAAATCTCTAAACACCCTTCTTATTCCAGGAAAAGAGTGCTTTAGAGTTTCAAGTGAAGGGAATTCTGTCTTGGAAGTGGACTCTGCCAGTCTTTTGTCACCTGACATCTGATGTTCATCTGCCCAGGTTCAGTTGCCCCAAATGAGAAAGCCTAAAGCTGAACAGGGATTGTAGGGCAGAGAAGACAGTAAATGACCAGTCCATAACTTTCACTTACTGAGTTGCTTACTTAACGGGGTTTTGGGAGCGCTTCTCTGCTTTCCTAGACATAATTTTGCAATGTGCCTTACTGCCCACTGTGCTGGCTATAAATCCCTGACATAAAACACAGTTATCTTTTCAAGGAGCATAGAAAGATAACGACACAGATACACATATTTACGTGCTCAATAGTGTAAGAGGAATGTAACTGCTTAGACCCCCAGGTCAATCTGTACGTGAGGTGTATAGAAAAAAACATGGACCACTGAAAAGAACACAACTTCATACTGCACTGTTCTTACCCCACTCCTTAAAGGACTGTTGAGGCTCCCTCAGTGTCTGGTGATGTTTGTATTATTTTCTGTTTCATCAGCATTCATGTCACAAAGGTAAGTATTTCAGCTTTCGTTATACTCTTTAATGAACCGTGCTTCTGTTCTTGGTGATAATGGCTGCTGTTCCAGGTTTAATGATAGGAAAGTCCTAGTGAGCCATCAAGCCTATCTCCCCAAAGTGTTCCCCCGAGCGCTTTTTAATTTAACAGTCTCAAGTAACACAGTTTCTACATCCTTCCTTAGCAGACTTTCACGATCACTTGGTTTGCTATTAGGAACTCTTCATATGAGATCTCTATGTCCTCAAATTAACCCAATTAATTGTTAAAATCAACCAGAACTTATCTTGTGCATCAGACAATGCAAAAAAAAAAAGAAGAAGAAATCTGAAACAGAATGTTTAGCAGGAAAATGAATAGTGTGTACTACAAATTTGTTGGCTATTTCTGCATACAGGTACAGCTACAGCTGTCATGTCTACAGCATCGATAAACAGTTTCCAGTTCAAACCTCTTTCCTGGAAAGAGAGTATTTGCTTTTACTATAATCACTGCTTTCTTCTATGAAAACAATACACAGCATCAGTGTGCCACCCTGAGGGACAGACAATCATACCTTGGTGAGGTGGTTCATGGAGACATTCCAGGGTGGGATTCTGACCTGATCTAATTGGAGACGTCTCTGCTTATTTCAGAGTGGGGGGCGAGTTAGACTAACTGATCTTTGAAGGTCCCTTGCAACAAAAATCATGGAATCATAGATTCTACGATTCTCTAATTACTATATTAGTGTAACTCACATACAAAATGTAGGTGAAACCATCTCAATCTTCTTTATAAACAACTCTGGAGAAAAAAGGTCAGAAAAAAATACTGCAGTAGAGTATTTGCAGTGTAACCTAGTGGTATTGCCTGCTGGTTCCCCTGGCAACTCTTGATAATCACTTTTTATATAGGAATAGATTATACCATCCATTATGAAGACTTATCTTTTGGTGTATTCCAGAATAGTTAATTTTTACAGGGATCACTCTGAATTTTTCTGCTTTGCTTATCAATCCCTAGTCTTGTTCTATAGCATGTATTGTTTTGGCCTCCACAATGTTTTGTAGCAAAGAAATCACAGATGCTTTGTCATTTGCATGAATAGAACTTGCTCTTTTGCATTTTTCTGCCAGGAACAGAGCAAAGGGATAAAAGTATTTTGAGAAGGCTTTAAAATGGAGGCTCCCAACCTTGCACCACTAACTCAACATGTCACACTGGTTCACTTACCTATCCAAGTTTTCTGATTCTTACCTCAACCAAAGCCAAATGCTACAAGTTTTGAAGTTCAGCATTTCCTGCTGTGACTCTAGGACTTGTTAGAACATCTTATGCCCTTTGTAGTACAAGCTGCTAGAGCTGTCTGAGTGATCAAGCTGGGCTACTTTATGAAGAAAACTTTTGCGAGCAGAAAAATCACAGTATCTGAAATAAAGCATCAGATAAATCAACATGACAGCTATGTGGAGTAACAGGAATCCAAAGATGTTTTTGAGTCCTGAAGTCTATTTGCCTTTTATCCTCTGTCTGATAGTATATTAGGTTGCAGTGTGTAGGTAACTTGGAAAAGTGATCCGACATCTGTGATGTGCAAGACAAGGTTCCTGTAAAGTGAGAATAGCAGCTATAGCTGACTTGTACCAAATGACAGCCACTAAAGATGTAAATCAGCATCAGGAAACAGGAAACAATGGTCATGAAAGGGAAAATTCACTGCATCTAAAACACTCAAATACTTTCCTGAAAAAACTTTCACTTTTCTCTAAATTTGTGGATCCTATTACAGCTAAACAGAAAATGTGTTGTGTCTGTGGCACAACTACTTGCACTACTTTTAGTTACCCATTTTAATGATCACTGGAGATGTGTAATAACTGATATGCACGAATGATGTATTGGGCGTGAGTGACACTGTAGCTGTGCATGGGTGTAGCTGTGCACTTTAAACTTGCATGGTATTTACTAGGACACTTGCAAGAACATCCAGAGTATTTTATTGGTAGGTATGTGCTTTGCTGCTCTGGTGATCTATCATCATTCTCTGTCTCCAGAGGATGAACAGAAAAAGCAAGGCAATGGCTGCCAGGACACACGACTCTACTTTCACACGACTCACTCAGTCTACATCTAAATCTTTCTTCACATTCTGCCTGTTTGCTTTGTCCTTAGTTGTTTTTTAACAGGCACAAAGATCAGAGTTGTCTTTCCAAGATAAACAGGATCAGAACTAAACAAACCTATCAAAGATGTATTGTTTTGTATCATGCACTGTATTTTCAAGAGAAAACTGGGTTTCATTATGTGCTTTGAACTGGTGATGTAAACTTGTTCTTCTGAAGAATTTAATAACCAGCTGCTTAGAGACAAATTTTCCAGCCAGATGAAACTAAGGAAAAAAATCCAGAACAGCGACAAAAAAACCCAACCACACAAAGAAAAGCCCTTTAATGTTTCCGGACATATGAAAACAAGACAGGTGCAATGAGTAAAGAAAATAGATAAATATTGCTGTAATTAAGACAGTCCTGCAATCACCACTTAAAGTGACAGTACTTAAAGTGATTACTTAGAGTGACAGAACCAGGTAAATGTGACTGTGTCTTTTCTTTTGTTCTGGACCACATTAGAGATCTGTGTCTGCCAATCACCCCAAAAAACCACTTTCCCAATGGGCCAGTCACTTAGACTGTCCGGTGCTCAGCTTCTTTTGCACAGCTGACTGATGCTCTGAGGCAGTATACAATGATTTCAGTGGACATGGTGATACCTAACCCCTTACCACATCCAGTCGTGGGTGAAGCAAACTTGCACAGTGAAGCAAACAACCACCACAGCGAGTGTGACATAGTCATGCTGTTACATAATGTGGACCACAAGATGAAGACCAGGAAGGGGAAACATAATTCTTATTTTCAAAAAGGGTAGGAAGGAGGAGCTGGGGAACTACAGGCCAGTCAGTCTCACCTCTGTGCCTGATAAGATCATGGAGCAGATCCTCCTGAAGGCACTACTGAGACAGGAGAATTGTGTAGAGGTGACTGGGGACAATCACCATGTTGAAACCAACAAGGGCAAGTCCTACCTGACCAACCTGGTGGCCTTCTTTCTTTCTTTCTTTCTTGTCTGAAATAATAGAAGAATATGAACTGAGACCCGTTTAAACTTTAACAGCTTCTAGTTCTCATTTTCCAGAGAACTGGGCTTTGACTTCCAGCTGACAGAAAGGAAGTGGGTAAAATAAACTTCCTCAAATAGCGACTGGCATTTATTTAGATCAGAATATCAAAGCAGCCACTGTACATTTCCTTACAGAATTTCAGAAGGATTCAGACCTATTCAAGAAGTGATGCAAGCATAACTCCAGGGAAGGAAGTTATTTCTAGACTAACAGAAATTTCTTTTCTATTTTAAAAAATTCTCAGAAACAGAATTTTTACATATTAGTTATGAAATTGATATGGTTATGCTTGATTTATTGGACACTTCTCCTTGCTCAGCAGGATGGTTTGAGGATTGTAGGATGCCATGAGTAGGATAGGGCAGTGTGCATAGTCTTATGAGCCATTTTAGTCTTAGCATCTCTCCTTGGCTTTTTTTTCACTGCAAGAAGTACAACTGATAATCTCTCCAGTTAAACAATTAAGAAAAAGACACAGAATGGCGTGAACAAGGTAAGAGTTCATATGACTAAATTGAATATATTTAATTGAATATATTTAATTTAATATATTTAATTTAGGTTTGTTCATTAGAATCCTCTGATTTTTTATCATTCCACAATATTTATACACTTCCACAAAATACTTTGCCATTGACAAAGACAGTGAGATTTTTGATCCTTACATCGAGAAAATGGTGTGACACATCTTCTGAAGATACTGCTAAAGTACTTGATCAGCACTTTAGAGGTGTTGCTTAACATCAGAAGCTAGTTAAGAAGTCGTGAAAAAAGGATGCGAGAATGCACATTATATATAGTCTCTGTCTATTAATCTAACACCTGTCATCAACTTCAAAACATTCCTCTGATGCCCTTCTTCTTCTCAGCAGCACTTCAAGAAAATCCTGTGTTGTAAAACAAGAACACTGCAACAGAAGCACAGACTCTCAAATGCAGTATTTGAGTTGAAAGTGTGAAGCGGGTTAAAACTAAGAGACTGCTTTGCTCCCGGGTTTTCAGCACCAATTTTGTGGTGGGTTCAGTACCAATACTTGAGCATCCCCAACACTTGAGCATCCCCAGTTTTTCTCAGTGACAGAAATGACAGTCTCTCTTCCTGCTGACCAGTGGTCTCTAAGATGCTGGTGGTGGCCCCTGGCCCTGGCGACATGCGGGACCCAAGATGGAGACCGACTGCATGGCTACGTCAGCAGGGCCCTCTCACACTCTGCAAACATGGCCGAGAAGGTTCTTTGACCCTCCTGTCTCCTCTCTCATCCTGTCTCAGCTCATGGAGGAAAAAAGAGGAATCCCTTCAGCTCACCGCAAGTCGCTGATGGTAGGTCTGCACTAAGGTCTGGCTTCTCCGCTCTTCTGGGTCTCAGCAACCTAGTGCAGTGGAGAGGATCTGTAGTATGAGCTGTCATTCACTAACTGCACATTACCACATCTCTTCTTCTATTCTTTTGTTATCCAACCACTGCCACTCTGACTGAGTTTCAGAAAGAAAAGGAATGAATCGGAGTGCATAAGATATGAAGGCCAATGTCTCATCGCATATCCAACCCACATGTTCAGGGTTTGATGCTCGTGGTGTTTTAATTCCTTCAGCAGTTTGTGTTCTTTCTCAATAGAGTGCTTGGTTCAAAGGTCTCTTCTTTGAGAAGTATTATAATAAGTGAAATCTACCTTGAATTAATTTACCCAGGTAAACTACAGTAAAAAAATAAGCCGCCTTCAACTAACATCCTCATAGGTTGGCTCCTTTTCTGTGGATAATTTTATTCTCTCAATTTGTTCAGTAGGACGTTCAAACTCTTTGTTCACTGGCATACAGAGTGTGACATCTTCATGCCTTCATATCCCATTCATTCTTTCATGCAAATCTTAAAGACATAATGTTATATCTCAAAGACGCAATGTACTGTGATTTTTTAGAGATCATCACATTAATAACCTCAGTATGGAGCCTATGTGATCTCAAAGAATGTGATCTCAAAGAATGTGATCTCACTTATTGAAGTATTCGATGATGACTAGTCAAATGGTAGTTAATAATTGTTAATTGGGCTTTTTTAAGTGTGCAGGTCTCTCTTCCACTTCAAATTGGTATGATTTTGCCTTCCCAGCTGTTGACCCCATAAATTCTTTCTAAATTACTGATGTTTATCACTAAAGGTGCCTCATAACCTTGAGAAGTAGGTGTGTCTTAGGCTGACTGTGTATTTTCTTCTATGGTATCACTGTGAGGTCTTATCTAAATTTTTAATATATTCTTCATGTACATTTTGTCCCAATGAATCCTGATTTCACAGTATATTTGTTTTTCTTTATGAGGAAACCCTTCCACCTCCTGGGTTTATTTTATATGTCCTCTGCATTGACAGCAGTATCAGCTGACAAACACTGCTTCCTTGTGTCTCTTCTAAGTGGGAATTTATGCAGTGCAGTTGGCTACTTTCCTCCTGCATCAACAGCACCCACAGGATGACATTTTTTCTGCTCTGTTTAATATGTTCTTTATTCTGGGATCTTTTCCAAGTTAGGTCTGTAAGAGGTGGCCTTTGGTCTTTTGCTGTGGCTAACACGCTGTTAAAAACCATAGAAAGTTTGGGAAAGTGCAGAGTGAGCCTTGAAGAAAAGTCTGAGGAATAAGAAATGCAACACAGAAAACACAGAACAATGAACAGGCTGAGTCAAGTGACAAACCAACAGAAAGGAAAACTGCTCAATGAGAAGAAATCAGCAATGGGAGACATAAAGTAATTGCACAGAAGGCTCAGACACATGTTCGAATTCCAACCGTTCAGCAAGTTTCTGACAATAACATACTATCATCTGCACTAGACTGCTTCAACATGTATTTCTTTACCCCAAACATCCACTGGCTGCCTATGAACCTGAACAAGCACAACACAGACATCACAAAACCTGTCAGCGTGTGGCGATACAGGCATTCGTGCTGGTCTATCCCTGGATTTCTGTATCTGAATGTGAATACTGCAGTGACCCTGCAGTGCTACACGATGGTATTATAAGCCCCTTTTCCAAACAGAAAAAGGAGGTAAGATCTTACCAGTTGTTCACATGGCTTGTCACTGAATCCAAAACCTGAGGTTCAGTCCTGAGCAATCTTCTTTCAGAGGTTGTCATGTGCTTAATTTTGCTTTTGCTGTGTACTAATAGCCTGATAGCACAAAATGTGTTTGATAATTAAAGACTCCTCAGACTGGGAAAGGGGAAAAATCAGTAAATTGGAAAAGAAAGAAAACATTGTAATGGGCCCTTCAAAGAATAAGAGAGTTAAAACCGAGATCTAAAAGGAGATGGGATCATTCAGACAGACCTCTGGTAGCATTGCACAACTGTCTGTCTTAGCAATTGTAGTCACAGTAGACTTTTCCTCAAAAGTGTTCTCTCTTTCAGAGTGTTTATCTGATTCCAGCACTGGAAGCTGGAGGAATACAAGACAGTAAGTTGTATTAAAGACACATACTTCAATAGCCACGTAGACATCAGGAAGGAGAGGACACCTTCTAATGGAAATCAGCAGGCAGGGAGCTTTGTAAAAGCCATGATGAACTAAAACATGAGTGTCTCTTAATGAAAACAGGTAATACGTGCTTTGGAATCATAGAGGGGAAAAGTACCACTCACACTATTTACTCCTTGCTCTTATAAGGAATTCTTTTTGCCCACCTTGTGTTTGTTTTTTTTTAAAGAGTTTCTGCTCTTTCTTAAAACTTGTGTCATTTATCCACATAAACACCAGGCACAGTCAAGGCTGATAGAAACCAAACAAAAACACAAACTAATCTTAGCTGAATCAAATAACAAATCAGACTATTGCCTTGAACTAGAGTTGTGAAGTCGTGTCAGATCTGCTAGTTTTGGGGTTTTTTTGTTCTTGAACCAGAACTGAGTTGAAATAACTCAAGTATATTATCTCTTCTTCCTGCTACAGAAATTACATTTCTCCAATCTCCTTTTCCAACTGCTTATGAATAAAAATACTAAAAAGTCATACGTCTTCATTAAAACTCCAGGTAGCAGTTCCACAGTACTTGATCTAGAAATGCAGAGACCTGAAGCTGAAATAGGACATTAAAGCAGAGAGCCCATGGACTGTTACACTGAAGATGCATCGCCAGGGAGGAAACACACCAGCTCTAGCAGTTTGCACATTAAGCTGAGCGGGAATCTCTAGTAGGTGATAGATATCTCCAGAAGACACCTCTACATAGCTCACAAAACTGACTAATTGGCATAACTGGTAAATCTGAAGCATCTGGGATATGATGGACTCATGATACAGATCAGTTGTGCTTATGCAGAAGATTTGACATGGCTTAAGTTTGATGAAGTTTAACAATTGCCACATTATTGGAGAGAAATGTTATTTGATAGAAATGTGATTGAAAAGTTCAAATTTGCTTTCCTTGTAATTTAAGAAGTAAAAATGTATAACTACAGTCAAACAATAGTCTCCTCCAAATTCAAAAAAAATGGGTCTAGAATTAAATATTTGCATTAAACTTCACTAAAGCAAAGTTTTCTATACGTGATATTTAGGGTTTGCATGGAATGTCTGTATTCAGCAAGTGCTACAGTTTTACAAAAAGAAAAAACAGCTGTCAGAGAAACAATCAGACAATTAATAATTCTTTCTGTAGCACAGCAAGCTGAACTTACATAAGAAAGAAAGTCATTGCAAGTCTTCTAACCTAATCCAAGATTCAGGATTGGAAATTCATCGCTACATATTTAAATACTCTTTAGAGAATTGGGGGGGGTTTTGTTCTTTTTTTAGTCTGGGATTTTTTTGGTGGTTTTTTTTTTTTCTTCCAACATTTTATTTAAAATCTGCTGTTGAATTTAAGGTTCTCTTTAAACGCATACTAGAATAATTAGATGCACCATGAAGCAGCTTAAGCTAATTGAAGTGGCCACAAAAACTGTCAATGCAAATGGAGCCATCTGGATGAACAGATAAAAGTTTTGGAGACATTCAAAAGACAGGTGGCATTCAGTTACTTCCCATCTCTTCTTCACAGCACAGTCAGAAAATGTGCAGAAAGAAAAGTAAAGCTCTTCAGGGCACTGAGATAAAAACTAATGTCAACAGCATTTTTGGAAAGAATAGATTAAGTAGCCAGCAGTTGTACGAAGACGGTTGGTCTGGCACTACATGGTAATAAAAAGGGTATATTCAAGTTCATAAACCAAAGGAGCAGTAACTGTTCAGTGTACAGAGCAGGATCAGGCAAAACTGTAAGATAAATCATTATCTTTACAGAGCAATGAGCATTTTTTAAGACACTTGACTGGATACAGAATGCTGACTTAAGTTTCAGCTCAGTCATACATTCTGTGAAGGTCTGGGAAAATCCCCTAAGTGCTATTTTTCAAAAGAATATGAGCATCCAGTTTTGGTTTTCATGTCTGTGAGGACTGTGGCTGCTCAAAAATTCTGAAGACTCAGACTGGACCAGTACTTCTGTATTAAATATCACGCCCTCTTTGATTGACAGGACTTTTTCTTTTATTTATTGTTATTGGATGAAGTTTTGGGGTTTTTAAAGAATCATTGTTTACTATAAACTTTAATATCCTTTTGTACAGCTGCTTTTTCAGAAAGGATGGTGTAAAGAAATATACCAGAATTGGGCAAAACTCCTCAGACCTAGTGTTCCATGAAAATGAGATGTTTATTGAATGCAAAGTCTCTTTATGGAATGTCCTCTTTATAAAACTTGGTGGGGGGGGTTATGGATTCACAACTTGGTTGCACTTCAGATGATTTTTAAAAAGGGTCATTGTTGTCTTTATAGCATTTCTTCCTAAGGTATTTTGCATCAAGTTTTACAAAAACAATCAAACCCCATACATGAGCTTTCCTTTTTAGATTAACAGAAGTTTAAACCTTTCAGCCTTTAAAAAAATACATAGAATTAAGTATGTCTAAAGATAATAAATAATGACCACAGGAATTACTAGGTAAAACTCAAACAATAAGTGTTCAGTTCTGATATGCTTATGAATAATATTTGAGCTCACCTGGAAGAAGCCCCTGTTGAGAAAAGCCAATGTTTTCACAGCTGCTCTTTTTCCTCAGAGGTAAATAGTTCTTTTATTGTCACTTACACGTATCGGAATAGCTTTGCATTTCAAAAAGATTTGGATTGTGTCACATGTGCTACCCCACATACTTTTTTCTAGGAATTCTTTCTTATGTGTGGAATTCCATTCCATGTCACCTGGAGACTATGATCATTACAGCGTCAAGGGCTGTGTGAGTACCTACAGGCTGGGAGAAGCATGGCATCTGACCACTACAGAAACAATCAGTCTCTTAAGTACCCAGACCCTTGGAAACCCAATAGCAGTGCAGCATCATTGCAGATCTTCATGCTCTTTGCTCAACAGGTCTTAGGTATCTTCTAGGAAGCATCCTGCCAGCCAGACTCAGAGGGAAATGTCCACTATACCAAAGTAAATGTGCTCTCAGATTTAGAATTTAATGTCTTCACTGAGCTGATCCTTCAAACTGGTGAGGTTGAACACCTGTAGTTTATTTGCATCTGACACCAGCAATGATATAAAATGCAGTGTGTCAAGCCATGGGGTGAGAAACTGCGTATTAGGCCATACAGTAGATATAAAGGGATAGTTCTAGGTTGCAAAAGGAAGAGTCACATTTTAGTGGGCTGCTTCTGAACATAGAGGGCAGTGTGCTTCCCAGCCATAGGAGGATATATCTCAGGGCATCCTTTGCTTAACGACCCAACTTAGAAGGCATATCCAGAGATGACAGATCATGGATACCATGGTGTTATGCTATATGCATAAGATATTGTCTTAGTTGTAGGGTGGCACAGAGCAAAGACAGAGGCAGCAGTATGAGTTTAGATGGGTAAGAAGTAGATCTGTACCTGTACATCAAAGGTTCCCAGCTTAGAAATAGAGCTTAAAGGATAAGAGACTACAAAAACAAGCACATCACTAAAGGGTATCTCTGTTCTCTACGATAATTTCTGTACCAGCAAATCATCTTGATTCAGGCATAGAAGTAACGGGACAAGAAGGAAAAAACAAGGGAAAACTTAAAAACATTTTAAGTGTGGCTGTTTTGCTCATTGCAGAAACTTGAAAAGCTTCCATGAGGCAGGTAAGGCTCTGTAGAATATTAAACCAGGTTCTGCTTTAGGGCAGCTGTCCTTACCCAGGTGCACATTCCTGTTTCCAAAGCCCAGCTGGAACAGGCAGATAAAACAATGCTTGACACTTCATTAGAAGGAAAATTAGATCATTATTGTCATCTTGGCCTTCAGGTAAGGAAGGCTATTTGCACTTCATTACAGTGCAGGTATCAGGACTGGCTGTGGGTTTGGGGTGTTTTATATCTTCTAGCTTTTAGTTTTGTGGTCAATTTAGAGAGCAAGTGTCTGTGGAGTTGTTTGCTGGATAAACCTTAAAATCTTTACATATTTCAAACAGCTTGTTAATTTTGAAGCACTGTACCATGAATGTGGCCAGACCAATGGAAATAAGAGCATAAGAGCACATTCTTAGACAGCTTTTTGGGATTCAGGCTGTAAATATTGTTTCAAAAATAGAAGTGTGTTAGTATCTCATGACTTACAGAGGTTCTTAATGTCTGATCTCTATAACAAGGGTATTCATTTCTGATTGCACTACAACTGTTAGGTAAATCTTTAGTAGTAACTCCAGATGTGAGAGTTTACATGCAAAACACAAGTCTTTCATTCTCCTGGCTTGTCTTTTTCCTGCATATGAGGGTCTTTTGCAAGGCATCTATTTGAATGATCTGAAACAAGATGTTTAGTAGGATTAGCATGTCAAGTAAAATGGACTGTATTTTCATACTACCTGACAAGAGTTAAAACACTTTTATTTTTTTGCTTCTATGTTCAAGATCTGTGGGGTTTTTTTAAAAGCATTCCAATTGATTTGAATAATAATAGACTAAAAACTTCAAGAATAATTAGGATCTTCTGTCACAGTATCACAGCACATTAGGAAGGAGCCTTGAATGGTCATCTAATCCAATCCCCTTGCCAGAGCAGGACCTCTGGAGTAAAGATACTTCTGTTCTTCCTAGGTGGTCTTCATGTAGATTATGCTGGAAACAGGAGGCAAAATACATTTGTCAAACTTTGGCATCTAAAAGTTAGACCCCTAAAACTGTCATGCCTGGTCATGCTAGGCTCTTCACATAGTCAAAGATGATAAACAGGCACCTCCAAAGGGCAATTCAGTATTTCAGAGCACAAGCATCTAAAATCAATGAGCAGAACAACCTTAGAGGGTAACTGTCTCATATTTAAATGTCTGGTTTTAAATGTCCAAAGAGAAACAAGGTTAATTCACTCAGAATGACCAAACCCCAGAAGATGTGGATATCCTCCCTACATCCTGAAATAAAAAACTACATTAATTTCAGTTAGTCTTCACTCACTAATCAGATTCTGTTTAGGAAATGGAAGCAGAGTGTTGCTCATCATCATCAGAAAATGTTGGGGATTTTAATATTGTAACGTTGTATGAAGAAAGCCAACAGTGTTTCTCCTGTGGTCTCTACAGAAAACAGAAAGAAAGTCAAAACTATTTTTAGAAGTAACTTTTTTCCATTCCTAATTGTGTTACCAAATATACGACTGATTGAAATATTTTGAAATTTCACATGTGAGACATTGGAATGTGAACATTATGCTTTCCAAAAGAAGTGAGCAGCTGTTCCCTAGACATATTGAATATTAAAATTCAAGTGTTTGTCTTCTGCCCTTTCACCAACTTTAACAATTTCTGTTATTCCTAATAAGTGTTTTTAAAAATACAACTGTTTTAACAAAAAAAGAAAAGGGGGAAATCCATACAGTAATAAGTCTAATGCCAGAAAAATCTTGTGATACTCTAGTTTAATCTGCAGGGTAAACCATGCTATCTGGTTCCTACCAGCAGATGCATGTTCCAAATGAATGATTTCCAGAAAAATATCTGAATTTGGTTTAAACATCTACCCCGATTCTGAATCTTCCACAGCTCCAGCTGACTTGCTTCTTAATTGTTCTTAAAGTTAGCAGTTAGTAGTAAAGTTAGTAGTAAAGATACCCTCACTTGTATCTGAATTTATCCCATTTCATCTTAAGAACTGGCTCATACTAAATCTTTTCAGTCTGCAGTCCAGAAACTCTTTATTATCTGAGTTCTGTCTTCCAATAAAGAGCCACTACTGAACTGTGGTGAAAGTAGCTCTTTGCTTTCTTTTCCTTAATCTAAACAGATTGATTCATCCCATTTAGAGAGTTTATTGAAACAAGAGTACTTGAACTTAAAGGACAGTCCCTCATCTTCACAGATGCCCTGGGAGACAGGGGGCTGCTAAGAAGAATTAGCTGGGGAGATGCAGAGTGGAAGAAGTTGGGGAACTCAGCTTCCTTCAAGACTTTGACAGATTTGTGTCTTGTATAAACACTATCAAGCAGGACACATACCCTCTTGTTTCTGAAGCACTTGAAATCCTGTATAATTCATAGTGTATTGAATCTCACATCTTGCCTGCAAGCTAGCTCAGCATTATCCCTATTTTAGACAGAGGGAAGTGGAAGCAAGGTAACTTATACGATTTGCCTCAGGAGAACATTACCCTTCTGCCTTATTCACCAGCCCGAGCTTCAGCTTTTCAGTAGATAAAAACATTTATGTTTGAGTGGGATCCACAAAGGGATAAACAGCAGGAAATTTTCTTCTAATGCTACCTGTTGAACTGTTGGTCCCTAGAGATGAATCTATGTAATATGCATGATAATTTTTGTCCAGATTGCATAACTTCACATTTCCTTTTTATTCAAGCAGGGCCTGAGTCCAAGCCTGTTGAAGGATGAAATGATTCTCATGAGCTTTGAATTAAGCTTATAAATATGACTTGCATTTTGACATGTGAGGGACACATTAATGGAACACTGTTATTTCAGCTAAGAGGCATTTAAAAAAAATACTTTATGCTTATCTACAGTTTCAAGTAGACTGAATGGTTATCAAGTTATGCACATAAAATCCAAGTCAACAAGGAAAAAAAGCTAGTGATTATTTAAAGTAAGATAGCCTTCCTTTTCTCAGTAGAGTTTTCAGCTAGCATGCTATGTAGATTAAAGGCTACAACAAAAAAAGGTAAGAATTTAGGAAATTAATAATCGCCGTTTAAATTAAGAGACCATTTTCTGCAGCCTGTTACTGTTAAATTCAATCTCGTACTGGAGAGAAGCCGCTGGATGGCAGCCTTGCTCCTTCCAAACCAGAGGAGCCAGCCTTGATTAAACAAGCTCTGGTAAAAACCTGCAGCCCAACCGTCCTCAACCTGTGCCCTGGTGACTACGGTGCCTTTGCCTGATTATGCAGAAGGGGTGGGGATCCTTCAGGTGCAGGTGCAGTTAATCTTTTCAAGATGCAACAAAGCCCTATAAAGCGGTGTTCCGTTGTGTAAAACGTAACGTGCCTGCTGATCTTCCGCCTTTATTCAGCTTCTTTTGAGAGGGGATGGAGTGCCATAACAAAGGAGATGTAGAGTAAAAGGTATGTAGCTTGCATGTTTAAGCAATAAGGAGATTGCTCCATTGTCTAGCATAAACCCCGCCAGTGTGCAATTTCCTTTTTCCTGTTCTCCAAATTAGATGGTAGGACCAAGTTCCCCCAGCTGGGAATAAGTTCTCCAGACTTCTTGGAACAAGTGGACCAAAAGTTCCCTGTACAATTCCACTCTCTCCTTAAAACAGCTGGGGGGTTGTGCCAAAATGCCCTGTATCTTATTGCAGTCCCACTCCCTAACCCTGCTGACATCAAAGTGGAATTTTAACCTTACTAAGTTGGGATTTCATATTTTGTTCCTGACAAATACATTTTGAAACAGTAATAAACTTCTGTTTCTGCAGGATAGATTTGTTCCTGGTTCTGTGAGATGTTTTTCTCTAGACGGATAAACAGAAGCACATGTACAGCAAGCACAAATCTTTTTGTGGGATCCAGGTGCCCCGGTACTAAGCGTGATCTTGGTACAGTTCTCAGCATGTCGGTAAGATTATACCTGAAGAAATGTAATTTCTGCTGCCTTGGACAGAGATTCAGTTACCACTGCCTAGCTGCTTTCAGCTGCTGTGCTCTGGCTAAGGCCCATGGTATCCCTCCTCTGTGACCTACTTCTGCCAGCTGGCAGAGGATCTGTCCTTGTTGTGTCTGTCACCCTGTAAGCAGCAATATCATAATTGTGATTTACCACACGGTTGTCTGCTGACCTGCTGCTGCTCGGTATCTCAGCCTCAAGGAAGCAGAGTCTGTTCTGAAACCTTGTCAGCCCTGTCAAGTACTAAGGCAAATCCCTGGTCAGTAAAGATTTCTGCTTTGTCATGGTGTGGCTTGACACTGCTATTTAGACCTTAACAGAACTTCAACAACAGAGCAAAGACCCTGCTTAACCAGTGAGGATTAATAAGGAGACTGACCCTCTGTATCCCCATCCATCTCCCACTGAAAGAACAACTAAGCTGCTTGTGAATGAGCTCTTGAGCCACCTTTGTTTGCATGTGGTATATTGAGGAAATTCATTAGATATTTTCATAGCAGTGGTAACTCCAGAGTTGATACCCATAGAACAAGGTCACTACACACCACTTAGAAGAGCAGTCTCGTGAAAAATCCCGAACAGAACTGGTTTTGCTTGTTTATGAACCTCTGAAAAACTTTACTCCAGAATTATCATTCACTGCTTTTTCAAGTAAAGAAGAATCCTCATCAAAGAATGAATTGGCTTGCAGTGTATCTCAGCCTCCAGTGTATCAGTGCACTCCCCAAGCATGTTCCCTCCTCACTTAGGGGTGCAAAACAAAATGTCTATGTCTACTGCTGGAAAAGAGACACTCATCCTACATCTCATAGTTGTCATAGAGGGTGAAGGCCTGAGACATTGTAAGGAATTCACACCACTTCTGCTGAACTATGCAGATGAGGTGCTTGAAGAGGTGAACTGGTGACCCAGAGCTCTGCTGAGTAGAGAGGAGTGCCTAGGGTATCATTTAATCACCTAAATTAGATGTCTAAAGCCACAGTGCGAAGATGATTTCCCTTTTCACGTATTTTATTAAGATGTCAAGATCTGAATGTTTCTATCCAAATCATATTGCATATTTCTGTGAGACTTATTGATTTTCTTGTTCCTGTACATTTGTTTTGCACATGGTAAAGTATTGTATTGTGCTGCAGATGTAGCATGTTCAAACCTTCAAGCCCTGCCAGGTGGCTGCCTCTAGAGAGCTTTGGATTTGCTTGTGGAATATGCAGCTATCACCTCCGTTGCTCTGGAGGGAGCCTCAACAGAAAACACAATTAGATGAAGATAAAATCCTCCACAAGTTAGCACAACACTTCTGCACAGCTGAGGCTGAGAGCAAACAACCCTCCCTTACTTTATCAAAGCAATCTGAACACAAGCCACCCTGGAGCCTAACTCTACATTAGTGAAGCACAAAAATACACTTCTTAAAGAGCAGTTGCCTCATCTGAAATACATCCCCAGACAGCAACAAGCATCCACTGAGACTTGGCCAAAACACATACCAGCTTCTTTCCAAGTATTCAGCGCACCAGAAAGTGAGGTGTATGAGAAGTGCTAGAGGAAATCTGAGTCACTGTCACTGTTTTAGGATCATGCCTGTCATGCCTGGTGAAAGATGTCCATATTCTTAGCAACTGTGTTGATAGACTTTGTCAACACTGTATTTAAAGAGGCAAATCTATCATCTGCCCCACAGCTTGCCTAAGGGTAAAATATCTCAGCAGATCTTATGTATCACTGCCTTCTACAAACCTTCTATTTATAAATAAGACAGGTGATAAACTTGTGAGGAAGTAACAGCAAAAGTCTCTTTCCGCCTTTAATATCCTGGATTGCTGGAAGCGTGGGCTGTGTCAAGCCGGAGAAGAGAGGGAGCTTTGGCATTGAAGGGGACAACTTTTTCTTCAAAACAGTTGCACAAATACTTACAACGCTCTTTAATTCAGTAATTAACAGACTTACTTGAGGCAAAGATTATGCTTATGAAGGACTTAAAACTGAGTGAATAAACGTTTATATGAACAATTTAATTAGAAAGTTAGAATCTTTGTCCTGCTTTCTCTTCCTTGCCTAATAAAATGTGTTCACAATTGGTATTCTGTACTTTATAAAACCTCCCATTTTGAGAACAGGTATTTATTCAAAGCTTTTAAGCAATTCTGAATCACCTAGAACCTCTGAAGGTGACTAACCAATTGCATCAAAGTTCAGCCTTTAGTTTTCTTTCTTTTTATCTAGCTCAGTCCCCTCAGTGTGGGCTACTGGAGTGGCCACCACTTGAAGGTCAGACCTCAGGCTTTCATTTCTGTTGAATGAACTACCAACTTAGGTGTAAGAGTGGCAGTGTCTTAGTTGCTCATGGGGCTTTTCCAGTCTGTGATAGTAAGTAAATGAGAGTCAGTGTTTAGGTTCACAATTGTCCATGTCTCATTGTTATTATGTGGCCTCTTACAGGTTTGGCCCCTGTTAGCTAGGGCTCCCCATACTTAACAGGAATGCATTTGGGAACAGAAGGTGCTGCTCCCAACAGGCAATATGGTTGTGACCTGCACGGCTGGAGGAAAGATCTTAGTTGTGTGAGAGATGTCACGTTGTGTCACATGCTCCCTGGGCTACCAAGCTGTAACACAGTCAGCATGCTTTACCTTTTCAGTTCTTTCCCTGTTCTTCTTGCTTTTCCTTTTTCTTGTCCTTCTCATTTTTCCTTTTCCTTGAGCCCTGCCAACACAAAACAAAGACTGTCATCAGCTGAGCTTCCTCACTCACAAGCATCTAGTTGACAAGCTTTTCCACTTCTGGTTTCAGATCTAAAGTATTTTTTAACCTAATACTGTTCTTTCTTATCAACAGGACTTCTTAACAACAGACAAAGTGTAAATTGCATGGATGTTGAGCTAATGCATGAGACACTTACTTCAGTATCTTGCTGCTTTTTAGACCCTGAACTTGCTCCCTCTTCCGCAACATTGTCCCTTTCTGTGATTTATCACATCCCAGTTGATTTGAAATGTGACTTAGCTTTACTTTACCTTCAAAGAGCCGTACTTCTGGGAGGTTAGGGGTTATCTGATTATATGTGAGAAAATACATTCACTGTTCCTCCTCTCAGAAAACTTTTACTGTGAAAAAATAGCTGCAGATTTACCAAAGGCCAAGTCTAATACTATCAAAGACTACCAAGTGGTTATCATAGTATCATCACAGTATCATAGTATTACCAGGGTTGGAAGGGACCTAATAGATCATCAAGTCCAACCCATTACCACAGAGCTCAAGGCTAGACCATG
>JAOXOE010000001.1:11974243-11997555 GCA_028565055.1 Phoeniculus purpureus
TGGTCTTTGAATGCTAACCAGCTGTCTTGGGCCCCTTTACCTGCCAGTACCCTGTCCCATGGGATTTCCCCTAGCAATTGCTTGAAATGCCCAAAGTTGGCCCTCCTGAAGTCCAGGGCTGTGATTCTGCTAGGTATTCTGTTCCTGTCACATGAGATCCTCAACTCCACCATCTCACAGTCACTGCAACTGAGACTGCCCTCAACCTTCACTCCTTCACCCAATACCTCCTTGTTCATGAATATAAGATACAGCAGTGCTCCTCTTCTAGTGGGTTCCTCCACCATTTGCATCAGGACATTGTCATCAATGCACTGGAGGAACCTCCTGGACTGCGGATAGCTGGCTAAGTCTTCCAGCAAATATCAGGGTAGTTAAAATCCCCTATGAGAACCAGGGCCTGTAGCTGTGAGGCTGCTGTCAGCTGCCTGTAGAAGACCTCATCAACGTCCTTGTCCTGATCTGGTTGTATGTAACAGATACTCACAACAGTGTCATCCATGCCAGCCTTCCCCTTAGTCTGTACCCACAACTGTCAACTCTCTTTTCATCACAGAAGTCAATACATTCTAGATTCGATCTAATTAATTCATTCATGATTAATTATGAATAATTAATATTCAAAACTAAAAATCTCAACATCACTTCAAATTTTCGTAGTGTGAAACTATGCTAAGCTTCATAGTGTTAACTTGGCTAAGTTTTGGGTAAGTTTTACATCAAAAGCAAGAATTGGTTATTCAAATAATCCTTTAAGATATCTTTGCAAATTCTGCTATAATTGAATCAAAGATGTCTCAGGCAGTGGTTTCTACTTAGTATTTATTTCCTATCTAAAATGCTTATGTTTCCACATCTACCTTATTACACTGAGCATCTCACATTGTCTCATATGCCTGAAGAGTTAAAGCAAATATACTGCCATGAATGAAAGTGTAAATGCATTTATTTTAATGAAATGTGAATTTCAAAAAATTAGCTTTTATATTTGGAAAGAGATATCAATGAAATAATTATGTACTCTTTCCATCTATGTCTTGCCGCTGATTGATTTCAAAATTATTCAGTACTCCATGTTATTAGCAGACTTTCAAATGTAGACAGCTTCAGTAGTAATATACTGGAACTGAAAACTAATTTTAAGATGTGTCTACATTAGTTTTATAATAATCCTGATCAGGGCTTTGCTTCTTAGGCAGCTTTTTTAGTTAACAAACTAACCACGCTTTCTTTTCCATCACAGTCTCAGACCACACAGACTGAAGCAGAAGCCCTCCAGAAATGCACTCTGCCACTGCACTAAATGAGCATCAAGAAAGTGAGCAGAGTCACTGAGTTTTTGAAATGTACTGTAATGTTGATACTATGTTTTTCTGTATTGAAAAGGAGGCGATATCAGGACTCAACTGGGACAGAATAGAAGAAGCTTATAAATTAGTGCTAAAAATAAGTTAAAATCTAGGTTTTTCTGATCTCAAGGGTAATTTTTGTGCTACACTTTTTTTCACGCTCTTTCCAAACCCAAAATACATTCAAGTATGCACAACTGGTAGCGGGATATACACAATTAGTTTCTTCATAAGTAGTGCAATAATGCCTTATCATGAAGGTAAATAATAATTGATTTGGAAACATTTTCATAAGTCTAAAACGGAGCCCATAAAATAGAATACAGTTTGAGAAAAATAAGTATGTACATACTGGCAGTCCAAAGACATTTCCAAGTAGTAGAACATGGCCTGATAAAAAGCATCAAATATCGGTGAAGACTTGTCACTTGAAAGAATCCGTCTGAAGACAAGGAAGAAGAGAGACATTCTGAACTTAGTGTTTGGATATTTTATGTTCACAGAATGTAACATTCACATGTCTAAAAGGCTCTGACAGATGTTATAAAATCAGCAGTTCTATAGCAAACATCTGTACTACTTTGGTCTTACATTTGATTTGCAAATTTGGTCATCAGGAACTGCATGGCTAGTGATTCTTTCCCTAGGATTTCAGACTGTCTGCTTATATGTGAAAGTGCAGAGATGTTGGGTCTGGACAGAATTCCTTGATGCAGACCTTCTATATAGTTTTCTAAGTAGGTAAAAGAGAGATCAGGCTTCCTAATTCTCTTGAAATATTCAGACTAACCAATATTGCTGTGAAATATTACTATTTTATCAGGTTAGCCTATTTTCAGAGAACAAAAGGCGAGATAGAACCTATCCTAACATCTCATTTTGGTGAAACCCTACCTTTACCATAGAGTAATTAAAATCTGGAAAAGTCATAAAAAATATCTTTTTCTTTCATTTTCTTTGGCATTGTTATAATAATTTAGACTCAAAGAAAGAAATGCGTGCACGTGCATATATATATATGTGTGTGTATACTTCCATGCATATGCATATGCATATGCAGAGCTATTACCCTTGATTCCAGGACAACTGCCAGTCTGGATACCAAGTGAAGGAAGATTTTTATTGCCTAATGTTTTTCTACACAGCTGGTGGAAGCAGACACCTAACTGCTGTGATTTGGATTACAATATCAGAAAACACGTCTCTCTGGTTCGCTTTTATTTCATAGTTCTTCGATTTTAACAATGAATATTAGCATCTCCTAGGGTAATTTTTGCATTTGAGATTTTAAAGTAAAGTTTGGTTGGCTGTGTTTTTTGGTTGGTTTTGGGTTTTGATTGATATATTTTAAAAATTATTTATTCTCCTTGCAAGAAAAAACAACATAGGAACTTCTGTGGTAAAAGTATGTTTCCAGGACTGGTCTTTATAGTCATTTGGAAAAGATTGCATCAGATTTAATAATTTCATAGGATTTAATAATTTCATAGGATTTGTACCCCAGAATAACCCTTGCAAAAATTTCAAATACTGTTGTAAGTCATGCAGTGTTCCAGGACATTGTGATGTAAACTTTATGCTGCAAAACACCAATTTAGCATCATGTGGCATCAGTTTAATTTAACTTCAGTTCAACCACTTGGAACTTTAAACAGAAAAACAGAGAAAGAAACAGAGAAAGAAAAAAAATTATTTACAGAAATTTCAGATGCTCAGAGGAAAGCTGAACCAAGTACTACTCCAGACTGAGATCACTAGTCCTTTCTATAAAGGATCTATGTGAGTAGGTGATACAAACCATACTGTGAGCAGTTACACAAAGGACACCTCTTAATAGCACAGATATTGCTGAGGCACCATATTTATTAAATGTGATTGAAGAACCCAGAGGTTCTTCTCATTCCAAAATATGTGCTTGCATTGTAAATTGTTTCTTGGACCTGTCTATTTCTAGGCATATTATTTTCCTCCACTGACAAGAGAGGATCAATAGCTTAACTATTATGGATCCTCAGTAACCCGCCTATCAATCCTGTTACCAGTAGAACGCTTGTTCCATATTCTGAACTTACGAAATACTCTAAACATATTCTGTAAATTATTAAGTGCCACCAAGCAAGTCATTTAACTGTAGATAAATATTCAATTTATTTGTGCTCAAGGAGTTAGTACTTGCTTCTTTCTTATTTATGACAAGTTCCACAAAAACATAATGAGTTTTTAGCTGTCACTGGAGGTTGTCCACGTTTTCTATTATTTTTAATTAATAACATGATATTATGACTTACTTTGTCTCCCAGTACGTGTTATCTTTCAAAAGTTATTATTGGTATTACTATCACTAACATGTCACATAAGAAGAAAAAGAAAAAATCCAAACAAATGAAATCAAACAAAAATGAGAAATGAGGCAAAGTTAACTTCAGCATCCTGCAGGGAAAGCAAATTTACTAAAAGCAGAATGCCTTTGCCTGCACTATCATTAGCTCTCTCTTTTGCAAGTTACAAACTCTCATTTCAGAATTCAGTAGGGTCATTAAGATGCAATAAAAGGAGCATGATACAGAGGGTATCAGTTTTGTCACAGAAGAGACAGAAAATCTTTGATTCAGTAGCAGCTCAATAACGAAACCAAACCCATATATTTTTTAATAACTGGATCCCCAGAAGCCTCTCTGAAAAGACACTAAAGAGGCAGAGATACAAAATCCCAGTATCAGTATATTTCATATCTCAAGTTGAACTTACATATTATTTTGATATACTGTGCACAAACCAAAGAAAATACAAAGGTGGTAACAAAAAAAGGGAAAAAATCTCACATCAAAGAATTCCTCATTGTGCAGTAGCCAATAAAAAAAATTGATGTACTTTCATGATAATGAGTCTACTGCAAATAAGAAACTAATGTGTGACTGTGAAGACACATTTCTAGCAAACAAGTGAAGACAACTCTTTGAAAACAAACATATCATTTTGCTTACAAGTTCAAATCTAAACATTTTTGCTGGAAGCTTTTACTACTGAAAGACAGAGGATTTTTTTCTTATTTTTTTTTTCCTCAAAGGATTGCATGTTTAGCTTAAATAAAGATCTACAGAACGACAAAATATTCCTACCCAGGAAACTTTGTTTTTATGATAGCTTAAGTATTCTGTGGTTCTGCTCTTCCAGTATATCTAATTTATTGTGTTTGCCTACTCTCTAATCCCTTAAATCTCATTAGATCAGCATAACTGTACATAGCACTTATTTCCTCTAAATTATGCATTAGAAAATTAGTCATCAGATGTTCTGTTTAGAATAATTAAAAAAAAAATAAAACTAACCTTTAAAAAAAAGTAATGTCTTTTTAAAAGTTCACTGCAATCTCAGAAAATTCTCCAAACAAGTCAAGTAAGTCATCTGCTGGATATACAATTGTCTATTGATTATGAACTAACAGCAGGCTTACTGTCTTACTGATTTAAGTACAAGCAGCTAATATTTAAGCCTCACTTGAAGAACTGTCTTTCAGTTCAAAATGTAGTATACAGGAAAAAGAAAACCTACCACTAAGTGAGAACTGTTCTACTCTATAAAGAAGAAAAGGATGAGCATAATCATAGGAAACCAAGCAGAAGTTCTGCTTACCATTTTTCATAATTATAGGAAATAAAAATACACTGAAAAAATGCATCAACCTCATGTTCTTAGAAGAGGAATATGCCTCATGTTAACTCCGGAAAGTACAATGGCATTGAAGACACTTAAATGACAAAAACAGAAAGAAAAGGGAGAAAAAAAATCACTAAGTGTGTGGCTAGATTTGAAATCTTTGTAACTTCCTAGAAGTTCTTTTATTAGTCTCAAAGGACCAATGGAAATTACTTATAGGAGCTTGCACACTTGTCAGTTGTAGCAGTAACCAGTGAATATTCTAGGATTTTTTTGAAGAGGTAATGACCATGTGCTACCTTCCCTAATATTCTTCTTCTGCCTTGCTGCTCTCAAAAACTTCAAGTTTCAGCCCCTATTGGCAAGACCAATAGATATGATTTCTAGCACAAAAAACATGTTTAGCATAAAATATGTGTCTGTACTTCTGCAGAGTATTTGTATTTACCATTGAAGTAAAACAGTTTGCAAAGTTAATCACTTTCATTTGCTTCCAATGTAGAGGTCAAAATCACAAGCTCCTCAGTACTCTAGCAAGTCAGTCTGCTTTCTATTAGTGTGGGAGACTTCACATTTTTGCTGTTTCCTTAATAGTGCTGCCAGCATAGTTGAAATGGAAGACAGGGTACCCTGTCCTAGAGCTTCTGCAAATATCATCAGAAATGAGAACACTTCTGCTTATGATACTGCTTCTTTGTGTCCTTTTCTTTACTTTGTGGGTTTGTTGTTTTGGGGGTGGTTTTGTTTGCTAGTTTTCATTAAGCACCTTATTATTAAAGACAAATCTGTGACGTACAGTCTTGGATTTCCTCTCAGCAGATGTTTGGCATTTGTTAGGAGGCATCCATGTGGACTGAAATATTTCTATGTAAAAGTTCTGACATATTTATCCTCAAAAATAATTCCCCACAGTTTGTCAAGCTAATTAAAATACTTAGTCAGTGTCCAAAGAAAGAATTGGAAACAATCATTCAAGAAGCATCCAAATTATTGCTGCAATCTTTCTGTTGCAGCATTTTAATGGTCACGTTATCCATGCAAACAGACAGGCTAGGCATTTGGGTATTCTCTGAATTCAGCTAATGAATATAAAACTTAATGTTGTGTATTCTATAAGCATACATATCTCTATATATAATAATTATATGGAATTTAAAACTCTCTACATCATTTCTCAAGACACTATAAGAGATCAAGCATAATGAATTCATTAATAGTTGTAGTTCCTCAGTTGAAAAAATAAAGAACAACGTAACAAGCATAAGCTTGCCAAGTGCATGAGGATCAAGGGCCCCATTGCTTAGACTCCTTAATGACTTGTGCAAACATTTTGGTTCATTACACTTTCTGTTGGCTTAAAAAGGAGTACATATTTAAGTACCTCTTTGATGAATCCCTGATGATTGCATCATTTGATTGCAGAAGACACAAAGAATTGATAGGAGTTTATACATTTTAGAAATAATATAAAAATATGCATTGGTAGAACTGAATTTTGTATGAGATTCTCTGGTTTTTTTGTCTTAGGTTGCTGGTTTTGTTTCAGTACCTAATTCCATTTCAGCTCCTAATTCCATTTTAGGAATTTATATGGCTTAGCCCTCAAGACTAAATCAACAATAAAGGAATTCAAAGGACTACACATCCTAGATTCTTGGACTCTATACATTGGCACTGGAGCCTGTGTACTTCTTTGGACTCCTGAATTTCTTCAATAGTAAATGAAGGAATAGGTCAATCTAGGATTCATTTTTTTCTATAAATTCCTAAGAACAATATAACAGACACTGGTGGTTGTAGTATGCTGTGATATTTACTGAGGTATTTGATATATGACCTCTATGATGTACAAATGATGCTAAGTATAAATGGTGGTGTTTAACTGGGGAGAAAAGGGAGAGGATGACTAGAAGATCTGTATAAGATTTATCTCAACCCATCTTTGGCCAACATTTGAATGATCAAATTGAGGAGAACCGATAATAGAATTGCAAAATGTAAGTGTGCTACTATTAGAAAACATTCATGTTTTTTAGCTTCTTCGAAAAGGCCATTTATTAAAAAGCTGCATTAATAGCTGGTGTCATTTCCTAAATCTTTTGTTTCATTTCAGATTGTTAAGAAACAATCTGAAGTGTTCACTCTGGGGAAGCGCACCTAAGGGTTGTGCTGCCATACAGCAAGCTCTGAGCAGTCTGGGGAGCTGGACAAAGAGGAACCTAGTGAAGTTCAGCAGAAGCAAGTGTAGGGTCCTTCACCTAGAGAGGAACAACACCGTGAATGATTATAGGTTAGCAGTAGGATTATTGGAGAGTAGCCTAGAAGAGAAAGATCTTGGAGTTCTGTTAGACAGTGAGCAAACCATGAGCCAATATTTTGCCCTTGTTACTAAGAAGCCTTCTTATTAAGAAGTATTCTGGGATGCATTAAGAAGTGTGTGGCTAGTAGGTCCAGAAAGGTTGTTCTCCCCCCTCCTCTATGCCCTGGTGAGGCCACATCTAGAGGACTGTGTACTGTTATGGGGTCCCCAGATCAAGAAAGACAGGGAACAATTAGAGATAGTCCAGTGGAGGGCAACAAAGATGACTGGGGACCTGGACCATCTCTCTTAATAGGAAAGGTTGCGAGAGTGGGAACAGTTTAGCCTTGAGAAGACGGAGAGGAGACCTGATCCATGCCTGTCAATATCTGAAGGGTGGCTGTAGAAAGGATGGTGCCAAACTGTTTTCAGTGCAGCTCAGTGACCAGACAAGGAGCAAAGGCACAAGCTGGAGGTAGCTATGAGTTACATTGGCTGCAAACAGTTAATTTACAGAGGTTCATCAAGCAAATTAGATACTTGCTTTAATAATTAATAAGTTGTGTCTTACACTCCTTGTAATGTATTTGATTTCATTAAACACTCTCAAATAAATTTTAACTTAGAAACTATTGCATCTTATTATATGTCCTACTGAAATCATTATCTCCTTTTTTTTCTCTTTGCTTTTTTGTTTCTTACTGATTTTATGTTACATTTAGAACAAATATTTTTCATTCAACCTCTCAAACAAACTGAGGTTACACATTGGCATTGGGTTTCCATTTCGACACAACAGAGGCTTGAATAAGACAATGTATAGTTAGGAAATTTTGATCTAAATGCCTAGTTACAAGAATTAACTATGAACTCGTTTAACATTATAAAATCACAATTATGCATACCTAGCTTCAGATAATTGCAGAATCAGTGAACGTCGTTACTGAAAGGGATGTTAGGTGATCATCTAGTCCAGTCCACCTGCTCAAGAATATTCATGTTTAATAGGCTGCCTAGAACTGTGTACAGACAGATTTGGGATACCTGTAAGGATGGAGACTCCACAACCCCCCTGGGCAACTTGTGCCAGTGCTGAGTCAGTGAAAAAGTGGTTCTTGTGTTTCAGCTTGTTGTGATTGCCTATGGTCCTAGGCACTGAACACCACTGAAACGATCATCTGAGCAACAAGTTCAGCTAGATAACCTCCAGATGTCACTCCTCAGCTATTTTATTTCAATATTTAATGTTCAACTAGCAACTATTTTGGCATTCCTGCAGTTTTCAGTTCATAAGCTTAAACAGAATTTTTTCAATTCCGTTTCATTTCTACACACTAAAATTTTTCATAAGATGGACCAGTTTTAGAGAGTGTGTATGCTTTAGATGGCTAAATAATTGCAATGTGAAAATTATTACAGCATTTTTCGTACTTCCTCTAATTATCACTTCTGGACTACATTCATAAAAAATTACTTTCATGAATTATTGATGTAACTCCTCTAATTGCATTCATACATAAGTAATTATAAATTTTAACTTTTATTCATTAAATTGAAAAGGTTGAGAGAATTGCTGACTTTCAAAGAAGATTATTTTAGCAGCAGATAAGGCAAAAATATATGTAGAAAAGAAAACCCCACAAAATTTACTGGTATTTGTTATATTTATTTTTTGAGATACCTTTAGCATAAAATATGCATAAAGCTTTCTTGTTGTATTGCCAGAATAGGTGATATGTTTTATTTTTAGGAGATAGACATTTTTGGTAGTATTTTTTCCTTCTGAGAAATTCAATACAATTTTAGAAATCTTAGTAACAAAATTAGGGGCTGAAATTGAAAAGAAAAAAAATCAAATTGTAATCAAAGTCAAAAAGTGAAAGATGCATTGGACTGTTACTGTTCTCTAGGCTTTTCAATGCAAAGAAAATATCCTTACCTAGAGCTTTGATTCAGAAAAGTATTTTATGTGGAATTAGTTTCCTTGGGTTTGGTTTGAAGGTGTAAACACAAAAGGCAGATATTTCATTCAATAGACTTCTTCCTTTATTAATGTCAGAGGAGGTGGTGATTAAACGTTCCATCAAGGGCGCTTTCTTCCTACTTGGCCATCTTTCTTTCCTGTTACCAGAGGCTCAGCTGCATGGTTTATACAACAGCTTGCCTTGTTCCTTCACCTCTTAACAACATGCTTAGTGGATGTATTGCTCAAATGCTATAGGTTTATAGCCTGGCTCCAATAGTGCCATCAAACCACGTTGTATTCCCACCAAATATTCTGATTCTTACTTTCTTCTACTACTTATAGTCTTAGTTCAGCAAAAGGTCTCTATTTCAATGTACACTTTAGCACATATTGAAATTTATGCATAGTAAATTCTTACATAACTCTTAAGCTAAACTGGTATAGTAACTAAGTACCTGCTAATATCCTTTGCTGAACATCAGCCTAAGACTAAGTTTTCTTAGGAAAAAATGCATCATGCATTTAGACTCACTGACCTGGACGTAGTATCAGGTGTCTGATTCCTGTCTTTTCCCTTGTGTTGAATAGAGCTTTATAAATAGAACCTATGATGTCAATAGCGCTGTTTGAAAAATGTCATTAGTCAGCATGAAAAAAGGCAATTAAAATGTATCTATTCTTACTAATAAACACGATTTAATTATGAATTATGAATCTAGGGACATTACAGCCATCACAGGATATTTTTGCAAGTAGAAATATTATTCTTATTTATTTTTAGCTGAATAAATAGAAACAAAGAAAAATACTTTTAAAAAATTATTTCATGGAACTGGAAATAGTTCAATTTTATATGTTGGTCCACTTAAAAACTATAATTACTGTCTTGCACAAATTGTTACGCTCTTGCACACCTGAGAATTCATTCACTATTTGTACCATATGCTCCAGGAAGGTTTGTTTCAAACAGTATATGACATATTTATGGATATATTTTTCTGAATGTATTTTTATACCAAAGTATAAAATATGAAGGATCATATCTAAGAAATAAATAGTATTCAGATTATTATTAAATTAAACTGATGCTAGTACATATAAACCCTTATAAGATATTAAATATAAAATATAGAGATATACTAATATTTAAAAAATGTTAGATATACTTAGAAAATACTTATGTATACAATGTCTCATAAAACATAAATGTTCTGTAAGGAATAGGAATCTAAGCTGACAACTTTCTTTGGAGCTACTTCAGCTGTTAGTAAGTTCCATGGTGTCCAATACTTTGTGAAATGTTTTACGTATTTCACTATGACAACCAGAAGTACAAAGTCTTGCAGCTGGGAAGGCACAGTGCCATGAACTAGTAAATGCTGGGAGTCACCCACCTGGAAAGCAGCTACCCGGCTGGTAAATACCTGTGGATTTCTGTTTAACACTGAGTTGAAGATGAGCCAGCAAACAACCCTTGCAGCTAAGAAGACAAATGGTATCCTGGGCTGCAGTATAAAGAGTGCTGCCAGCAGCATTCAGAAAACCATCTGGATGTGGCCTCTGTAAGTCTGATATAGCTGGCCTGGCTTGAGCAAGGAAGTGAGACCAAGTGACCTCCTAAGGCTCCTTCCAACCTCAACCATTCTGTGCCATATGATTCTTTGGTACCACATCTGAGAATACACAAAATTAATATTTATATATATTTACACATTACATTTTTTACACCACATACTGCATATTACATCATGCAGTATATACATTTAGCCTTATACATTCTATAATATATAATAAGTAATGTACCTTAATTCTACCCTACTAAAATTATTCTATAATATTAGATATATTACATACGTAAATGAAAAATAACTCATTAAAGTGCAAAGATTATTTTGTACAGTTATGTAAGAATGATAATTAACAGTATATGAAAATAAGAAGTGAGGAAAAAGTTATCAATAATTATAATTTACAATAGAAAAAGTAGTCAGGTGTAAATATTACATAGCAATAATAATCTCCTTTAAGCGCATGAGTGAACAGAGGCATAACACAGAGATTTGATTTCTCACTAGAAGGCCCAGGACAAAAATGGTTAATATTTAATACTAGGATTACTGTACTGATTGACTAATTTCTTTATGATGATTCATTAAAATATGTGCTTTTATATTGTTATGTATAAGATCTATAGTTTGGACATATAATTTATGAGATTATCCACTATCATTTTGAAGATACTTCCTGAAATAACGTCTTCAAATCGCTGGTGTTTGATTTTGTGCTTTTATGCAGAAAACCCATTTCAATTCAGTTGTGCTTTCTTCCATCTACCCTCTACCTCAGGGTAATGATCTGGTCTGGGGAGAGCAGAAGCCACTCTATAAAACAGGGTGAGCTTCCACATTCTTGCCTTTTTCTCTCTGAGCTCTCCCCTGGGACACCACAGCTGGAGGAGTACAGGCAGCCCCTGCAGCCTAACTGAATTGCCAAACTGCTGATGGGCACAAACCGAGTCCCTAAACTGCCGCCACTTGCTGAAGCTATTGAGAGGTCGCTGTTACTGCTGGAGCCTCTCCTGCGGCACTTGCTGAGCCTACTGGGATGCAAAGCCATGCCCGATCCTGGCGCAAGGCAGCCTCTTGCCTCCAGAACTGTGGCAAATGTTGCAAGCTAATTGCTTCTGAAGATGTCAAAGACTGCTGAGCTCAGTCTTCCCCCCATTTCCTTGTGACCGCGGGAGCAGAGAGACACAAAGCTACAACCTCTGGACAAAGGACTGGAAACCACAGCTGCCATCTTTGTTTTGCTCTGAGGGGTGGGGGTCATGTGATCAGCTCAATTTTCCCTTTGTTCTCTCTATGGGTGTGGCAGCCACCCAGTGGCCACCATCATAGGACTGAGATGGGACTGAGAAGCTTCTGAGCAACTTTATTGCAGCTATACTACAGACTGAAGAACTGAGGAATGCTTAAATAAGCAGGAGAAAGGGTGCCCAGAGGATCTGAAGTTTCCTTCATGCTCAGCTGGACTCCACATGCTGAAGAAGCAGAAGGGACTTGTGATGTCTTAAATCTGGCAAAAGACAGAGACTGAGGTTTTAAACTATATATTCCTGCACCAAAGATGGTGTTTGCTGCCTGAAGACCACACTCATCTGATATCTGCTGCCATGCCACATTCATCTCCAAAGATTTCACTGAAAGCTGTCACTGTAAGCCACTGCCATAAGTCATCACTAATGCTGTAAGTTGCTGTGAGTCTCTGTAAGCCATCACTGACACAATAAGCTGTCACTACCACCAAAAGAGGGAAAGGAGGAAGATAGAGACAGCAGATTGTTGGAAAAGGGACTTTTCCATGATGTGCGGAGCAGGGAGGATGCCTTTGAAGTGTCCCAGGGGAAGAGGGGTGGCTTTTATCCCCTTTTGTCATATGTTCTTTTCCCAGGGTCTGTCATCTGAAGCCAAAGACCACTTTCTTGCATATCTCTCGTCTTCCTCAGAATGTGTGTAATGGCATTGTGATGCAGTTTCAGTTTGTTTATTTTTACTTATTTGGATGCTTTTCTTTCTTCATATTGGTTGTGGATTCAATAAACTCTTTGCAGCAAAGTTGCTTCATTGCCTGTTGAATTTATATCAAGAGCCAGATGGTATGTTTAAATTCCCCCCACCAACTCAGAGACCTACTGAGGCCACCTTTTCAACCTGGGACACACACTGATGTGTTGTCCAGGAAAGGCCTTGAGGTGGCTAGACCTCCTTTGTCAACACACTACACGCAAAAGCCAATGTTGATTGCACTCAATCTTTGGCAAAGAATGTAGCAGAAAAAACAGAATGAGGTTTTAAGCTATATATTCCTGCACCAAAGATGGTGTTTGCTGCTGAAGACCACACTCATCTGATATCTGCTGCCATGCCACATTTATCTCCAAAGATTTCACTGAAAGCTGTCACTGTAAGCCACTACCATAAGTCATCCCTGACACTGTAAGTTGCTGTGAATCTCTGTAAGCCATCACTGACACAATAAGCTGTCACCACCACCAAAAGAGGGAAAGGAGGAAGATAGAGACTACTCACCTTTCTACTCACCTTTGTAGCCCAGCACTATTTCCTTTCAGTGTCCTAAACCCCAAGGAAGGTGCACATTCCATACTGTGAATATCTTTTTTGGGGAAAATAATAAGTTAAAGAAAACATAGTTGATCTTATTTGGTAAACAAAGCAATGTTCTGTCTCTGTTCTAGTTGTTAGAAATGACAGATGTGTGAGACTGAAAGAGAGGCAAATTTGAGAGAACATAATGACCAAGATGCTACTTACTTATTTCTTGTTTGATTGTTTTTTTATAAAGAAGCTTCACAGAGTCACAGAACTAGTTGTAAGGGACTTCACAAGATCATCTAGTCTAAGCCCCGACCCTCACTAAAGCAGGTTTGCCTAGAACACATTACACAGGGCAGCATCCAGGCAGGTTTTGAATTCTTTGATTGTTGAATTTGATGGTCTTGGAGTTGTCTTCCAATCTTTATAATTCTATGATTCTATGATTCTGTTGAACTGAATTGCCCAGAACTGGACACAATAGTCCATATTTGGCCTCATCAGGGCAGAACAGAGGGAAAGGATAACCTCTCTAGACTTCTTGGCCATGCATTTCTTAATAAACATTAGGATACTGTTGGCTGCCTTGGCGACAACGGCTCATTTCTGGCTCATGGTCAACTTATGATCCAGCAGAAGCCAGAGATCTTTCTCCTTATGGCTACCCTCCAACAGATCTTTCTCTGATCTATATGAGATTGTTCCTTCATTGATGTGGGTCCTTATATTTGCTGTTGCTTGGAGCCTGCCCAGCTCAGACTGGATGGCAGCATAGCCTGCTTCATATCCAAATCTTTTTTGCGCTTCCAGAAAAGTTCTGCATTCTCCCTGCAAAGGTATGCCTTGAAACAGTAAAATGTTGTGCTTAGAAAAATATCTGCCTGTATTTAGGTGATACAGTCCACAGATCTGTTACAATGAATATTTCAGATTGCTTGCAGACTTTGGGCATAACCAGACCTGCCAATCACCTGTCATAAAGTGCATCCTAAAGCACAGAATAATTCATAGCAACTTTTCCAAATTACAGAGATAGTTTTAGTATATGCAGATTAAAATGCATTTTTTACTGCTTTTACTTCAGAGCATGGTAAATTCCATCTAAATATGTTCATAAATCTAAATATTTCAAAACTATTTTCTATCTTTAATGGCATTAACCATTTATATGGAGAGCATGCTTTATCGGCAGTTACTCTTACTTAAGGTGAAGAAAACATTTAGGTAAGCACACCTGTATTATCCTGTGCTGTATTATAAAATACAGAGAAAAATTAAGTGCATTTTTTATGACAATGATGTAATATCTTTATGTGGAATCTTAATCTTTGAGTATAGGCATATAAATTACTTAACTAACATAAATGTTTCTGCTATTTCCTCATGAGCACTAATGTACACCGAAGAATTCTGTTAGACAATAAATAGAATAGGCTATGATCAGAAGATCAATATACACATACTGCTGAATTAATAGATATTTGCTAGCTCTCAGAAGAGGTCACGTAATTACTCTACTTTGAAGAATGACTTTAAAGTTTAACTGAAGGATAAACTGAATCTGCTTATGTAATCAATGCTATAATACTTGTCAAGGACTACTTGTCTGAATTAAATGACTACTTGTCTAAATTAAAAGTACAATATCAGATAGCACTAAAAAAAGGCTCCCAAGTCTCACTTGAACAAATAGACTAAAATTTCTTTTATACTGGCAAATGGAGTACATAAGATGCTATTCTTTGTCCCTAAGACCATTTGATACAATATAAATCATGCTTATGCAGCAAATTATCTTACCTCATGCAGATGCATATGCATAACACATTCAACTTACCTAGCGGGTATGACCTCTGATCTGCATTGATTACCAAAATTTCCTATGGCTTTTTTGGGACATAGCTAGTTGTGCAATGTCAGACTCATAACAAACACTGGATGGGCTGGGTGAGAAGATAAAAGGGGTGACTGATCTTAGCCCTGCCTCCTTTTGCTGAGGGCTCCTAGTCCAGCAAGGGGCCATTGCCCCATGCTCACCCCCCCACACACACACTTTCAGGGTGGTGGCGGGTGAAAGACGAGCCTGCTATGGCCCAGACCCTGACCCCAGGCCCCGGCCTGGCCCCGGCCTTGGCCCCAGCCCAGACCCAGGCCCCAGCTCTGCCGCAGGGATGGTTGCGGCTATCCCTAAGCTATCCATTGTCTGACATTTTATCAGAGATCTCACTGAGACCTAACTGCTTTGTTTTCTTTTCCTTTAATTGTGGTCTTGAACACACCACAAAATTGCTGCCAAACCCAGGAGCAAAGCAGTGTCTTAGTTTTAACCTGCTTCAAAATGACATTTGCATCCTCTCCAGAAAAAGATGAAAAGTGAAGAAAAAGCTGGAAACTGAAACAGGAAATTCCAAACCAGTTGTACCAGTTTGCAGAGTCACCTATCATAAACAATGAAACTAAAGGAGAGCTTGCAATTACAAGCCCCATTATCACAGGTTGCCATAGCAATTCACCATTGTCTCATTAGAGAAATCTGATCAACTTCCAACAACAATTAAAGTACTGGCAGAGGCATTACAATAGCATTGTGGCTGTGGACTGTAATTATTGGTAATTGTTACTGCTAAGTACCAAGCTGTCTGGTCATATGACACAGCAAAATGTACAGAAATAGCTCTAGTATGTATGGGGTCACTGAATAACTTTTGCTTTTCTTTGAAACAGTATGAAAAGTTTAAATTTTATTTTAAGAGTAGATGAGTGAAATTTAACACTAAGTTATGGTAACTTCTTGAAAGATACCAGGGTTTGTGTGCAATACCATTTTCAAAAGAAGGCTTTTGTATTCAGATTGTCTTTAAAATGCATCAGAAAGTATATATCCATTAAATTTACGTCAATATTTCACCTTCTTTCCACAGTGTTTCCTGACAGCTCAGCTCAGCCAGGCAAGGCTGGTCAGGTCTGAAGTCAGTATAAATGAAATAAGGAGCTCCAGCCTACTACTGACAAAACACATTGATTAGGCTGGAAACCTGTTTCCACATCCCTGCTTGTAAGGAAGATCAGACGACTAAAGGTAACATGAAAAGCTAGCTAATGTCCTGTGTTCTGAAGTATCACTTTTTGTAGAACAGTGACAAGGAAAGAGAGACAAGGAAAGAAATTTGAAGCTCTTCCTTTCCACCTTCTATTTTAATTTCCATTTTATTTCTCTTTTTGAGCCTTTAAAGGAGCATTTTGCTCCTTTAAAGCCAGAAGAGACCTTACTGCTCTCTACAACCACATGAAAGGAGGTTGGAGCAAGGAAGGGAACAGCCTCTTCTCCCTGATGGCAAGATATAAGAGCAGAGCAAATGGTTACAAACTGCACCAGGGGAGGTTTAGGCTAGATGTTAGGAAGAATTTGTCCACAGAATGGGTTATCCAACTTTGGAATAGACTGTTCATTGCAGTAATGGAGTCACTATCCCTGGAGGTATTTAAAAGGCATATAGAGGTAATGCTGAGGGACATGGTTTAGGGGTGACTTGGCAGTGCTGGGTCGAAGATTGAACTTGATGATCTTAAAGGTCTTTTCCAATCAAAGTCATTCTTTGATTCTGTGAGTATTTTGTATTTTTCCCTCCTCTGTTGCCATCTAGAGGAGCGCAAAGGGAAGAGCTGGTGCCAGAACACATATAAGCATAAACTAGCAAGAGCCCAAAAGTACCGTAACTCACAGGAACTGGGTGGGCAATCTTAGGTAGGGATGACATAGCCTGGTGGACACACAGATGGGAAACACTCCCACAGCAAAGGCTTATCCTGTATAAATTCTCCTAAAAGTCCAGGCAGGAATCTCAGATGTTAATTCTTCACACTCTCATTATTAATTTTACTGTTCCTGAGAAAAGTCTAATCTATATACTTACAAAACAAGAGATTTACATGCATATATGCTATAGTTTTGATCTAAGGTATAGACTTGCATGCTGATATATGAGAAGTTCAAAGAAACTGTACAACAAAGGCTTCTGCTGCTGGCAGGGGGTATTACAGGATAATACTCCTACATAAAGGGGATAGGATAATTTCTAATTACAAAGGCTCAAGATAATCCATGAGCAACTCAGGAATTGCATCAGAAATAAATAGTCTTATCCAATTCTTATAGGAACTGGAAAAGAAATCTCAATCAGTTTCCTACCACAAGAATTTTAAAAACCTTAAAAATTGTAAGTATGTATCCATTAAACAAAGCATTCAGTTTCTGTCCAGATTTGAAAGGCAGAAAAATCAATGAGAATGGATATCAAAAAGAGTTGGTAGGATGCTTTTGCAATACCAAAAATGTTAGTACCAAAAAAACAAGGGAATGTTGAACAACAGAGGAAGTATTCATTCTACTCAGTAGATATCAGAAATATGTTATCAGTGGGTGAAGCCAAATCATGTGTTTTTACATAGGTTCAAAGAACTAGTCACTGGTTTGAATATTGAAAAATAAAATTCTGCTGGATTACAGATTTTAACACTATCCAGTTTTATAGCAGTACGGAAAGTTTCAGGGTTTCTGGTATAATTGTTGTTCTTGCTGATGTTGTTATTTTAATTATCATGATTTACTGCAATAAGATTTTAACCATAACCTTTAAAATTCAAATATTCTGTATCTTTTACAAAAATACATAATAAATTTTATATTTAAACTTTTATTTAAACCCATCACTTAATCTTTCATTGAAAACAAAATACAAATTAAGCGTAAGTCTAAGTAAATTTAACATACTTTAAAAAATGTCTTTCAAATTTAAAGAGAATGTTCATTGCTATACAAACAGCAATTTCTGTTTCTTTATCAAAAACGTAAAATTGACAACTTGCCATATAAAGACAAAAGCTAAGATAAAAAACAAAATCGTGTAGGTTAGTGAGAAACGTGCTTCCTACATCCAGTCTACCCTTTTCTTAAGGTTTTCCAGCAATCCTAAGGGTCTGATCAAAAACTGAAGTCGACAGAATCCTTCATTTGGAACCAGACTCAAATATAGAATTTGGATTCCTAAGCAAGGTTTTCTAAGCTTCTGTGTATGGAATTAAGAATCTATTTGAAAAAAAAACTTTACAAAGTAATCTGTATATAATAAAATCGTGTTCTGCATTTCAGGGATGTCAAACACTATAAATGCAAATATCTGCAAGAATTATAATGAATTGAAAGCCATCAGGTCTGCAGTTTATGGTAGAGGAACGAGTTTGACTTCTTCTTTAAAAAATAAATAGATATTTAACCTTTACAGCTATTAAAGGCCTCTATTGCTGACAGTTGCACTTGTTCCACATTGTCTGAATTTTAAGCAAGTTGTTAGTACTTCAGGTTTTATTACAGCCATTTACTACAGAGCAAACAGTGACCTCCACATGTCAGCAGCAGAAAGACACTTTTTTTGAGCCGTTGATGCTGGAAACACACATTAAGATCAACTCCTTAGAAGTACTCTGGCAGTACAGTATGGAGCATTTTCTGTACATTTTCAACATTGGAGTTACTAGACTCAGACTCCTTATATGATTTGGATGTTTAAGAACAAGATTTGTAAATTACTGACCAGCTGGGCAAATTGTTAAAATAAAACCAAAATTTACTAAAAAAGGTTCTGTTATGAAGCTACCGAGTTGATTGGTACTTAAATTGACACAACTACTGGTCTTCTTCCAATACTTCAGATAATACTTATCAACTAAGAACACAGCATGATGTAATGCAGACATTCTACCTTGGTCCTTCATTTCATAGAATCATAGAATCCAGTTTGCTCAACTTACTCCCTAACCCAGTCCTCATCAACCAGGGCAAACTCCTCTCTTGTCTCGACTTCCTCTGGGGCCTCAGCAGACTGGGGCTTGATATCAGCTCTCAGAAGTACAGACAGAGGCAAAGGAGGAGTTCAGTATCTCTGCTTTCTCTGTATCCTCTGTCTTCTGGGCACCCACCTCATTCACTTCAGGCTTGTTAAGTCTACCTAAATTTATTTGTAGAAAAATATTCTTACAAGACGAATAGAGTAAATAATATTTTAGAAAGGAGACTGCTATCATTATGAAAAGAATTATATGTGATTTTTTTGTGATAATGAGAAGGGACAATATTCTATTTTCTAAGACCCTAACGTTCTAGAGAATATATCTACTAGTACAGATTAAGGCTTTACTGTATTTTTGAGATGTCTTAAATGATCCTGTAAATGCCCTAGAGTTAGGATCTACTGATGTGATAAAGGAATAAATATCCTGTTCCTATATGAGCTTGTTAGTTGAACAGAAATGCTGGTGTATTTTAACTAAGGACATCACTTACTTGAAATTTATATTCTCACTGGATTGTAGTAGCCAATCAGTAATATAAGTATAAAATTGGTGAAATATTCTTTCATAAGGTTATTTGATGACCTGATTCGACCAGTAAGATCCCTCAATTTCTGTATCTCAAAGACACAAAGTCAGATGTTTTTTTCAAGGGATTGGACACCATGTCTTCTGTCAAGAGATGCATGTGTCCAAAGAGTTGCTCATGACTTCTGTATGCGGACCAACAGATTATCCATGGCTAAAGATAGAAGAAGTCCAAAGACTTGGGCAGACTGGAGGGATGGGCTAAGAGGCATTTAATCAGGTTTAATTAAGAACGAGTGTGGAGTCCTTCACCTGGGAAGGAGTAATAAAATGCATCAATACAGATTGGGGGACAGTCTAATGGAGTTCACTTCTGTGGAGAGGGATCTTGGAGTTCTCGTGGACATGAAGTTATCCATGGAACAGCAATGTGCTCTTGTGGCCAAGAAGACCAATGGAATCCTGGGATGGATCAAGAAGAGTGTGTCCAGCAGATCAAGGGAGGTTCTTTTCTCTCTCTACTCTGCCCTAGTGAGACCACATCTGGAATATCCTATCCAGTTCTGGGCTCCTTGATTCAAGAGGGATAGAGATTTGATTGAGAGAGTTCAATGGAGGGCCAGGAGGATGATTAGAGGGCTGGAGCACTTGCCTTATGAGGAGAGATTGAGAGATCTGAGAGATCTGGGACTTTTCATCTTGGAGGGGAGAAGGTTAAGAGGGGACTTAATCACTATATATAAATACATGAAGACTGCGTGTCAAGAAGAGACAATCTCTTTTCACTTATGCCCTGTGATAGGACAAGGGGTAGTGGGTGTAATTTAGAGCACAGAAAGTTTCATCTCAATATAAGAAAAAAATTCTGTACTGTAAGGGTTACTGAGCATTGGAATGCGCTGCCCAGGGAGGTTGTGGAGTCTACTTCTCTAGAGACTTTTGAGACCTGTCTGGATCCATTTCTATGTAATGTGTCTAAGGTGGTATGATCCTGCTCGAGCAGGGGGGGTGGATTCAATGACCCCTGGAGGTCCCTTCCTAATCCCGAATGACTTGTGTATCATTGCATTAGCTAATAGGAAATACGTAGTGGAAAGGTGCTTTTCCTGCTGTACTTAAGCCTTACAGGTCTTCCCCCGACAGACATACTTTATAAAAGTATATTCTGCTTAGTGGAGTCCTTTCCCAAAGGCAAGGCTGTAATTAAACATAGAACACTTTTTAACCCATCATTACTGCTGCAGGGCAATTCCTCTTTTGAACTGTTTAGTAGTTAGAACACCTGCCCAGGAAACAGCAAATGTGTTCCATTTCCTTTTAAACTTCATCTCCTACTTCATAAGGTCATGTTTACTCTGATGGATTGTATAGAAAAGAGAGTGAAGAAGGAAAACATTGAAAGCTATGCTTGGATTGGGTCATTATGGAGGCAAAAATGCATGTTTATGAACATAAGAGAAGATTAAATAAATGGAAAACTAAACATCTGGTGGTTTTAAGTTCTGAAAGCCTTCAATCTGAATCTTGGTCTGTCTTCTCTTCTCAGTTAGGAAGTGAATACTTTTAATAGCCAGGTTAACATGTAAAAGGTATGTGATCCTAGTTGTATATTAGTATCACTAGGTGTTACTAACATGATTAGACTCTGCAACTTCAGATGTAACTGGAATTAAACCTAAAAAGCTCTATGAAACTTTAGTACATTATGGAAACCACTTCAACTGCTTGCAAGTGAGCCTGACTGTAGAGCGATAGATTTAATAGTAAAAATACTTCCTTTTGCAAACAGCTGTGTAAAGTGACTGGCCCATGAATAAAGCAGCATCTTCACACTACCAGTTCTTAAGTAAGGACAGGTGATTGCCAAAACACATGCAGCTTGAGGTTGTGTACGTTGCTTTCAATTTTATATTCAAAGGGCAGCAGCATTTTGAATGCCAGTGCAGACTGATGTAACAGGATCAGCATTTGGAGTGACGCTCAGCGAATGATTGACATTGGATATACAGCAAGTTCTTACTCTGTTGGAATTTGGCATGTTTCTAGGTGTCAGAGTTAATCCACTGCCAGCTATTTGACAGCTATTTGTACTTAGTGCTTGATGCCAGTCTCCAAAATGTTAATGATTAAGACTGCATACAAATACTGCTTGTTCAACTGAATAAATAAGAGTTCCCTTTATCGAAGAAAATGTGGACTCTCCATACAAACACATTATTTCCATACAAAGCAATCAAACTGTGACATGGGATTGCAAGATATTTGTGCTGAGGGTATGAATTGGCAATCACCTTTCTAGGGCTGGCAGTGGTGAGAAACATTTTAGCTATTGGTGTTGTAATGCCAGCAGGAGAGCTGTGGGAATGTAATAAGCAGCAGTAACTGCCGTGACTGTACAAAAGAAGCAGCATATTGAGTTCTTAACATTTTGGTCAGCACAGAGAGGGTTAGGACCCTGAAAGTTTTCTTTGGGATTTGCAATGCTTCCAGTACTTCAACCTGAAAAGTTTTCTTCCAACTAACTCTCAAACTCAGTAAATGTAAGAAGTCTTCTGAAGAGATGTACACAGGAGAGAGAGAAGACATCCTGTCTTCCCTCCCCAGAGTTCTGGATGCCTGGGTCTATGCACTGTACTGTACAAATACCTCTTTCACACTTCCATACTATGCCTGCAGCTGGCATGGCTAAAACAGGCTGGTGTAGGAAGCACAGCAAGCCTGTAAGTAAAAAGTATGAAACCCTATCCTCTACTTATTTTCCTCCCTTTACTCTCCAGTCTTACAGCCTCCTTTTAGTAGAAGCACAAACTGCTTTTTTATGGTAATTGAAGTAGAAATTTCTGTCAATTATTTGCAATATAGCAAAGCAGAGAAGACAAACTGCAGTAGATTCAAGAAGACTAGCCAAAAAAACCAGGAACATAAAAGGACAAGGAAGGAAAAGCTGGGGATGTAAAAAATCATCAAAGAATAGAAAATGGATACGATCAGGGGATAAAAGAAAAGACAGTGATGATACTAATGAAGAATTTTGGCTATGAAGTGAATCTTCTAGCTGGACGCTTTGTACTATACAAAAAGATATTTTAACAACTATTATTATAATAATTATTATAATAATAGTTGTGAAAATTTCTAACTGGCAAATTTTAGGCATTGACAAGAGTGTAAACAGGGTTTTTTTTATTTTATTTGTCTGAAAATTTGATAATGTGCTGATAATAAGTTTAAATTTGATGCAATAGCATTCACAGATGCTCATTTGCAAATATCTATCTTGCATGTAAAGGTAAATGTCAAGCAGTACTTACTAAGGAAGATTGGACTCTTGAGGGTTATTATAAATTTGAGAAGAAGAAAAACAAAATAAAGTATATCAAGCACATCAGCAGTGAAAAATTCTTATATTTCTAGAGACACATTCAGGAAAATGCCTGGTTTGCACTTTTTTTTGTTCTCTAGAAGTGACATTTGTATTTCTTCTAGTTGCTAGCAAAATTTATTGACATTCCATTTTATATATAAAATGGAAATTCATATAGTCTATAAATAAT
>JAOXOE010000001.1:12004342-12015283 GCA_028565055.1 Phoeniculus purpureus
CAGAATCACAGAACATTAGGGATTGGAAGGGACCTTGAAAAATCATCTAGTCCAATCCCCCTGCCAGAGCAGGATCACCTAGACCAGGTAGCACAGGAACGTTTTTTGTATTTTTACCCAAAATCAATATGTTTTTTACAGGAATATAACTGTCATATCTGAAATAGCCACTGGACATTTACAAAAGACTGCGAGGTTTTGTTTTGATAAAACCGTCACACACTTACTTTTCATTAAGAGATCTCTTTATTAATTAAGATCATTCCAGACATAAGGGAGGAAATAGGGATTTTAGGTGGTTGAATACAATGAAATAATATTTTGTATTAGAATTCATGAAGAAAAACCCTGAGAAAAAAAGGGTAAAATATGGAAGAAAGAATTCTCCACCTGGCACATCAGCGATCAGGAATTGCCTTCAATCCTCTGGCAAGCAGAAGAGAAAGAAGAGCTCCCAAATGCTTAGGTAATTATCATTATCTTTTTTAATACATAGTCATCTGTAGTTTTTGCCAGGAACCATTCATCACCCATCTGTGACCATGCAGAGAAGTTATTACAGCCTAAATGTTGGCATAATACAGTACTGGCTTTGTGACAGCCTGTTGGAAGACAGGCTGCAAAAAAAATTTGTGATCAGAGGATGAAACCTGGGAGTCCAACATACAAACCTTTCCTAGGCTGTTCTGTTATTAGCCATGGTAGACCAATGACATTACTTGTAGTGAACTGAATTTCCTTTATAAGGTTAGCATTTTGCAAAAACACGCAACCTCTTAGATTGCAAAGCCACAAAGTTTTCAGCATCATAGCAGAAAACCAACTTCATATTCAGAAACTGAAAATGAGCAATGTTCTTTTCAAACACCCATAATGGGGTATTTCTGAACAGCAGCTGCAGAAACGGAGAGTTTGTTTGTTTTCTTATGTCTGTCAAGGCACCTCTGTGGGGATACATCTCAAAAGGCAGGCAATTCACATTTTCTGCCTGTTGTAGTATCTTTGACCTTATCAGTCAGAAGCATGATTATCAATTTTTTCCTTTATCCTTCAAAACATTTTGTATAATGATGTTTTCTCATGTTGTATCTTCCCTTTTCTAATGTATGAGGATAGATAAGTATACGTACAAATCCCATTTTGAGCTTTTAGTATATTCTTAGTAATATTGATTAACCACTTTTCTTTGCAAAAAAGACACTCAGTTACTCCATCACACTAATAATTTTTACTTTTCTTCTAATATAAATTTTTACTTTTCTTCTAATCTGCTGCTTTGAGGACTGTGTTGTTTTGATAACACAACAGTAATTTTGATAATTACCACTGTAATGCTTAACAAATCCGGTGATCTTCTACAATAGAGTTACAGCATTGATGGAGAAGAGTAGAGCAACAGATGTCATCTACCTGGACTTGTGAAAGGCATTTGACACTGTCCTGCTGACATCTTTGTCTCTAAACCTAGGAGACATGGATTTAACAGGTGGACTCCTCAGTGGATAAGGAATTGGCTGGATAGTCACACTCAAAGAGTTGGCATCAATGGTCCAAGTGGAGATAGTTATGAGTTATGGTGTTCTTCAGGGGTCTGTTTTGAGTCTGGTGCAGTTTAAAATTTTGGAGGCACCAAGGACATTGGCAATAAGTGCACCTGCAGCAACTGTGCTGATGACACCAAACTCTCAGGTGTGATCAACACACTGGAGGGAAGGGAGATTGAAAGAGACCTTGACAGGCTTGAGAACAGGGCCCATGCAAACTGCATAAGGTTCAACAAGTCCAAGTGCAGGATCCTACATCTAGGTTGGGGTTATCCCAGGCACAAATACATACTGAATGGTGGCTGGATTGAGAACAGTACTGAGAAGGATTATAGATGTTGATAGATAAGAAGTTCAACATGAGCTGTCAATGTGTGAGTGTAGTCCAGAAAGCCATGCATATCCTGGCCTGTATTAAACGAAGCATGACCACCAGCTCAGGGAAGGTGAATCTCCTACTCTGCTCTTGTGAGACCTCACCTGGAGTACTGGGTCTGGTTCTGGGGTCTGTAGAGTAAGAAGGACATGGAACTCTTTGAGCAAGCCCAGAGAAGGACCACAAGGATGATTAAAGGGCTGGAGGACCTGTCCTATGAAGACAGGCTGAGGGAGTTGGGTTAGTTCAACCTGGAGAAGAGAAGACTGAGGAGGACCTACAGGACCCTTTCAGTACCTGAAGGGGACCTACAGGAAAGCTGGAGAGGGACTTTTTACAAAGGACTCTAGTGATAAGACAAGGGGGAATGGCTTCAAAGCAAAAAAGGGTAGATTTAGACTAGATCTTAGGAAAAAATTCCTTGCTATTAAGTTGGTGAGGCAGTGGAACAGGTTGCCCAGACAAGTTGTGGATGCCTCCTCCCTGCAAGTGTTCCATAACAGACTGGATCGGGCTCTGAGCAAGTGAGACCCCTCTGATCTATGAGAAGTGTCCCTGCCCATGGCATGGGGGTTGTAACTAGATGATCTTTGAAGTCACTTCCAACCTAAATTTTTCTATGATTCTGTGATTAAAGTGCATTGATCTTAATTTATTTTTGTGCTGTTTCTGGAAACAGAGGACTTTCACAAATACAATTACCTTGAAATTATATGAATATGTAAAGATTGTTAACTTTACCTGGAACCTGATAAATAAATATAATCTTATAATTTTTTTAATAAACAATTGATTAAAATTGAGGTCATAGCGGGTGCACATATATAGACTGTGGAAAGAATCTTCTTAAAAGCTTGAGTTGTTAATATGACAATAATAGTCCTAGTATGTGCATAAATGCGAGGCTGCTGTCGGCTGCCTGTAGAAGACGTCATCAACCTCCTCATTCTGATCTGGTGGCCTGTAATAGACACACACCCATGCCAGCCTGCCCCTTAATCCGTACCCACAAACTCTCAATTCTCTCTTCAACCACCTTGTCTTGCTGACCTGTCTCTCTTGAAAAGGACATAGGCATCCATGACCAGATTCCAGTCATGCGAGCTGTCCCACCAGCTCTCTGTAATTGCCATTAGATCATGTAGCCACAAGTTAAGTGAAGGGAATGCCATTCATCATGATTTTCTCTTATGGTTAGTCTTTTATAAAAAGCTGTTGTTCTTAAACCAGCCTCCATATCTTGACAACAAATGCTTGTTCCTATTTTGGGGGAAATTAAACTGTAGATTCTTAATAGTATATGGCATCAAACTTCCTACTCTAATCCATCTAGATAAAAACTAGTGTCTGTTTAGTCTTCTGAAGAGCTGACTAACATTTTTACATGCTAAATGTCACAGATGGTGCAAAATACGTTGAGCAGCAGGAAATATACTGTGTCAGTAATACGAAAATCATGATGCACTAGGTGTATGGTATTGACATAAACTTCCCTTTCTATAAGAAACATATTCCCAATCAGTAGAAGTGAAAATTCCCATTTGTGAAGGCAGGATAGAAAGTCTATGAAGAATTGTCACTCCATCCTCATCTTTGTCTCCTTGTATTCTGTCTGTGTTGAGAGCTGTTGTGTATTGATCCTGGTCAGAACAAAGTACCCAGACATCCAAACATTCACTTTGAGATAGGAAAGACTCAGAAAAGCAAGAAAACTGATGGGTAAATTAAAAGATGATTTACTGAATTATGGGAAATGAAAGGGAAAAAAACCCCAAGAATTACTTGTCATAGCAAGCAGTATTTCATAAATTGGTTCCATCATTACAGATGTTTTAATGCTACAACAATTTCTTCGAGACACTACGTCCTGTTACATAGTGGCATATCAATTTTCAAACAATTCACTCGAGTTTTAGTAATAGATCCTGGAAAACTTTTGGGTTTCTGAAATTCTACTGGTTTAATACTTCATAACAGTGGTCACAACAAACTATATTTTTCCTTAATAAGGGATGCTTATGGCTCAATTCTTAATAAATCCTGAGGAGTACCATAAACTCACACAGATTAAGGCTTTTTTCTATTTTTCTAATGAGATTTCTTAAGTTATATGTTCAGCTTGCACACAGAAGACCTAGTCTGTCTGTGTTTACCACTAGTTTTGTTTGCATTTAAACAAAGCTCTCAACTTAAAGCTTCATAGAATATGTCATAGAGGAAAAACAAAGTAGCTGGAGTGAGGATATACAATGAAGAAGCAAAGACATGAGAAGAATTAATTTTCCAGTTCAGTTGCTGAGGGAAAAATCAGGAGAGAGCATGGAAGGAGAGAAAAATAAAACCACAAATCTGAGCATTTTATTTTAACACAACTTTCTCAAGTTTTTAGTTCTTCTGGAAATATCAAATTTCATATGGAGTCAGTTCATATTTGTCTTCCAATTATTTAAGAAAAATAAGACAATGAAAATTAAATAAAAACCACCCAGTGTTGTCAGTTGGAATATCCCCCTGCTGCCCAGCTGCTCAACACTTAAAGGATTTCACCACAGTGTGTCAGACTCCAGGCTGATATGTGACAGCCTCAGCTGCAATATTTTTATATAATTTAAAGTATTGTTTATTGGCCACGCAAGAATGACTCCAAATCAGTGGTCCTGACAGATACCAGAAGGAAAAGAAATCCAAATATGATTTGAGGAAATAGAATTATAACTTATTTTCCATCTTTTTCAAGAGTGCTCAATTTAACAAGATTTTTTTTTTCCTGCTAGTGACACTTGTTGGAGATAAACATGTTTTGATTAGTCATAAATATTGTTAGTATTTCATAAATGGCTATGGTAAAACTGCTTATTTCAACAGGTACTTTTACAGTCATTTGGGAAAAATCCTTAAAGAGCCCTTCATTTGAACAGAGGAAACTTCTGGAAGAACGAGTGTTGAAAAGAGTTCATGTCATTGTTATAGATATGCACGCATACCTTCAGAAAAATGATTGCTATGTAAATGGATAGTTTCTCTCCTTTTCTGCTCTCCCAGAGAAGTCAGGGATCTGTTATTCCAAATCACAGCATTTCAATTTATTTTGACAATAGATAATGACTATATAAAGCACAAAATCAAGTGACTCTTCCTGTGAACAAAATTACAATCTAATCTGTGGTATGCACGCTCACGCTTCTCTGGAACATAATCTAGAAATGTTGGTTCAAACCTTTCACTATATTTCCTTTTCTAAACAGCCTGTATTCGTACGAATCTACGGAGTTCTGGGAGGAAGTAGAAACTAAATTAAAGAGTTAGAAGAAAGAAAAAGGTGTTACAGTGAGAATGACATGGTGTTTTGAAGTACACCTGACCACAAAAGGCTCAAGTTTTGTCACGCTAAATTTGTCTAAGTGTAAAAGATGTAAGTCAATACATAAAAAAAAAAATTAAAAATCACAGAATCACAGAACATTAAGGATTGGAAGGAAACTTGAAAGGTCATCTAGTCCAATCCCCCCACCACAGAAGGATAACCTAGACCAAGTCACATTGGAACATATCTAACGGGTTTTAAATGTCTCCAGAGAAGGAGACTTCACTACCACTCTGGGTAGCCTATTCCTGTGCTCCATCACCCCACAGTGAAGTAGTTCCTTATGATATTAATATGGAACCTCCTGTGTTCCAACTTACACCCATTGCCCTTAGTCCTATCACTAGATGACACCGAGAAGAGACTGGCTCCATCCTCCTGACACCCACCCTTCACATACTTATAAACGTTAATGAGGTCATCCCTCAGTCTCCTTTTCTCCGAGATCCAGATCTCTCAGCCTTTCCTCATAAGGGAGGTGTTCTACTCCCTTCATCATCCTCGTTGCTCTATGCTGGACTCCCTCCAGCAGCTCCACATCCCTCTTGAACTGGAAGAGACCATTAAATCATACAGTGCAACTGTTAGTGTTGCTCAGTCACCACTAAATCATGTCCCTACACACATTCTTTAAGTACCCCAAGAATGGTGACTCCACCACTTTCCTGGGTAGACTGTTCCAGTGCTTCTTAATACTTCCAGTGAAAAAATGTTTTTAAATGTCCAGTCTGAACCTCCCCTGTTGGAAATTCAAGCAAATTCCTCTCATCCTATCACTGATCACAGTATTCAAGGTGCACACTTGTCTGTACTAAGTACAAAGTGACATTTGCTTCACTGCTCCTGCTCGTCACACGATTTCTGATACATGGCAGGATTTTGTTGCCCTTGGCCATCTGAGCACACTGCTGGCTCCTATTTAGACAGCTATTGACTAACATCCCCAGGCCATTTTCTGACAGGCAATTTTCCAAGCAGTCTTCCTCAGGCTTGTAGTAAAGAATGGGGATATTGCAATCCAAATGCAGGACCTGTCACTCATACCACTTGCCTCAGACCATTGATCCATCTTGTCCAGGTCTCCTTGTAGAACCTTTCTATCTTCGAGCAGATTAACACTTCCACCTAACTTGGTGTTGCCTGCAAACTCACTGGGGGTGCGCTCAATAGCCTCAGTCAGAGTGTTGAAAAAAAATGTTATGAATGTCGTGCTTTTGGAAGATGCTTAAAGGAGCAAATTACATAACATGCAAGTACTTTTCTAGGGAATACACCTTAGAGAGTTAGATAAAAGGTTATGCTAGTGTCATCAGATATGACCTTTTGCCTCATGTGTGCCACTTTCTCACCATCCAGTGCTTTCTCAGCATTTCATAGCTATGAATGTGAAAGGCCATATCCAGATTATAGGCTGTTCTTTAAGGATCAAAGTTAAAATTTAGGTCTTACAAAGATGGCAACATATATTTTCAGTTAAAAAAGGCAATGGGTATACTTCACTACTACTTTTCTCCTGCTTCTAGCTGTAAGAATTGGTCAGAGTTGCCTCCACATAGTCATCATGGACTTGGACAATAAGGGTACAGAACTGGACACTACAGAACTGGACACTAAGGTACAGAACTGGAACCATTGTACAAGAAAGACCCAGGAACACCTAATCGAGTGGTGCTAATTTCCCCACTACCTGGTGCAGAATGTGTAACATTAGACTGTCAAGGAAAATTTATCACCAAGGGCTAGGTGACATCTATGAAGACTTTGCTCATTGTAATACCAGAAGTTCACTTGCTCCAGGGATAGCACTCTCTTGGACCCTCATCTTTGGACCCTAGCTCGAGAAGGCAGAGATTGGCAGAGCTCCATGGGACAGAGTTGGAATAAGGTGTGTTGTTTGGCATACAAGATGACTCCTTAGTAACCGAACAAGAGTACAGCAAGCGGATCACTGCAAGCCTGTGGAGTGTGGCAAGCCTGAACAGTGCAGCAAGCCTAGAGTGCAGCAAGCTTGGTGTGGCCAGCCTGTAAGGGTGTGGCAAGTTTGCAAGCGGGTGGCAGGCTTTCAGGAAAACTTTTCGAAGCTCTCTCCACCAAGAATTACTTGGAAGATCAGAAGACCAGTCAAATACTATCCAGAAGGTCAGAAGGCCGATGAATGCTGCCTGGCATTACTCCCTGTGGTAGTAGTTATTATCCCCTTTCCTCTCTTTACTTTGCTCTTTCTCCCGTTTCCATCGCTCTTTCTTTCTATCACGTGCCGCTTCATGGATAAAACAATAAAATTGCACTGTTGAATTGAAGCGTAACCCCCTTGGTGTGGTTGCCTTGCGTGTTGCATTTTGAGATCATGGTAAAAGAACCCACGTGAGTCCACTGTTGGACTGTGTGGACTGTGACACTAGCTCCTCCTGAAATATATTAAAGCATAGATATAGGGATGAAATTTGATGTTAAACCCAAATATTTTATGCAAGTTTTAGGCTGGTGCCATGTTAATCAGTTGTTCTGGAAAGGACCTCTCTGTTCAGCATGTCAATTTCCACCCCCCTCAGCTGAACATAAGCCAATATTTTATACGGTAAGACACATTAATAAATAATGGATCGCAACCTTCTTGGCATTATTTCATTTACCTTGGCAGAGATTTTAAACCTACCATCAATTTTGTCATTTATCTAGAGAGTTTCAATGATAAATGATAATCAGAAAGTCATAAAATAGCTCTAAAAATTAACATGGTATGCAATCTAGTGAGATTAGACAGTAGATTGGTATCAACATAATGAGCATTCAAGGCCATATATTTCCTGTGTAGTCTCCATAATTGTCATGCTTTCACTTTATTGGTATTTGCAGTAATTTTTTTCTGTTAAACACGAACGTCTTGGAATCTGCAAACTGACTCAAAGACTCTGGGATATAGAGCCATATACTCGTTCAGTTCAGTTGCATATGATCAATGACAGTTGCAACTATCCTCTTTGCTATAGGTAATTGACTTTGACAGCACTGAAATGAATGCCAGCAATCGTTTAAATGACATCTTCTGTCATTGCACCTGAGAGAAAGTATAATTGGCATGTAAAGTGTATAAGAACTTATAAATAAATTAAGAAAAAATAGATAATGACTTTTTTAAAGCTTAATGAGGAAAGTAACAGCACATATCAAGATTTTTCTTTTGTGTGGTTCACACCTCTACATTTTTCCTGTTTATTTTTTTTAGTATATACATGATATACCATTCTGTACATTTATAAGGCAGATATATGAAAATCATCGTGAAACAAGAATTTTTCTTCTGCCAAAGAAGCAAACCAATCGTTTTGTTATTTTTGAGCAAACAAATACCAATGATTATTTTTCAACTTATTTAGAGCTGAAATATATTTTCTAAAAATATGTGCGAACACAGCTCTAGTTAAAAAAAAAAAAAGATCCTGGGAAAAATAGTAGAATACTCGTGAAAAAAATTTGCCATCTCAGAGCCTTGATGTATCCCAAGCTGGTAGAGATGATAATAGTATTTAATTATTTTTCAAGAATCATAAAAGGAAAAAAAAGGAAATCCTTCACTGATACCTGAGGTTCCAAATTCCCACTCTCTTTCCGCTAATCCTGTTCCAAAGGGCAAGATGGCTGCCATGCCCACCTTCAACAGCATGTGACTTTTCTCCAGACAAAGGCCAGACAAGACTACCTCTGCAAAATCTTCAAAAAAAATTATTTTTCACAGAGGCACTGGTCAACAAGGCTGAAGCTAAGGGAGAGCTTGGAATTTCAAGCTGCTTATCAACAGTTGGCACAGCAACTCAAAACCCCTCAGACTAAGACCCACCAAATTCGGACTACAACGTACGGTGACTGTGAACACTGTCCAGTTTATTGCTGAGGTGAATTTTCAAAAATGAAGTTCCTCTTCACAACTATTCTTCTTTAATTTGATCCTCTGTATACAAATTAAATTTGCAAATTAGAAAATTGCTAATACAAGTGAAAGAAAACGTACATGATTGATCCATCTATTATCCTGTCTTTATGTTACGCTGTATTATAGTTACTTTTCATTCCCATTTAATTAAAACTAAGACAATAAACCAGTCAGTGAAGAAGCAACGAATCACAGCAGCGTCTTGAATATCTAACTACAGTCACTAGGAAGATGAACAATGTAGTGGTGACAGAGAAGAATTTATTTCTGAACATTCTAAATTATTTTTATGTTTTCAAACTGAGTTTTTCAGTAAAACATATCAGTAACAATGAAGAATGCTAGTCTTAATGACAATTTAATATCAGAAATTCTCATTTGCCAGAATAATTGTTTATTAATATCTGATCTGCAAGATGCCAAGTATCTTTGGTGATAAACAGACCCTCTTAATTCTCAAAGAAATACAAACTGAGAGAATAGCCATATACAGGGCTCGTTCTGTGTTTCACTGGATCGGGTCCTAAATGAGTTTTTCAATTCATTGGTTCCACATCAACGCATTTTTCCATTCAACATTTATTGAGAATGTTTATTCATATTGAAAATGGTTGCACCACAGGATGTCTTGCAGCTGTAGTAAATAGCAAATAGATTATTCAATTACTCTGTACAAGCAGAGACAACAAAGTATGGCAAATATTAAATAAGTTCTTTGTGACACATGCTTGCTTGTTAGGACTTCAACAGCATTCTAAATCTGTTAACCTTTCTAGTGGTTCTTTCTAGCTTCTAGAAAGGTTGTGTTTCTGACAAATTTGACATGGGCATGATAAATGAGTTATATTTGCAGATGTTGATTATATGACCTGTTTAACTTGCTGTCTCCCAGTCCTGTCATGCTAATAGATGCCTGGTAGCATAAATAGAGACAATTCCCTAAGTGAGGAGCAAATGCTGTTAGTATTGAAGTGAATCACCTAAGATGTTCACAATCTCTCCAGCGTGTCTGTCGAAGAGGTATAAGATTTTAAGGAATACAAAATTATATTTTATTTAAGGAAGAAAATTATTAAGATAATTCCAAATTACTAAAGATGCATCTGTTTATTTTCAGTGCTACAGTCAAATTCTATAGTTATTAAAATGATTAAATTATGGTTACATGAAAACTCACAATAATAAACTAGTTTAGCTATTTGTTTTCAAGCTGCTTTCTAGTACAGGTACTCTTTGAAGTCAATCCAGTCTCCTGTGTCTTTTCTCTGCTGGTGGACGGATGATAGATTTGTCACTGTGCCCTCTCACCAACAGTATCCAGCTGGTTCCTTTTCCAAATGACCTCCTAGCTGTGCTTATTTGCTACGTATTCCTAGTTCCTTGATGTTCCATTTATTCAGTCCTGTCATCTTCTCCTAATGTAAAGCTTGTGCTATCCTGCCAAGGGGCTTAATCATCAAAAATCTTTCTCTAAAGCATAATCAATTGAATTTGTACTACCAGTGCCCTTGCACCTGCAGTAAATCCATTCCATTGGTTGCTCTATTTTTTAAAAAATCATGAGATTTGAATTATGTGATTAACTATGAAATTGTATTAAGAATATTTATGGTTAACGTACTAAGTAGCTCTGTGAAATAAAATGTTCTGCAGGCTCTCATCACGACATTTATGTAGGTAATAGAGACACCTGTTGTTCCCTACTTAACTATTCAGGTAACATAAC
>JAOXOE010000001.1:12015293-12028760 GCA_028565055.1 Phoeniculus purpureus
AGCATTTCAGATAGGCATTGTTTCATGCTCTTGTATGCAAGCTTCAGAGCATGAATTTGGGATTAAGTATTTCAGATATGTTTGTTTCAAAGTCCTTTTTAAGTTAAAAACTACAGGGTTTTAGTCTGCAGTTTATTTTAAAATCGTGACATTATAAGGTAGAGATAAATACAAATTCAAATGAATAATAAAGTAATTTAAAGACTTAAAAATACTAGTTAATTTAATAATGTCCTCAAAAGGTACCCATGATGAAGTAGTGCTACAGAGCAGTCAGATTATGGGCAACAACAGAAAATTTTTCTGTGCACTCATTCCAAACAAAGATAAAGAAAGATATTTACATAAATAAGATTATTTCTGCTTCTAGCATTCCATCAGAAAAATATACAACATCTTACCAGTAAAAAAGCTTGCTCATCAAAATATCTAAAATTCTCAAAATTTAAACATACTTAGAAATTCCACTTCTTAAAAAAATATTGTATCCCTCATCCAATTATTTAATTTATTTATTTACGCACAGAAAACAACAGCACAGATAAGTTTAGACTTCTCAAAGCTTATAGGTATCTTTGAATATGAAACTGAAAGCTTCTCAAGAAGGAGGTTTTTCATATCCGCATGACTAAAAGATTATTTATTTTTATTGTGTATTAGAAGCAAAGTACTCAAATATTGCTAAACTTTTCAGTGAGAAGTTGTTTATACTTTACAAATTAGTGCTAAAATATAGTTGTAATCAAAGTAAAAAAGATTATGTGAGACTTGTGCAAAATTTCCCAGATGGAGACTATATATGTTAATGTTTTTGTTCTTTTGTTCCCTAAAAAGTGATTTTAAAAGTACAAAAGTTAACAATAAAAAGAGATACACTGAAGTAAAATATTAACTCATAATTTATGATGTGTCACTGGGACAATTCTAAATCCATCCTTTATAAAATCAGAATATTTTCCTAAGAGCTCTAGGACAGCTAATGAAGCAAAGAATTCGTGGGAAGAGGAAATTTTGGATTGAAAAACACTTTAGTTTGGGATTTAGACGATTTTGTTAGTTTAAAAGTCAGCAAATTGTTCATTGTCTGCAGTTGCACTGATAAGCGAGTTTTCAATTTCAAAAAGTTAGAGACTAAATTTTCTAAACTACATGAATATGGGTGTTGGAAAAAAATTATGATTTTTTTTGTCTCTTATTTTTTTTAATGAGACTGTATTACTACTTCTTGCTTTGAAGAAATCTTTTCTGCAGGCTTCTTTCCCTGAGAACATTACAGCTTTGAAGATCTAGGGATCTTCTCTGGGGAGAAGTCTACCTTTGGTTTTGTACTCGATCCAACAAGGACTTTTTCCAGAAAAGACAATGACATCATCTGTATCTGAGTCATTGAAGAGATCAAATTATCCTTGCTATGTCAAATCAAGAGTGTTTACGATGGAAAACGCTTACTCTATACAATTATTCAGACATCCTAATACTTTCTCAAATTGTACTTAGCTCTTTTGCTAAGTAGTTCACATGAAAACTCAAAATATAAAATTTACATCTGTAATGACACTAAAGGAGAAGTCAGGGTTTTCCAGGACTCTCTCCTCTCCTCTCTCTCTCCTCCTGTGTCAGTTCCAGAAGGAAGAAAGAGGAGTTCCTTAGCTCACTGCGATGCTGAAGGTCTGCTCTGTGGGGGCTGGTGGTAGTAGATCTGCACCAAAGTCTTGCTTCTCCAGTCCATGGCATCAGGTCCGGGCCAGGGCTGTCCCTTCTGCGCCGGGGCCTGCGCTGGGCCAGGGCTATCTTTCCCGCGCTGGGGTTGTCCCTGCTGCTCCATGCTGGTTACAGGAGCGGAGCGGACCCGACCCGGTTATCCCTCTCCATCCCGGGGCAGGGAGCCACTGGAAGCGATGTTTCCCCCTCATTGCCCCGGGAAGGTGGGTGGGGGACTGAGATCACTGTCTCCTTTTATCTGCTCACCTAGCAACACCCCTTAAGGGCAGGTACTTGGGACAGTGTCACCTCCCCCAGGACAGGTCACTGTGGGGGAGGGGGGTCCTCTCAAAGCAACAGAATGCTTTCTTTTCTTCATGAAAGCACAGATCTGTAAATGTGAGAATTCTGGCAATTTTCAGACTACAATACAACCCAAGTGAATCCATGAATCTAAATCACTTCCTTCCTCTGATCAGTCAGCATATGACAATGGGAACTGCATACAGTAGCTGAATTATTGAACTGGATTCAGGAATGCTTGCATTGGGATCAAAGACACAATAATGGACAAAGTCCATTCCAGATGCAGGCCATTTTAGAAGTGATCTTGACCGTTGTGATACCTCAGCTTTATACTCAATGAGACATACAGGATAAAATACCTCACTGGTCAATATAGGGTCACCTGTCCTGTCTGCTCATCCCTGCACTTATGACATCTCACTTACTGCACATCCAATATGGCATGCAAGCACTGACCAAAGGTCCCACAGGAGAAAGTATAAGTAAGAGCCTTGCTGCACACCAGCCTTTAGTAGAAGCTCTAAACATCAAGTGTTGCAGACAAGTGCAGTTAGTTGGAAGACACTTAGCTGAAAAGTAAGATAGCTGAACAAAATTCATTCTGTTTTGACTCAAACCATGGCAGGAGTTAAATCAATGTACTATAATTTAATGTGTGAATATCACTGGTTATAATTAAGTTTTAGTGTTTTACCTCATGCTAAGGTTACTTTTCAGTTTTTCGCTGCATGATTTCTGAAATTATCATCTGGGATCTGAAATGACAATTTCTAGTTCTAAACTTTTTCATGATGCTGAAACACTCTTGGTGAGAGATCATAAGAGAGAAAGAATCTGCATAAATTAGAGGTAATACCACTGATAAGGTCAGATATTAAATTAAAAGTTCAGAAGCCTCTGTAGTATCATTCAAATTAATTGAGAAATGGCTGAAAAGCATAGTTCTAGTACAGTTGCCCACTAGTGAGATGGGGAAGAAGTGATAACTAGGCTGAAGGATTTGAACCAGAAAATACATCTTTACAGCAAAGCCATCAGAAACAAATTCTCATGACACAGTGTTAAAGTTCTTTATGACCAAGAGTCTGGTTTCAATTGGCTTGAAGGAAATCAGTGATGCATAGTAGGCTCAGGAAATTCAGTTCAACAATATATTCACATTAGTGCATGTCTTGCTATAACACCTCAGACAGTAGTGCTGGTTCCTTAGTAAAGAAAGGTTACTTCAATTTATGCATAGGTTAACACTTGCCCATGCTATAGGAACGAAAGGGAGTGAAATATGTAACTTGTTAATGTCACCACAGCACTGTGTATTTACATTTCAAAATCAATATTTTCTTTTACATCATATTCTTAGAATTAAGCCTGTCAATATGGTAGATGTCCTTGTAAATTAATAACATGAACAACACCATTTTTTAAAGCTTTTCACAGTCTAAAATGCTACTATAGGCTTTACAGAATTATTATCTTAAAGATTGCCCTTTATAGACCAGTTTCCTGTAGTACAACTTTGTTCATACTTTGGTTCTGGTTTATATGTTATTCCAATTTTAGTTTGATTGCAGAATTAGGTATAGTTTGAAAAACTATTGTTATATAGTATCAAATAGTGACACATTATGGAAATAGTAATATAAATCTTTAGAAAAATTTCAGTAGGTAATGTCACAGAGGTTGTTAGCATACAGAATTTAAATATCAGCTTGCTCCTCTTGCCTATATATTTTACAATAGGCTTTGTTTAAGGTCAGAAGCTGCATGGTAAAGCCACAGCACAAAGAGATATTATCTCTTCTTTATTTTCTTAGAAATATTCTACTGGTACTTGCCATAGAATGTTATTGCATGGTGGTTTAATTACCATATGCAATAAGAACATTACTATTAATTTATTTGAAAAGTTATGTATTGTGAGTTTAGGGTGAACTATGGTTTGAAACACTTAAAGATGACCGCTGGAAAAAATCTGTATACCCAACAGATTATTAATATTTCAAATTTAGCTTTCCATTAATATTTTCCATTTTGGCATCTTGAAAAGTGTGGGAGTTGATTTCAGCAGAATGTCCTGTGGGGAAATTGGTTCATTTTGCTAAAGTATCTTAATAATTACACTGACATCAAGGTTAATTGCTTAATCTGTATTGCCATAGTGCAGTCCTGTCAAAATCCCAACACAATCTGTTCTATAATTAGTGCCAGGATATCCATATATAGAACAAGCTGTAACCTAAATAAATACAAAAATTAGAAGAACTGATACGATTAATAAATAAGACTCCCAAAAGTGTGTGTTTATTTATATACATAAATATATATCCATATATATGAGAGGAGATAGATTTCATAATGAACCCCTGGAAGAGATGTAGACAGATGAGGTTAAAAAAAAAATTTAACACATTTTTTTCGCCCTATTGCTAGTCAACACCACCATGAATGTTGCGACCTGTTCATAGAAGGCCACCAGGTTGGTCAGGCAGGGTTTGCCCTTGGTGAACCCATGCTGATTGTATCCAGTCACCTCTTCACTATTCTCCTGTCTCAGTAGTGCCTCCAGGAGGATGTGGTACCCAGAGAACACCCTTACTATTAAATACTGAAGCAAAGAAGGCATTCAGTACCTCAGAATTTTCCTCATTCATGGTCATTATGTTTCCCCCAGCATCCAAAAAAGGGTGGACAATATCCTCCTTGTGTTGTTAATACGTGTACGTATATGTATATGAACATTGTCTTTAAAGACATTGGCCAGGTTAATTTCTGGTTGACCTCAGGCCCTTCTAATTTTCTCCTCACAAGATCTTTGTAATCTTCCTGAGTGGGCTGCCCATTCTTCCTTAAGCCATAAACTTTTCCTCTTGAGTTTCATAAAGAGGTCTCTGTTCAGATACATCATTTTTCTTCCCTACTGGCGGATCTTATGGTACACCTGGACAGCCTGTTCCTGTGGTCAGCTTTTATAAAGAAATTGTGAAGTTTTGCAGTTAATTTCAATAATATTGTCTATTTCTGAGCTTACAGTCATATTACATTGGCAGACTTTAATTAATAATAATCCTGTGGGATTTCACTGACTGTTCAGATTCAGAAGATAAGCTATACAAAGGGAAAATGTAGTGCCTCTTATAACACAGAACGACACGATAGCTCCTTTCCTACTTTCTTTCCCTTTTGGAAACTGTAGGTTCATTTGCCAATTATGCTTCAAATTAGTCATCACTTCTTGCTGAATGTTTATTTTATCTGATGCAGAACCTTTGAGTTACTCTGTTACCATGGCTTTCAAATAACCAATACATGGAAACAGAAGCAAACAATTAGATCTGTGATAGTCAGGCATATAATTGATCTTTTTTCCAGAAGTTTTATAAAGATAACTTTGTTTTAAGGCATTCACTAAGTACAATCACTAAGCAGAAGAAATTCTGCTTTTAAGAATTTTAAAAAATATAAAGTTATACAGATTAGATCTACCACATTTTTACAGCATTTGGGATAAATAAATCACAGCAAGCACTAATTTTAAATATGCATCTCTAAAAATGTGGCCATGGAACAAAACATGTTCTAATGTCCTTTATTGTGTTTTGTACTGCAGAACTGAAACATGGAGCCTGCATCCTTGAAAATGCACACGCCTTGTACATCTTAAGATATATACTCCATTACCAATTTTAATTCCAAACGTTTTTATCATTGTGGTAAAACCACACTATGGTGTGATTCCTTTAGATGCTGTGGCATTTATTTTGAGGCAATTGAGGAGACAAATTAGCCCTAATTTTAAAGAGAGGAGAAATCTACCTTTACTGCTCTCAAGAGCATATTTTCCTAAGTGTGACCATCAAATATGGAAATTTAAATTTCTTTGGAGAATGACACATGACTTCGATTACACCGTATTTAAATTTTTAAATATCACCTTCCTCTGCCCTATCGTAGAATCACAGGTCATTGGAGTTGGAAGGGACCTCAAGAGATAAAGATCAACCCCCATCACCAAAACAGGACTACCTCAACCATATTGCCCAGGACTGCATCCAGGTGAGATTTGAGTATCTCCAGAGAGAGAGACCACAAATTCTTTGTGCAACCTGATGTCAGCTCCTATCTGTCTTAATAGCCTCTATCCATCTACATATCTATTTGAGTAATTTTGAAGTCACATACCATCATATGGATGCTACAGAGATACAGCTGGATAATGTAAGTACTTCATGTCAGTATTTTCAACTTGCCAAACTTTAAAATAGTTATTTTTATAAAGCAGTAATGAAGACTATTGTGCATTCAAAACTAAAATAAGCAAAACTTTAATTTTACTCTATTTTCCATAAGTCTTTTATGTTAAATCACCTCCAGGGAAACAGAAATCAACTTTCACAGATCTTGCAGCAGTTTAAATGGTTTCTCAGATAAACACTACTTTAATTTTGAATATTTATACTAAAAGGTGGAAACTTATGCAATTTACTAGGCATTTACAACAGCAGTTGAGAGACTGTTGAGGAATTTCTTTCAGCTTGTGAATCTCTTTCAGCTCAACAAAAATTCTGGTTTTTCAAGTCCTTTTAAAAAGGCAGTTGCTAACCTGCTAAATATATTTTTAAAGTCAAACTACATTTAGTAATTTGCAGTATTGTCAAAAAAGAAAGCTGAACCTAGCACAGCATTAAGTCTATACTTGCATATAATTGCAGCTTTCTTTGCCACGAGTCAAAACAGTAACAGCTTGCAAAAGACTGAGTCTTAATAACACCCTAAGCTTTTCTAGAAGTATGTTTTAGTGGTATAGCTGAATATTATTTTAATGATTGTAGCTGAATAATATTATTCAGTTCTCTATTTTCCCCTCCTTTTCACCATAGATACTTCTTAGGTAAGTTTTATAGCTCTTATTACGCTATCCTTGTTGAAACGAGAAAACAAGAGAACTACTTCTCAGCTTTGTTGGTTACTGACTGCAATCTGTTAAACTCTACCCTTTATTTAGAAGTCCATGGAGCCATTTGAGTTGTGCAAACCTCTCTGGATTGCCTTTAAAAAAATCTATGAATCAGAAGCTGAGATGAGATCAGATTAGTTGATTTTAAAACTTGGCTAAGAAGCTGACTTTTAAGTAATGTTTCTAACCTATGGTAAGAAGTGCCCATCATGTAAGTTCTTTAAACTGGCCCAGTGTTGTGTGATTTCAGATTTAAGTGAGAAAATCAGAAAGAAAAACATTTTTACTTATTTACTTTAATAATACCAAATGTTAGATAATAACATGCTGATTATTGTATACAATTGTATTGTAATAGAATTCCACCTTCATATGTAAGTAGAATTTAGAAATGCATGTTTTTTCTGTACCAAACTAAAGGATGTGTTTACAATCTACCTCCTGTCATTTTCACTGTGGAAGATATCTGCTGTTCAGCCATAAAAGGTCACATAGTCTTGTCTTCCCTGACTTAATCAATATGAACTACATGTCTCTGCACCAGAATAAACAGACACTGCTGCTGCTTTTCTTTCCAGATGAAGTACTGTGTTATTCCTGATCTCCTCTTGCATCTAGGTCAGGTCTTTTCCCACATTCATAGTCAGTGCATTAGGTGACCAGAATGACTGTAATGACAAGGAGAACACTGGAGCAATTCTAATGCAGTTGCGTATGACAGATTGGACAACCTCGGCAAAAATTGATCTTCCTATCACCCCTTTGAGTCCACTTATGTCATGTTGTTTTTTCAAAGAGACTTAAGCCTACTTGATAGACTTGTTCTCAGGTATTCCATGCTGATCTGAGAGGGAGTAAAGGGTGAGGTGATAAGTAAGGTCACTGGCTATTGAACCAAAATTAATTAAATGATGAATGGCCTTTCAAGATAATCATTACCATACAATTATTTCGGCACATATCTGAAGGCCTCCTACTCAATGCAGGACCATGTTCAGCTGAGATTTGAATATCTTCAAGGTTACAGACATTACAAGCTGTCTGGGCAACCTGTTCCAGTGTTTCACCACTATCACAATAAAAGCTTTTTCTTATGATTGAGTGGATTTTGCTTGAATATATCCCTAGTATTGCTTGTCCTGTCACTGGGTGTGACTGAGTCTAGCTCCATCTTTTTTCTCTGCTATCAGAAATTTATAAATATATTCCTAGCTCTCTCAGTCAATCCTGCATGTGTTTTTGGGGGGTTTGGAGTGAGTCTGTTGGGGTGGGTTTTTTTTTTTCTGACTAGTGGGTTGAGTGTTTGGTTTGGGTTTTTTGTCATGTAGATTGCTCATTTTTTAGAATGGCAGTTTCTTAAGGTCAAAGACCTGAGGTCAGACTCTGAGGCTGCACAACAATTATTTGATTAGATAGCAATGGAAAAGAAAGCTGATGACAAATTTTAGATTCGTTAATCACAATGTATTCATTTTAGTTTATTGCATTACATCTTTAAAAGCCTGATGGATGGGAACGTGCTTAAAAGAGACTGACATCTTTAGTGTTAGATAATTTTAAAAAATGCCTTGGCTGAATAAGGAACACATTCCTTTAAAAGAATGATGAAAAGTGAAAACTATAATTTAGACCTTTTCAAAACAATGTCTAGATCTATTGAGTAATGCACAATGTATTTTGGGATAATTGTTAGGAACACCTTCAATAGCACCTCCATAAATAGAGGAAACTTTAAACTGTATTTCTAAGAAGTTTATGTAGACCTTAAGTAGTAACATAATTAATGAGACCTATAGATTTATGTTGTTCTAGCATTATTTTAAGTCCTCTAATTCTGTAATAAGCTTCCCTTTTTTTCACAGAATGTAACAACATTTCCTTTTTAGATGACTAATATTTACAGGTCTGTTTATCCTAAATTGTTTTGTGACTTAGATTGTTTTGTTTATCACATAATGATACATACTTGCAAACGGAAGTAGTGTTGCAAACAAAGGTGTGTTTCACAGGGAGGAACATACAGTTGCAGTGTATAAAATAGGGAATAACTTAAGACAAAGCTACTGTCAAAAGAAAAGGAATATGTGTAGACCGACATGAGCATCCTTTGGAGACCAATTGTAGCATAATTATTTAGTCTTGATTTGGTGTTCCTACATTCTGGTGAAACAGGTGTTTTGAATACAGTTAGATATAAATAGACATGCTCAAATAAACGAAAGTTATGCTTGGCTTCTAACAGGTCCATTCTCCAAAGAAATTAATTTGATTTAGATTAATAGTGAGCTACATCTTTAGTCAGTGTAACTTCTTGAGATAGAGTTATGCTTTCAAGCATACAACTTATTTCTTTAGGGATTCTTTACAAATACATTCAAAGTAGGAAGAACGTCTAAACTGTTCTGTAACACAGACACCTTAATTATTTTATAAAATTGATGTTTCATGTTTATATTCCGTGGGTTTTTTCAATTTGACTTGTCATTTGGGTTATTTTTTAATTTATATTTTTAACTGTTTGATTTTTAATTACAGTGAGAAAGAATTCATTCCAGTATTTCAACTTGATCAATTCTGACTTTGTTCATTATAGGCACTTGTTTTCCTTCATTTTTAGTTCTGTGAAATCATACCACTACATATTTTCACCTCTTCACGTATGGATTACAATTGTGAGACTCCTCAGAGGTACATACCTGCATACAGGTCTGCAGCAACTAAGTTTTATTGTTGGACACTAGAAATTTGCTGTGCAGCACAAGTAGCCACACAAACTTTTTTGTTGACTGTGCTTATTGTACTAGTAGCCCGAAGCTGGAATATGAACTCACTGTAAGTTAGAAAACAAAACCCACATATTTAAGCTCTGACAAAGTCAAAAAAGAATGTAAAAGAATCTATGAGATTTTACCAGGATTTCTTTCCTATGAGCCTCCATCTGTCACTGTTTTATTTTTAGAGCACTTTTCAGCTGTTGGTTTTGTATTCAAATGTGTTCTCTCTCCCACTCCCTTCACTTGAAAATACAGGCACATATCTTAGAATGCCAGGTGTCTTACATAATGTCACTAACATAAGAACAACAACAAAAAGTCCCAGAAGTACTTACCTAATCATTGTCTTACACATAGTTATAAAAAATGCTGAAAACGAAAGAGAAAACAAATAAAGCTGGACTACCATAAATTGTGAAGCCTAGAAAGGCTATTTTGGAAGTTTTTTCTTGCACAGATGGTGAAATTTGGAATTCAGCTTCTGTGTGTATATATATGTACAAGCTTTGAGACTGTGCTCTTTGCTTTTGCTCCTGACATTTCCTCAAAAAAACAAATAAAGCATACAGCATGAAAGCAGTTTTCTGCATAGGTCTAGGTTGAATTTAGTAAGGCTGTATGTCCCGGAAGAGGTTGGTGACTGTCAAGCAGGTTTCTGAATGACTCTCAGGAGTACGTTGCAAAGGAACTAGCCCAGAAAGCTTTAACCTTCACTTCTTGTTTAAGGGAAGGAACTCTATGGCTTTGTAGCCTTCTTATACCTAGTCACCATTTTATCCTGACAGTTCTTTCAATCTGAAGATAATTTTAAATTGCCATCTTGGGGTGTTTTGCTTAAAAAATGGAAGAGAACACTCAAATGATCTATATAAGCAAAAAAGGAAAGAGCAGTCTGGTGTGTGGTGCAATTACTGACATTTATTTTTTTAGGTATATTTAGTGTTTTAGAACATAACTTACACTTTTCACTTGTCTACACAATAGAAGGAGTGATGAGACAGTTCTGCTACACTGCAACTAACAGTAAGTCTCTGATTCCATTTCTAATGCTTGGATCTTTGAAAACTACATAGTCATAAAGAAAAAAAAGTCGTAAAGCAAGTTTGTGCAGAGTCTACCTTGCATTATAGCAGAAGATCATTCAGAGTTACTTGTTTCCCTTATCAGATGCTAAGCTCACACATTCACTGTACAAAATACTTAGGTATACTGCTAATTATCTGCTAAACATGGTACAATTTGCCAACACAGAGAATTGAGTCAACAGAACACCATTTGCTGCCTAGAAGTCATTGAATACCAGCCTAGAAGTGTGACAAACGAGATAATTCAAAATCAGCTCATAGATAGTACATTTCTTATTAAGGAATATATACATGAGCTAGTACAAGTCTGCGTGAGATTACATGAAGTTACTCCAATGACCGCTTAAATGAGATGGATTATGTTTGCTTTCAATTTAGCTGAAAATTAGTTGCTAATTTAGGTATCTAGTGTACTTTCAACTGAAGTGCCATTCAAGACACTTAGGTATCCACATGAAACTGTCAAGTACTGCACAACCTGTACTCATAGAACCACAGAACAGCTTAGGTTGGAAGAGATCTTTAAGATAGCCAAGTTCAACCATTAATCTAATTCTACCAAGCTCACCAATAAACCACATCCTTAAGCATCATACCAACAACAACTTTTACTCATCTGGAGTTAGAAAACTGGAGAAGAGGTAGGAAAAAACTAGGATATTTAATATAACACTAGATGTCCATATTTAAAAGAAGGAGAATTGATCATCAAGGCTCTACCAGGCAATACTGATACCATTCCACTTATTCTATATACATTTCATTGATGGGTGGATTGTGGTCTAAACAAACCATCTCTCCTTGTTCACTATAGGAATGGCATTTAGCTGCTAAAACCCTGGTATCTATTACTCGCTGAGATGTAGCTGGTATCCTCTAAGCTCTCAGCTACTTCTCAGAGTGGCTTTACTTAAATGTGATTTAGTTTTTCCTGACTCAAGACAATATACTTGCCTGCAAGTTGTAAATGAACTCCCCTGTCCATTTTTTTTGGCCCTCATGCCTTCTGTTTTACATTTTCCTGCCCCAAGGGTAGGTTGCTGAAAGCAGCTGTATGGTATTGAGTTTAAAACCATGACAGTGACATAGAATCAGAGAATAATTTAGATTGGAAAGGACTCATAAGATCATCGCGTCAAATCATTAACCTAGCACTTCCAAGTAACCACTGCATCATGTCCCTAAGCACTGTATCTACATTCTTTAAATATTTTCAGGAATGGTTACTGCACCACTTCCCTGGGCAGCTTGTTCAAATGTCTAATAACCCTTTCAGTGACAAAATTATTTCTAATATTCAACTCCCTGGTGCAAGTTCAGGCCAGTTCCTCTAGTCCTAACACTTGTTAATTGGAAGAAGAAACTAACACCTCACTGCAATCACCTTTGAGGTAGCTGTAGATTGTGGTAAGTTTCCCTTCAAAGTTTTTCTCCAGGCTAAACAACCCCAGTTCCACTCAGTTGCTCCTCGCAGGATTTGTTCTCCAGACCCTTCACCAGCTTTTTTGCTGTTCTCTGGACACACTCCAGCACCTCAATATCTTTCTTGTAGTGAGAGGCCTGAAACTGAACATTCTAGGTACAGCCTCACCAGTGCCAAGTACAGGATGACCATCACTTCCTAACTTTTGCTTGCCATAGCATTTCTGATAAAAGCCAGGAAGCTTTTGGCCTTCTTGGCTATCTGGGCATACTGCTGACTCATACTCAGCCAGCTATTGACCAATATCCTCCAGTTCCTTTACTGTTGTGGTTTTCCAACCACACATCCCCAAGGCTGTAGCTTTCCAATGGGTTGTTGTGACTCAAGAAAGAATGTTATATGTACATAAGCAATAAAAAATGCAGTGTATATGCATATTCTGAGCATTTTTATTGTCTTAGGAGGTCACAATTTTCATGTCAAGATAGTGCTGGAAACTGACCAAAAAGTCTCTTTATGGATATAAATCTGTTTACATGAAGTGCTTTAGAGGTTTGCTATATACTAAATCTATATTAAATCCAGAGAGATACTGAGGAACATAATTCCTGTGGTAAACTGTTTGCAAGTAAATACTACTTCTGGTTCCTACTGAACACCTGCTGGATTATATATTGTGCAGTGATATTCACGTTGTAAACAAAAATTGTGTTGCTGCTCTGCTTCTATAGATAGCAAATAATTTCGAAATGACCAAACACTACTATACCACAGACTCTTGAATTCTACTTTTAAAAGTATCCAAGGAAAAAGTATGTTTGAGAAAAATGTTTGCTTACAAGGTTAAAAGTCAATCTAATAACAATTATGTGTTTTAGATTCTGTAACACCATTTTAAGTGAGAGATGTAAATTTGTATCAGCTTTTGGGAAGTGCTGTGATTGCAGCCATCCATTTTTACTAACTGAGAAGCTATTTGCAATATTTTATTTGTGAAACAAAATTTTTTATTTTCTTATTTTTAAGCTAAACACCAAAAAATGCTATTAAAGATGGTACAGATCTCAAAACAGTTATGTATTGGTTTTTTATATTTTAAATATGACAATACAGGCTTTCATCAATGCCCAGAATTTCACCATCACCCAAAAGTGATTTTTACAATCCTCAATTGCTTACTAGGGACACAAAGGGGTCTTGATGATCTTGTATTTGAGAAGACCT
>JAOXOE010000001.1:12036734-12122568 GCA_028565055.1 Phoeniculus purpureus
GGACTACCGATTTCAAATACTACTAAACAGAGTTGGGTGTCATTTTTGTAGAAAAGTCATTAAACAAGTAAATGATTTTTTCTTGACTCACTAAATTAAAATGGTGTCTTTCAAACTTCGACAAAAATTCCTGTTAACCTCAAGCTCCCTGTTGATACATTTACAAATATTGTGGAAAAAGGCAGACAACAAAAAAAAACCCAGGTAAAAACAATTTTTTAACATGTATATATTGCTGCTACTTCACCTATTACTTTATAGCAGTCGCACAGTTACAAAAGTTATGCTGACTAATAATTTGAATTAATACAAAGCATGAAACAAACTTCTGGCTAATATTTGCCTTTGTTTTTCGCTAATTTTTGTAGTCTTCTGCAAGTAACTTGCTGTCAGAATAGCATACCTGTGCGTGCATTTGTTACTGGAAATAAAACTTCTTTCTAGTTTTCCATTCTGTAAAATGACCTTCCTCATGTTTTTAAAAAAAAAAAATCGAAGTTGTTGTTATATAATCTCTCTAAATAATTAGTTCAAGGTTATCCTGGAAATTTCTATTATAGCCAGTGACTGGACACAAACTTTTCAAGCTTCATATTAGTCTCTCAGACACAAACTATTTTCTGCTTGTTTCTTCTTTCTTTCTCTAGCTGATATTTTATCAGGTTTTGATCTTTGATTTAGAGCAAACACTTATCAGGTTGGATTACATATATACACCATCAGGCAAGATTACTTTGGACTCTTTCAATTACCAAAAAGTGGTTAATGAATAAGCAGATTATCAAATTAATTAAGAAACTTCCCAAAACTTTGTTTTCATTTCACCCCTGTTCCAAATACTCATTTATGCTGATAAAAATGTCTTTACTGGAATAATGTTACAGTTTACTAAAAACTATATATGATACAAAAGTGTTTTTATAGCAGTATTTTTCAATGTTCCAAACTTTACATACTTAAGAAGTATTGCAATACATTTTACGTATAAATTATGTGTGTATATACATCTATATGTGAAAAACTGCTATAGCAGAAGAATGCAATAATCAAGAAACAGGATAATAAGATTATCACCTCTGTTTCTCATTTGAATATGTAGATATTTCCAACTCCTTAGCCAAGCAAAAATGCCAAAGCATATTTTATCTGTAAAGTCTATCCTAGAAGGACAGGAATTAATATTGTAGAAACAAGCATTTTCTATCACCATCTCTGAGCTAATGGAAAATCACAGATAATTTCAGTATCGTCTATATCACCTGGCATGTGGATAATAGGAGAAAGCTCATTATACGGTAGACTTTTATAATGATAGGAAAGAAAAATGCTTGCTTTGCTGATGCATCAAAAAGAAAAGACTGTTTAACACTGCACTTCAGAAACACTGTGTTCTTTTTCAGGTTTAGTATGAGTGTAAGGTATTCTAAGGAAATAAAAACAGTGAGGCTGTGTTTGTTGTGTGCTACAGCTAGGATTTAGAAATAATCAGTAAACCTGATGGTTATACATTTCAATATCCAAACCTCAATATGATGGCAAAATTCTTGTTATCACTAAATCTTTGCATCATGATTTTAGAATTCCTCCTTTCTAGAGGAATTATGTTTGTATAACATATTTAATTATCTAGAAGCTTGTATATAAATTTTTATTTTTCATGTATTTACACTAGAAATCTCATAACTGGCTAAACAAAGTAATAAAATTTATTTCAATTTTTCAAATAATGTATATGATGTGCAATTTATGCAAGGTTATATATATATATATATGTTTATGTAGCCATAGAAACCTGCATATGCTTACATGAAGAATGACTTTGTAACTCACAAAGTGGGTTCTTTATTGTGATTCTTGGTTTTGGCGGAAAGGTTGTTTGGAAGACCAAGCTGCCACCCTCTTCCTACATCATTGGTGCCATAGTTTTTTTTCCAGTTGAATGGAATGTCCTGATGCTGCATCAACCTGTAAAGTTGACAGAATTTATGAGAGAGTTCTGCTAAGGTGTGTTAGTTGGTGTAGAGTCAAGGTATTTTTGCAGCATGATCTTCAACTTCTTGTCATGTTATTTACTGAGCCAGTAGGCATTCTGTTTCCCACAATGAGGAAACAGAAATGTTCTTCACAGTTGTCCTGAGATACAGTTCGTGACTGAGCCACTGGACTGGTAAGTAAAATGAAATTAATGAAAGTTCATAGTACAAGCTCTATCACCACCTTGGGAACACTGGTCTTTTCATTTAGTTATAAGAAAAGGATATTGAAAAAAACAGAAATACAAACATTAAAAGGCCACCTTATGTGCTGGTGACAGTTGTCATGTGGTAAGAAAGAAATAATATTTAGCAAAGTTTTATTTGTCTCGCTGACTCTCATTACTTTAACTAATGCCTAAAAAGAAAAAAGGCCAACTCTTAATGATCCAACAGTGCTCTCTGGTGGCATGAAACAAAGGCATTGTATCCTCTGTAAAAACTTACACAAGTCCAGTACACAAGTCCTTGAAGACAGATAAGTGACAGGACTTCTCAACATGTTCCGTAGTGATAAGAAAAGTAGAGCAATAAATAACTTTAAAACCACCAATGCATGAAATGTGAAACTGGCTTAGTAAAGGTAATGTAAATAAAAATATTTTAAAAAACAGTATTTCTTGTCCAGCAGATAGGGAACAAATTCTTTCATCATGCAATGCATATACAAAAAGTAAGAAAAATATACTGCTCATTAGTACAAATAATTTTAGACTTTAAGAGATAAGCTCTCTGCATTTTGGTTTAATTTCAATTCTCTTTAAGTCTAGCTAAGCAACAGTTAGCTATAGGAAATATTTTGAAGAGGTGAAAGAAGAATTATAAATAAGGGCGATTAAGTTGAGTTAGAAACAAATTTCCTTCATTGTTTTCATAAAATAGTCTGTCTTGTATTTTGATTATGTAGAAATACTTTTAATATAAATAGATTAATATAGCACACAGCAGTTGCTGCCATTTTTTAGCCAGCAGTGTACATGTTAAGCTGGGGTTGACGTGCAGTTTATGTAAGACAATCAGTGCAATTTAACACAGTCTCCCAACTAGATTAATGTCTAATCCTGTCTTTTCAAAGAGGGCTAAATATAGATCCTGTTCCACTAAACACACTATTCAAGTAAAGTAATTTTTTTTCCCATGAAGCTATCTTTATAATGATGGGTTGCTAGTTTCCATAGCAGGCTAACCATAGGAGATTCTTCTGTAGATCATCCTATATTGTACTACCTCGATTATCATGCGGTGTACTGTGGAAAACCCTTTTGTTTGTTGTTGGGGGTTTTTTTTAGAGAAATTTCTGATGAATACTTTAACTGAGGTAAAAGTTAAACTAAGTGCTTCCAGTGCTCTCTGAGATCAGATTTATTCTGAAGTTATTCTGTATGACTCAAACCAGATATGTTTAGTCCCAATACTAACTCACTAGAAATATTTTTTATTTACATTATTGTTAAAATGTTGGGCAGATAAAAAGAATACACCTAAGAACTGGTTATTATCATCGTAAGAATAATGTTGTTTTACATATACCAGAACCGGACCTTCAAGATATTTTAGAGCTACAAGAGAAGTAGAGGTACATGCAAAGAACTTCCTTTGCGAGGAACAAGGAATGTAAATGAAGTTGATCTCCGTCTTGGGGAATGGAAAACCAAATGTGTAACAAAAGCTCTTAATTGCGTGGCACCTATGTAAAGCAAAAACTTCTTATGAGATACAGTTTATAAAATATTTTTGCAGTCTTGAAAATAACATATCATTCCTCCCTCATCCCCTGATAAAACAGGATAATTAATTTACAATCAATCAGCCCTAAGGCCAAGTACTGAATATTTTATTTACATTAAAAAGTTTTGAGGAAAAGATCAACACGAGATAAATAAAAGACAGTAGAGGGGAGGTGGAAATAAAGTGAATCAGAGTACACAAATTTGGGTAAGGTATATAAATCGTTGAAACCTAATTCCCACTAGAAAGAAAAAAAACAATGGTATTTGTCAACACAAACAAGAAAGTTTCCTAACTGTGTCCTTTCATACCATAGCATGCTAGGGAACAAAAGAACCCCAGAGCCCCCAAATTAATCTACAGGTATTATTACTATGACTGTTTTACTTACTAGGAATGCTTTAATCTTATCAAATCAATCATAGAAATGCCACGAACAGTAAGGTTTTTCTTCAAAAAAACACATCAGGAATTTGTTATTTGATTTTATATAGAATAATTTTAGATAAAAAGTTCTAGTGGGTTAGTATTGGATGTCTTCCGGATCTACAACCTTTGACTCTCTCATTCCTCCTTCTTCACTTTTTTATCAAATGTCCCAAGCCCTTGAAGTCTTTCTTCATTCCCCTCAGGCTACACAATACAGTTTCCTCCCCACCTATCTGGAAGATCAGCAGTTCAATTCCTTCTTCCCCTCCCAGGGAAAGAGGAACCATTTGACACCAGACAATCCACTAAACAGCAGTGAGCGTGCGGTACAAAGCAGCCAGATATTCAGCAAGTCTCACTCAAGGCTTTTCTCCCAAAAACTCCCTCACCTCCTCCAATTACTTCTAATGGTCTATCGGAATGGTTTGTTTGAAGGAACTTAGAGTTCACAATCTCTTGATTGATTTTAGGGAGGTTGGTGTAATCAATTTTCTTTGACACAGCTATGTGGATTTTGATGTAGCATGGCATCTGGTTTCAGGGGCTGTGTGCTATGCAGTCATCTCATCTTGATAGCAACCATGTTGACTTAAAATTCCAATTAAGAGTCCCTGGAGGACCACATTGGTGCAGACCTTCACACTGTAGGTGATGGATGACCTGTGCTGAAGCAGGTGGATGTGGCCTGGAAAAAGCTGCATACTGTAGAGCACCCACTTTGGACAAAGTATTCTTGCAGGACCTGTGGCCTCATCAGGGATCCAAAATGAAGCAGTGTTTTCCTGAAGGACTGTACCCCATGGCGAGGACCCATGCTAGTGCGGTTCTTGATGATCTGCAGAGAGGGAAGGAGGCGTCTTAGAAAATAACATGAAGGACTGTATTCTGTGGAAGGATGCAAGGGACCCCATGCTAGAGTGGGAGTAGGAAGGGGCAGCAGGTAGAAATGTTATAAACTTACTGCAAGTCCCATTTGCTATCTCACTTTGCTGCTTGGGACAGGTTGTGAAGAAGTTGGGAGTGCTATTGAGTTCTTGAAGAAGGGAGGAATGGATGGAAGTTGTTTGTGAGATTTGTTCTTATTTCTCATTATTGTACTCCATTAAACTGGCAGTAAATTAAATTAATTTCATCAAGTCATGCTAATGATAGTAACTGGTGAGTGATCTCCCTGTCTTTGTCTTGATCCATGAGCTTTATGCTATATTTTCTTCCCAGTTGTGTTGAGGAGGTGGAGTGATAAAGTGGCTTGGTGGCTAGCCAAAGTTAAACACCATACAGTGTCATAATGAATTTAGATATGTGTCTGTATAGCATTGCTGTTATCTGAAATCACATTTAATTAATAATCGCACAACGCAAGAATTCAGTGAGCTTTTATTCTCTCCAAAATATTTGACCTCAGATGTGCTTCATGACTGTAGTAATTGAAACAACTTCTTTTTCTGGTAGATTCTACATTAAGAGCTATTAACTAGGGATGGAAGGAAATGGAAAAAAATTGTAGGAATTCAAGACTGAATGTTACCCAAGTGACCAGTTCATACATTTTCTAAATGTATTAATTTACACACAACTAAGTATTTTAAAATATTTTCAGTGATAGAATTCCCATACTGGGCATTTTCTTTAGCAAAAATCGATGGTTTCATTACAAGCATGGATCTTTCATAGATTTAGTTATCATTAATGGGTTCTGTTTGGTTTTATTCAGATAATGTAACAGTATGCTAGAGATGAGACCCGTTAACTAGAATAGTATGTTATTGATAGCATCAGTCACAAATATTACCCCAACCTCTTCTCCACTTTTCCCCTAAATATAGCCTGCATTTAGGTAGAAATGCTAGAAATATGAATTAGTGAGTTACTTTTGTACAAAATATGAAGTACTCTGTATAGAACCCTCTATTTCTTGAACAAAATCATAAATCGACAAAGCTTCACAAGAAACTGTGTTCTCATCACCAACATTTTCTTTTATCTGCAGTAATTGAATAATCAACAAAAAATCAATCACAAAATTTAAAAAATGTGCTGCTGATATTAGAGTATTCCAGATGTTACCAGGATGGTAATTCTTTTTCATGAAGTTGCTTTTCTTCTCCAGAAGAGCTATTAAATTTGAGAATGAGTGACTCCTTGCATATGAGGTATATAAAGTCACTGCAAATACTTCATGTGTAAGGTACACCCAGCCTATATAAATTAACTGCATTGCACAGATGCACGCATCTCAGATTGTGATTAGTTTCATGTAAACATCATCTGTGCTTGTGCAGTAGCTTGCTATGTCTCCAATCTTCAAATCTGTATGTTCTACAAAACAAATTAGTCTGCTACATAAAGCACAGAGGGTAAGCACACAAATCTTGCTTATTATGGCTAACAGGATTTGTGTGAATTATGCCTAACAGTCACCTCAAAATTTTCTTGTAAGATTCTTTCTATCTCTGGTTACACTAATTGGCATTAACACCTTAAATGGTTTTAAGTATCATTGTTATGCAGACAACATGAAGGTGTATTGCTACTTTAGGCTGATATTTCCTTCACAAATCCTATTTCTGTACTTCAAGGGTGTTTGATAGTGATTCAGGAGTGAATGTATTCCAGCAAGATGTCTTGTCACATCTCAAACCACACGACAACCAAGCAGAACACAGCGTGTGACTGCGAGGAGAGGAGGAAGCAGCTCAGGTCTGGGTGCCTGGGTTTTTTGGAATTTTTGGCTTTTCTTTCCCATCTTTTCATGTGGGGGGCTGCTGCTGCTGCTGGACAGCTCCAGAAGAGAGGAGGAGGAGCAACAGGCTCCTGGTTACCTATGTGCCTGAGCTCAGTGACATAGCAGGGGGAGGAGTTGCTGTGGAAACTGTGCAACAACCAAGCAGAACCCAACCTGGCTTGGAGGAGAGGAGGCTAGCCACATTGCTGATGGCTGGGGGTGAAAAAAAAACAAGAGAGGAAAGGGCGGTTACCATAAGACATGGTTATTACTAGGACAAAGGCCAGTAGAAAAACAGTGGGCACCCAAACGGAGGCCACACACAAGCATGCAGTTGTTCAGGCAGGTGGTGCTGGAGCCTGGCGCTCAATATGGAGGATGGCAGGGACAACACCTGTGTTAGGTGTGAGCAGATCAGAGAGCTGATGAACATGGTGGCTGAGCTAAAAGAGGAGGTGGAAAGACTGAGAGCTGTAAGAGACTGCGAAAGGGAATTTGGCTACTTCCATAATGTAATATCTACAAAACCTGAACTAGGGTTAACTTTTAGTGGATCGCGGGTCCAGTATCCTCCCATCAGCAAGTCTCTCAGCCTCCTTGTAGTAACCCACAGGAGCAGGGTCAACGGAAACAGGTCTCCGCCCGACGGAACAGATGCAAACGGAGCAAGTGTGCTAACTTAAGAAGTTCATCACCTAAAGTGCACTTGCAGAATAGGTGTGAGGCTCTGCAGGAGGAACAGGCCATCAGCAAGGATGAGGACTGAAAAAGCCTAGTAACTGCACCAAAGACAGGTTGCCTCAGGCCAGCCACCAAAACCAATCCTGAAAAGAAGCCTCGAAGGGTTGTTATAGGAGACTCCCTACTGAAGGAACAGAGGGCCCAATATGCAGACCAAACCCATTGCAGAGAGAGGTCTGCTGCCTCCCTGGTGCCCAGGTGAGGGACATGTTAGGTAAAATTCCCAACCTCGTGAGTCCTTCAGACTACTACCCACTTCTGGTCTTTCATTTTTTTTTCCTTGACAGTTTTATTTTTTAAACAGTTGTGTCTTAATTCTTTCTAAATACTCTTACAGACAATACTTTCTTTTCAGGTAGGTTTGGATAAAGCTTGCTGAGCAAAACAAGACACATTTTAGTTGGAAACTGCTTCTAAATACTGAAGATAAAACTATAGCTGATTATCCTTGAATGGAACTAGATTGTCTGGGATGAGGATCACTGGGCACTGTGTTTTGGATATTAATATATCTACTGGAGGATTTTGAAGTAAAGGTAGAGGAATTTATCTTACTGTTTTGTGTTAAAAGTTCTTTCTACTCCCAAATGCTCAAATGCTGGTTCATGTCCATACATTTACCATTAGCATGGGTGAAGCTTAGTGAAAATATTTAACATTGCATCTGAGATTTGTAAACATCTGCAGAACTTAAAACTTATTCTCAACCTGGACATGAACAAAATGTAAAATTTGTAAAAATTTTTCTATCCCAGGAAAAAACCCATATAAAAACTATGTAAACATATCTATGAAAATAATGTCAGTAAAAAGTCATAAAAGAAGAATTGAGCAGATGGGATAATTAGAAACTAAAGCTAGTCTAATCCCATTTCCCCCTGTTCTACATAAAATTTACTGTCTCTTCCAGTAGTGAATACACAGAAACATAAAATGAACGTTAGCAAAATTCTGATATAGTGAAATCACAATCTTTTTGCATGTACATCTATTGCTAATAAACCTGGTGGTTATGCAATCTTGATAGAGACAGCTATATGAAAAACTCCACATGGAACATTTCTGGTAACTCAAAAGTGTCAGGAGTTGTACCAGTCTTTAAAAAAGTGTTGGTTTTTAAAACAACTTTGTTCCATAATTGAAGTGGTGTTCAAAATCTCTTATAACTTACAACTATGAACTGTACAAAAGAAACACGTATTATTTTGGGAAATGACAGTTTGCCCTTGTATCTAGCAGTCTCTTCCGTTGTTTTGTTGTGAAGTGAATGGAATAAAAATACTACCATTCATATCACCAGGATATTGCAATTTCTTTGTCCTCAGAGATGCAGCTTGAGTGCAACAATCATTAATGAGGAGAACAGAGGGCAGAGGATGGAAGGATCACAGAGTGCTGAGGTGAAAAGGCAGCACTTTCGGAGCTTTCACCTCCATCTGTTTATAACAGTTTGTTCCTCTTCAGAAAGATTGCTGATGGTATCCTGAAAAGCACAGAGTACACGAAATGTTTCTTTTTGTTTATATTTTGAAAAAAAAATATTAAAATAATACTAATAGAAAACTCAAACCAACAAAACAAAATGCACTGGGTACCTGTGAGTCAGAAGAGATAATCACAATCTCATAGCAGATCTGTTTCCATTACAGAAGTTCTTTTAACTTCAAAAAAAAACCTAGCCAAGTCCAAACAAATAAAACAAACAAACAAACAAATTAAATAAATTAATGGATAAAAAATAAGTCGATGAATGAATGGATGAATAAATAAGTCCACCTCTCCCCCTGCCCAGACCTGCTTACCCCTACCTCCGAGCTCAGAGGAAGAGATAAAGATAGAGAAAAGGTGGAGAAGGGGGAGGAGATGTGAAGTGGAAGAGGGACAGATAGCTGCAGAGGGACAGAGAAGCTGCAGTTTGTCAGTTTTGAAAGCTGGAGCTTTCAATCTCAAAACCAAAACTGAAACCAAGCTCCCAGGGTGCACAAACAGGGAGGGGGATGCCAAGAAGAAAAGACGAAAACCTTATCCCCAAATAAGGACCTCAAAATTTGTCTGTCTTACTCTACCTGCTCAACCTATCCCCTACAGCAGTCACCTCTCTGCTTCACAGCCAAGACAGAAGGTTAACTCCTTATATGCTTGAAGAGTTTGAGACAGGAACAAATTAGGAACAAATATAATTTCACCAAATCCATAACAACAGCAATAGAAATTAAAAAATGAATTACTTTTTTGGCACCTATACTATGATTGAAATGTACAATGAACTTCAAGCATGTGATTTATTTGAATAATTTCAGTGGGATTATTAATATCTTTCTCCTTTGATCAAGTTTATAAAACATTAAATGCATTATAAGAATGCTGTATGTACTGTGTCGGGACAGTTTGCATTCATCCCTCCATGCACCTCAGAACTTTCAATAGCATCCATGGAAACCATCTATCTACATTATTCCAAAAGTATTTTGCTGTTAATATGTCATGTTAGTTAGCCCCTACTACTGTGCCTCTTTCATCTGTTTTTCTTCACTTTTCCCCATCTAAGATCCCTTTCATTTAAGAAGAAGGCTTAAACAAAATGTGTTTGAAAACACATTTTTCAGAAGAACAGTGAGGTGTAGAATAAGCTTGTCCAGGTTCTAACCGTAACTTTTAAGCCTCTGTAAATGATTATTTCAGTCTGTGACCTATGCTGCATCTTTATGTGTAGATTTGAAGCCCTACCACTTCCTGTAGGACTATTGTGAAAGATTAAAGTAATCTGAATGCTAACTTCTACAATTTCCAATTATATATGTTTTTTAAAAAAGTGCCTAAAGGTTCAAGATCTGTTCTGACACTCCATCATTTATTTAAAAAGGCTAGGTATCAGAGAAATTAAGTATGTGACATACAATGTCAATTTTAAAAAGGTCACAGATCTGATCTCTCTCTACTTGTTACATTCAAAACCTTGTTATTACCAAAAAGAAACTTCCCATATGAACTCATAAGGATTCATGCCTTCTTTGCTTGTGTCTTAACTGCTAAAGTCTAGACCCTGGAGATAAGAGTTAAGATCTAAAGAAAGGAGAGGTGCCTGAGGACTGGAGGAAGATCAGTTTCATTCCAGTCTTCCAAGAAGGGAAAGAGGGATAACTCAAGAAACTACAGTCTGGTTAATCTCACCTCCATCCCTTGACAAATTAAATAGCTTTGTATGATGTCATATCTGGCTGGGCAGATGATGGGAGAACAATGGATGTTGCTACCTTGATGAAGTCAAGGTAGACAACACTGTCTACACCTAGAACACTGTCTCCCATAGCATCCCATAGCATGTAATTTAGGAAAATTACACATTTCATGTAGACAGTGAGATGGTGTTGGGAACAGAGCACAAACAGCCCACCAGGGCAAGTTGCCACTTCTAATAAACACCCAGTGTCTACAGCAGACCCTGGGGCCCAATGGAGATCTGGAGACTGATCCCTATCAAAGGGGACGGCTTTTGGTAAGAATTTGTAACTTAGCTGTGCCCAATCTGTAGGTTTGTTTGTTTGTTAGTTTCTATTCCTTTAGCCATACAGCAGTGTTCTGCAGTTAGTATATTTTATCCTTAGCAATCTCAAAGAATCTGCATATGTTGCAAATCTGAATAAATTTTGACTGTTTGAATGAATGCAACCAGACCTGCACCTTATTTGGCTGTTCATGAACTCGTTATTGGACCTATAGCAATACTTCTCAATTGGCACCCATAGTAGGGTATAAATCCAGCTGCACCTAGCCCCTCTAATCTCTGAGGATTGGCTAAAATACTGAGGGGCTTCTTTTTCTCGCCAAAAAAATGGAGTATTTTCATAGAAATTCTAGGCTAAGAGTAAGGATCTGAAATATGACAGTAGCACAGTGGAGTTCCAGACATGGATTTAAATACTGAGGCAAAACTTGCTGATTGTAGAGTGGCAGTCAAAACAGAAGAAAAAAGACCATGACTTTAAAATAAATTAAAAAATTCATCAAGGTCTCATGATGCTGAGTAATCAGATTATAATGTTACTATGGAATAATATGCAAATCTAAATGGTGTACAAAATAAAATGTAACAGAGTTTAAATATATACAACTTCTTTTTGTTGGAAGAATTCTACTTAAAATTGTGCTTGTTTTTAAAATTATATTTATATTCAGATGCAGTAAAATAGACCATGCATTTGAGGAAATACATCCTGAATAACTAAAAGAGGAATAACACTGCATAAATTCATGATAAGGCCACATATTAAATAAGCGCCACATAGAAAAATTACTAGAAAACCACTGTTAAGACTAAAAAAAGTAGGGTTTTTTTCAGGTAATGCAGAAATAGATAATATTTCTGAAGGATGACTAAAGAAAGCAACAGATTAAATAGATTTAAAATGTCACGAAGGATGGTAAATAGCAAGTGCAGTAGCTTGGATATAACTTGGGATTCGGAAATCTTTAAGTCACTTATAAAACAGATATAAATAGTGTCAGATACCTTTAGAGATGTCCACATTCTTTTGGTCTTTTCTAAGCTTCTGCTACTGAGAGAAAGAGGCTACTGAACCACACACAACTTTTGATTTAATTTGACGTTTCAGATAGATACAAATTCTTATAATTTCAAAAGATTTTATAGCATATTTGATTTGAAAGCCAAATAAAGTTCTTCCTATTTGATTTCTACAGTTGATAAAGTGAAAGTGTAATTCACCATGCTAGACTCACTATATAATCTTTTTCTGTTTCTATTTACCCTGGATGCTTTTTATCCTCAGAAATCAATAATTTAAAATGTCACCAATGTCTCTGTAAGTAATTATCTGACAGTGTGATCTGCAATTTTCATACAGTGTATTTTGAACGAAAATATGGAAGAAACATTTATGGAAAACTTACTGTTATAATTCAGAAGCTTTAATATTTTCCTGAATCAAAAGAGTTATATCTGTAAGAGAATATCTAGCTGTGTTATCTCTTGTAACTTTTTATTATAGGGTAAGAAGGCTTCTTTAAATAACATAAAGGATGTTCTGATCAATATTATAATGAAATTTAATATTTGATGTTAGATTAATAGCCTATAATTAATTTGTTCTTTTATTATTGATGCATAATCAGTATGTTAATCAGGTTCATCAATGATATAATATCTAGAATTCATCGTAGTAGGAAAATTAATTGCTGGATTGATAACAAACATAATTTAGTATTATTTCTATTTTATATACTCTTTCATAATTGATTTTATAGGCAAACTGTTCTAGTAGAAGAGAAAGCGCTTAATGTTTTTCATACTAAAGTCAAACCAAAGTAGTGTGTATTTTTATATTAAATGCAAGAAAATATAGAATCATTTTTTAGATGTAGAAATATCCTTATTCTGAGATGTTAAAATACAAATTGTCAGACTGACTGACATGAATTTTAAAATAACATCTTTTACCAGAAATAAGTTTGTTCTTTGTTGTTCTATGTTAAAGTAGCAGAAGATGGAATGAAACGAGATGTTCTGCAAAAGGTAATGCAGAAGGAATAAAGGATTGAATATATTAAACAAAAAATTAAACTGCCACTTGCCTCCCCTCCAAAAAAAAGCAAAACAAGTAACCCAGAAGTTTCAGAAGTTTGATGGGTTGGTTTGACAAAGGCTTCCTTGCAATTTTGAAACCAGTAAAGGGATGTATTTTCTATTTTTTTTTTCAATTGTTTGTTTTCAAAAATGAAGTTTTAGTCCCTAAGACAATTAGGAATATTTGAAAATGTTTCTTTCTGCCTTATTACAAAGTAAAAAAGATATGTGTTACAAACTACTTAAATTACAAGGAAAATAGTATCTATTTAAGAATAGTTCCTATATCCAAGTCCAGTGTTAAAGATCAAATTTAGGAGTTTTACATGTTGCTGAGGAATAAAAAACAATATTCAGAGTATGGGGATTATTTTCAAATAGCAACCCACAGGTTTATTTCTAATTTTCTTCATCTTTGGTAGGAGATACCACAGAAAACACTGAGATAAAAATTGATGTAGAGATATTCAGACATACTGTAAAAAATTAGTCATCATTAGCTCACACGTAGAAAAGAACATATCCTTTAGCTGCAAAGAATCTTCTGCTAAATTTAGCTGCAAAGATATCTGCTTTGAGTACATTGCTTAAAATGTACTTACTCTTTGCAAATTAAGCTTTTATGTATTCATTTTAAATCCTATGATTTATTAATTTCATTCTAGAAGGAAGTCTTTTCTAAAAATACTATTTTTTCTGTTACCAGTACTTGGATGTCTGTACCATGAACATGGGTATAAACTAATAAATTGATTCCAAGTTAGACAATACATAATCAGTCCTTAGCATCCCAGAATTTTCTCTCTATGAAACTTTTCACATTCTCTACAGAAAGATAAAAGTAAGAGAAAGTGGCTTCTCTTCTTCAAAAGTGACTCCTTACCGTAAGTAATGTAGAAATGCTGAGACTCATTTTTTTCTGCTGTCTAGTTGGCTGTTTGCATAATTTATGTTGAACTTGTCAGTGTGCCAACAATATGGACGTTTGAGCCTCTGTTTGTTAGTTTACATGATTCTTACTGATTTATCACTGAATGTAAAAAAATCCTCTCAAAGCAGATGATCTCATTGCTATTCTGATCTCATCTACCAAATGTAACACACAAATTATTTTTAATTGCGATGGTAGGTGTAATAGAATCATGATGGCTGGAAAGGACCTCCAGGATCATCAAGTCCAGCCCTCACATCCAAATCTCCCCAACTCCTAGGCCATGGTCTTAAGTGCTGTATCTACTAACTTTTTAAGTATCTCCAGGGGTGGTGACTCCACCACCTCCCTGGGCAGCCTGTTCCAGGGCACAGCCACTGTCTCAGTAAAGAACTTCTTCCTCATATCCAATCTAAACCTCCTTTGATGCAACTTGAGGCCATTTCCTCTCATCCTATCATTAGTAATTTGGGAAAAGAGACCAGCACCAGCCTTGCTAGATGTCTCCATTTTTTCCTCTGAACTCAGAAAAAAATATTATTAAATGTCAAATTTATGACCTTAGCATCTAAGAAATTACATTTCTGTCTTAAAATTCAAGTCAATTGAGCTGTTTTTAAAAGTAAAAAACATTCACTGACTCTCTTTCTTAAAGTTCCACTTCAATTAGCTTAGCCAGGGAAAAGAAATTATCTGAGCTAAGTGCTGAACGTGTTTCATGAGAAAAATATGCGGACTCAGTGGGAGCAGCAGCAGTGAATTGCTGCTGTGGAGAACTGGTACTTCTAGGATGGCTTAGGTGAGTTGGCTTCTGACCTACAACCCACTCCCAGAATTTATCCCTACTTTGAAACACAAACTCCCCTACAAATAAAGCAGAAGCTAAATTCCATTTACTGTGAAATAAAGCAAATTAGATTAAATAAAACAAGTTGAACATGATAGTCTATGTAAAAAAAACCAATTTTCCTTTTGACTGTCTCCCCACAGTGGAGATCAGGAGCCTCGAGCTGTGATAAACTATTTCCCCTGTTACTTCAGCACAATATGTTATTCTACAAAAACACAGGAAAATATTATAGAAAATACATATTTTCTGCTCTTCTGAATTATTTATGATTATTAATTTTACTACATATAAGATTTTTCTAGATTGTTCTTCTTTAGACCATATCACTGTGCATATCTTTTAAATTTTTAAAAATAAACTAGTTTGCTCCTTATAATTATAAATCTCTCATTCATACACCACAAAATGCATGGAAAGAGACTAAAAATTCTGAACTTGGAGTAGATTATGACCAGTTTAACTCCTTTAACAATGGCCACTAAATAATGTAGATCTCCAAAGACAATTTTGCCACCTCTCTCTATATTTGACTACAAAGTCTACACTAATACCTGCATATCCTTATTTCCCCCATTTTTAATTATTTCAGTGCATACATGAAAGAGATCAACAACAAATATTCCTTTCTTACATCATAATCGCATGGTTTCTCAGCTTGCAAACTTGAACAGATGAAATGGAAATTTGGTTTTTTCATTGAGTAACTATTCCTGTGAATAAAATATATTACTCTGTTTTTTTTCCAGGCACACAAACCTGTGTATAATCTATGAAAATTAATACTTTAATTAAGAAAAACTTCTAAACCAAATCATTTCTCTCACTTCATTTGTTGTTTGACAAGAAATAAAAATATAATTATTCACCTTTACCTCAAGTAGATTATTTTAATAAAGTCATGTTCAGAAATGCTGGCAGTATTTGAGGAAGCACAAGGAATTCTTGTAGAGTGTGCATGGAGGGGGGGAGGGATATATGTCGTCAATCAAGGAATAACTGAAGCATAATTATGGTCACCATGCTTTCCACTTATTTATTCATACAAACCCATATGCTTACACATCAGCTTCAGTGCAAATCTGTCTGAAGACAGCAGACTGGTCTGTTTTTATTCTTTGCAGGAATCAAACTTATCAGTTTTAATCATAGATGCCAACTTCTAGGTTGTCCTTCACATTTCACTGGTTAGCTAAAAGTAATCAACACGCATTACTCACACAGGGCTCAATCCTAATTACGCTACTCAGCCTACAATATCAACAATCAGAGATGCATGATGTGAATGCTGACTCACTTTTTAAGCTTTTTGAGTTTTCACAGCTTCTCTACAGACTGATCTCCAAATATGCTAAATACAAATGCAGTGGAGAGACTGGACTGACTATAATACAAGTAATACAGGGCTCTAGGGCCTTTGTTTGGACTACAAAATATACTATTTCAAAAATGATACATGAATTGTTAATTACAATTTAGTTTATTTTCTTGTTTATTGTAGATGGATGTTCTAGCGTGATGACCTTTCAGGAATCTCAGAAGACAGAGACCAGCGGGAGACTGGAGCAAGTAAAATCATAGTAGTATCATAGTATTACCAGGGTTGGAAGGGACCTAATAGATCATCAAGTCCAACCCCTACCACAGAGCTCAAAATGGACCCTTGATGGAAGACGATCAAGTCAGTGAATGGTTCTTTGATGCAATACACCCACAAAAGCTAAGGGAGATGGAAATGCATCTTGAGGCTACTCTCAATAATCATTGATCAGTCTTGTTTTCTGGGACAAGTACCTGAAGACTAGAGGAAAATGAATGTCACTCCCATCTTCAGGAAGGGCAAGAATGAGCACTCAGGCAACTACAAGTCAGTCAGCATCCCTTAGTCCCTTTAAGTGATAGAGCAACTAATACTGGAAGACATTTCCAGGCAGATGAAGGACATAAAAATCATCAGGATTAGTCACTAAGGATTCCCAAATAAGGAAGTAACGCTTGACCAATCTGAGAAATTTCTATGATGAACTGATTGATCCTCTTGGTAGACAAAAGGAGACCAATGGTCATTATTTACCTAGACTTCAATAAGTCTATCAGCATTGTCTCCTATAAGTTCCTCCTAGAGAAAATGAAACATCTGGGCTGGATGAGCAGTCAGTGAGGTGTATCAGAATCTTGTTGCACAGTCAGTCCCAAAGGATGATGATCACAGGCTGTCCCTTGTCACATGCACATAAGTCCTGTAAAATTAAAGGGAATCGCCCAATGACACCTTCAAAGGTGTCTTCTAAGCTCAACCATTCTGTGATTCTGCAATAACTGTTGAATGTAAGCTACTTTTCTTTTTTAAAGTGACTTGGATTTCTGTTTATAGGAGATGAGCTGGAAGTCCTCCTAAGAGCCACTAAGCAGCATAGTTAGCCAGTTAAATGTTTGTTTGATAGAAAATTTATCCTCTAAAAAGCCTCAGCTGAATTTTTACTGTTTATTTATCAGACAATTATTAAAGTAATCTCTGACATTTGAAGTCCAATGTAAGCTTGGGGCATAATAAGGAACTCTATGCCCACAGGATTTGCTTCAATATGTGATCATTTGAAGAAGTCGTGACATGCATTGTATGAAACTCTTTCTTATCTCGGTTTCAAAAATTCATTTTCAGAGGTGTCTAAATGGCTTAGAACTATGGTATCTTTTCCTATCTGATATCTAATCTTCTGAAAGAAATTCATGAATCTGGCTTCTAAACACTTGAGGACATCTCTCCTTTCTTATCTTGTACTTGTCAACATGCTTGGGACAATTTCCATTTGTTTCTAAAGCATGTCAAATGTATAACTAGATTTGAATCCCACTGCTTTAGGTGATATTTTGGCAAGCTGTTTTAAGCTGTTAAGGGCTATCCTCCCTCTTTATCTTGAAAGAATGAGCACAATGTCTGAAGATTTTTACACAATACTGTTAATATATTTTCACTGTGATAACTATACGGTAAAAAGTGAACGAGATGCTCAAGTATTGCCTGAAGCTCATTACATATGTAGAGATATATCTGTCAGCTTATTACTGATTAAATATACAGATTACACAATTTCTCCTTCCACTAACATAGGGTAGTAGTAGTAGTTCATTCTTTCAAAGATGTCTCACTGCTACCATTAAGTGCACAATGAGGACACTGACAAACCTATACAGTATGTACAATGGCACACAATTTTTCCAGTAGTTTTGCTATGATATTAAAACCTATGACTTCTTCTAAATCAGAAAACTTTAGTGCTATAGTGTATCAGAAATACATTTCTGCAATCTGGGAATAAATCCTGAGCAGGAATTGTATGATCACTCTAAAAACTGAGACCCCAGGATATACTCAAGATCGGTGATCCTATGAAACAATTCATATCAAAAGCATTGAAGATTCTGCTTCCCTATATTGCTTTCTACCTCCATGATATATGAGCTGACTCAGCTGGGCAGGTGATATGTGCAGAGAAATTTGATTGTTTCCTTACAGCTGTAAAAGACATAGAATTTGTGACATGGTCCAATTTCTGTCCGTTTGTGGCTTCCATTCTCCATTTCTGTTCCACTGGAGGAGGATATAATTTAAGACATTTTGGTCTCCATCCTTTTCAAGGTTTTATAACACTCTCAGGTGTGCTGATTCAGCTGTGAGGGTCTGCTTTAAATCAGATGAGGAAGACAAGCCATTTTAAGAGTAAAACACACTACATCTTTTTATTTATTTCAGTGGATCATTTCCGGAAATGCAGGTTATAGTAAGGTGGCACAGAAATAGAATTGAACAGGGATAGTCAGCTTTCCCAGGGAATAAGTAGGTGTGGGATAAGATGAAGCAGAACGCAATAATTTGCTGTGCTGCTTGCAGGTTGCTAACATAAAGCCATGGTTTAATCAAGCAGACTTTTCCCCATATAATTAATTCTTAATTTGTTTTAGAAAGGCCACACATAAAAATGCCATTTTCAACTAAGAGATGTGGGGCTTCTTGTTTGTTTTAAAAGACCATTAAAAGACTAAGAGATTAAATACTTTTTGTTTTTCAACTCTGAGCATTCTACTTGTTCTTTGGCTGTCAATATATGACAATCTAGCTCTTCCTCTAGGTAAAAAGAAAATGTCACATTGCTTATATAACAATCCTGTTTCTGCATTGCTTTCTCAGAATAAAGCAACAAATGCTGGTCCATCAAAGTAATTGTTGTATATTACTTTTTACTAGCTGATAATGTGGTGCAATTTTATGGTGAATTCCTTTTCTCTTATGGTCTTCAGCTGTGTTTTGCTGAGCTGTTTTATCTTCCCTTCTGCTACACAGTCTCTCTAAAGATCTGTTCATACACAGAAAAACTTCTAGTGTTAATAGTCTGTACTTAATTTTCTCCATGCCCTTTAGAAAAGATTTCTATGATTTTTTTACATATTCTTTTGATTAAAAAACGTTTTCTGAATTCATATCCCCACACACACATTAATTTTTTCTGTGAATAAACACAACTATTTCACATATCCTTTCTAGATGTTTTCCTGCTTGGCCAAAGTGATTGACTGGTTCTGGATCCCTTAGGGAAACTCCAATTTTCCTGTTGATACTTCTCATAAGATATTATATTTTACATTTGTTAACAATATTGTTCTACACAGTAAAATTGAGCTGTTAAATAAAATGAGTTTTTTGAATATAACATAGTAGAAATATTAACTACAGAAAAACATTCCATGCAAAACAATTTTGTCAAGTACTCATGTTTGAGAATGACAATAATTACACCATATGCTGAGAATAGGAATTCTATTCATAATTCAGACACATTAACACTGATAAAAAGAAGAGATTTTTGATTTATTTTCTTAATAACTCAGTAAATATTTCTGATTTTTTCCTATTTTTCTATATATAAAACTCAAATGACTCTATAAATCTATGAATCTAAGACTGTAGGGAGCACTATCAACCATGAGTTCCTGGACAGGGCAGACAAACCTGACAGTTTGAACAGGACATGTAGGAACAGTGCTGCAATCGTGCCAGCTCAACCAGAGCAATGACATCAACCCAGCAGAAAATCATGGCTATGCTAAGCTCTGTACCTGTGAAACCTGACACAGATGCCTAGACAGAGCTCTGATGGGAATATGCAGCCATACAGGTGTCAGGCTGCAGGGTGTGCCATGCTCTTATGTCAGTACTGCACAGTGGCACCGGCTGCTAAGCTGCTGTAATGTAAGTTGGTTAGGGATTGTGTGATCTAGGCTATGAATTATTGAGTGAATTACTGAGAAAAATAAAAGAGGATGTTTTGCTTTCAGATCATGAGTTAGGTGCAATTTATGCAAAACTTAAGGCTTAGAGTCTTTTATGTCTGTAAGTGCCAGGGATTCCTTGGAATAATAGCATAACAGAAAGTGTCTGAACTTACATGTTTCCTTGCATTTAACTTTTGTTATAAGTAAAATAAGATTCATAATAATTTAACAAGCAATGTTAAGAAGAAACTAATAGTCTTCCCTATATTCTTTCTTGTAAAAGACTTCTCTTTTTCTTCATTTTTTTTCCTTTAAAACATCACTGTTATATGAATTTCCCATTTTCCACCAAACAGCCTTGGGAAAACAATGGGATGATCTTTCATGATCATTGTATTTAACTCTTCATCCAGTCTACTGCCTGTCTTTACTATTGTCTTGTAACAGTTGCTCTTTATCTCGGACTCTGTATTCAGACAAGGTAAAAACTTTTGCTTTATAATTAATACAACTATGTTATCAAAAGCTATTATTTTCAAAGTCACAATTTTCACAGAACATTTGTTTTTTCTGCATTAGCCTATTTAACATGTGAACTACTTAAAGTACAGAGTTGCAAGCAAATTACTAGGCCAATGACTAGATTTTGACCTGAGGTGAGTCTAAATGAAAACAACTGGATATGATGTAAGAAACTTCTGAACCTAAAAAAGCAGAATGAGAAACTGGTGACAAAGGTAGCTCTGTGAGGAATGTCTGGATTTCATTGATCATTAAGTAAGAGTGATGTGCATGATTGCAAAGCTGCAAACGGCACTTGGATGGGAACATAGAGGACTTTTTTGTGAGTACAATCTTGTAAGGCCAAGAGCACCTAAGTAACATTGGCTGTATAATAGAATGAGGATTACGAAAGTAATGTAGGAATATTAAATTTCAATATGAATTTTGCCCAACTGGGACTGAATGCTTGAAATTAAAGCTTATTAGGGCATATTAGGGCAAGGAGGACAGTGAAATGAAGAAGCAAGTATCAAAAAGGAGGACAAAGAAACAAGAAAAATAGTAATAAAATACATAACTGCATGATCAGTGTGGTCTGTATATACCTGGGAGGTAGTCCTTTGACTGATCATCCCAGCTGGATCAGGACAATAAATCAAATATGTTGTTATAACCATACAATGAGACAAATCTTCTGCTATCAGGACAACAGGTATGGGATTGAGGTGATGGGCTTGCCTGGCTGTGAGACAACACTTTGGTATATGATCAAGCATTCTGTTATTACCATGTCAATGTAAATTGCAGATATCATGGCATTGACAGCTATTCATTGCTTCACAATGTACTCTAGGCACAAGAGGGCTTTGTTTATTATTTTTTAAATGTTTTTATGTCCTGTAGTTAGAACTGGATTATATTTCTAGTTGTATTAAGGTTCATTGCTAAAGATTCAAATGTGAACTTTTAGCATGTAAGACAAGAGCATTAACAAGTTATGTAGTCTTCTAGCAGAAGATATTAATCTGCTAAATCTGGGTCATCTGTATGCTTTATTTCATGCAACAAGACATAACTCGGAATAGGTGCAAGATATAATAGTAAAATACTGATATTTTCAAAAATGAACGGCACCCTTTGGCTCTGAACCAGCACACACTGCAGTTCCTTATGCTATGAACTATCACCATTATGAGTTTTGAGTCTCAGAGAGCAAAGTTTATACTTTTTTTGCTACAGATGGGGAAAACTGGTGTTTATAAATCGGTACTGTTGGATCAATTAATGTGTACTCAGGACACAAGAAATGGAGGCTCATAATGCAAGGGCAATGTCTCTTGTTCCAAATTGATTTTTCTGTCTATTGATTCATACCATTGATAGTGCTTGCCTTGTAACCTGTTCTTAAGGCAGCCTACAGTGTCAAGATCAAAGTGCTTCTCTCTACCCCTTTGAAAACATACTTAGCTTCATTATGGTGTCCTCACCAGAACTACTTTTCCACAGCAACTTTGCAGCAAGGACATAAAGGTTTGATCTTGATATTTGACATCATCAACATTTCTTTAACAATAGCCTACATTTTGCAGTATATACTTTTAAAAAAATAATAAAAAGACCCCTTTAATCAGCCTTCTCAAACTCTAAGCCAGTTTCATACAAAAAGAAATGTAGATTTGATCTTAGCTGAAGAAGAAAGGTGTAATTAAAATTTTTTGAACATCACATATTTTAAATTTTCATAGTTATTCATTTCATTATCCAAGATGTAGAGCTAAAGCTCTGCACATATCACTGCTAAAATAGTTAAAGACATTAATCACCTGATTGTCTGTCTACAGTTTCTAACAAACATCTTGCTTTAAAATTGAAGTGTTAAGGATACATGTTCTTTAGTGTGAATTTACTATTTGGTAGAATCCTCCAGATTTCAGATATAAACTTGTCTTAAGAGAAGCTTGAATAAGATTCTAATATCATTCTAAGATTCTAGACGACAAATCTGATGAATATTGGCTGAAGGAGCTGGGGGCTGTTTAGTCTGAGGAAGAGGAGGCTGAGGGGAGACCTTAAACCCTCTACAACTACCTGAAAGGACACTGTAGATCTGCACCAAAATCTTGCTTCTCTGGTCTGTGGCATCAGGTCCAGGCTGGGGCTCTCCCTTCTGCACCGGAGTCTGCGCCAGGCCGCGGCTGTCCCCGCTGCTCCCTGCCAGTTATAGGAGCGGAGCGGACCTGACCCGGTGAGCCCCCTCTGTCCCGGGGCAGGGAAGCCACTGGAAGCCATCTTCACGGAAGGGGAGTGGGGGTTAGCACAGGGTTGCATCCCCTATGCTGGGCTGGAAGTTCTCAGGAAAAAGAGGCAGGACCAAGGTCACTGTCCCCTTTTATCAGCTCACCTAGCAACACCCCTTAAGGGCAGGTACTTTGGGACAGTGTCACCCCTCCCAGGATAGGTCGCTGGGGGGAGGGGGTCCCCTCAAAGCAACAGAACACTTTCTTTTCTTCATGGAAGCACAAACCTGTAAATCGGAAAATTCTGGTAATTTTCAAACTACAAGAAAAGGCCACATGGCTCGGCACACTCAGTCCAGAAGGTTCCTGCAATGTATTGATGACAACATTCTAATGCAGGTTAAAGAACCAACAAGGAACGGTGTGCTGCTGGACCTTATATTAACAAACAAAGAAGGTCTGATCAGGGACATGGAGGCTGGGGGCAGCCTTAGATGTAGGGATGACAACATGGTAAATGATAAGTGCATTCCTTTGAAAAAAAAAAGTCTAGTAGAGGAGGCAGGAGACCTGCATGGATGAGCAAGTTGCTTCTGGAAGAACTCAAATGGAAGAGACATTCACAGTATGTAGAAAAAGATCTGGTCACTTGAGAGGGTTATAGAAACGCTGTCAGGTATGTCCAGTTTTGGACTCTCCAGTTCAAGAGAGACAGGGAACTGCTGGAGAGAGTCCAATGGAGAGATTTGAAGATGGTTAAAGGACTTGAATATCTGTCATATGAGACTAAGAACTGGAGCTGTTTCGTTTGGAGAACAGAAGGCTGAGGGGATGATGAATATCTCTAAATATCTTAAGAGTGTGTGTCTTTTGAGAGATATGTGATAGGACAAGGAGCAAGAAGTATAAGCTGGAGCAGAGGGGGTTCCACCTCCACATCAGGAAAGCTTTTTTACTGTGAGGGTGCCAGAGTACTGAAACTGTTGTAGAGCTTGTATTGCTTGTAACCTGTGTTACTATTTATTTAATTCAGCAGGGTTGTTACTGCTTAAAGTAGTGTATATAATTATTGAACAAAATATATAGTTAAAAAATATTTTAAAAAGGATCTTCACAAGTTTTATATTGATTGCATGCTCATTTTTCAATGTTACCAATGTCAAGCCCAAAAGTAATCATTGTTCTAAATTGGCAGAGTGCAAATGTTTTACATTGCTTGCATCAATAGTTGCAGAACAATACAAACATTCATTTTCTTTTTATGCAAGCTCTTATTCTTTGAAGAATTTTATCTTGGTCTGGTTTGTATTTTCCACTTGAGTGAAGGGAACTGCAGGTAAGAGCCTTTCATTAGAGGCATGTCTGATTTAATTAATCTTTAATTATTTTGCAAAACAAATGAAAGGATAGTTTCGATCAGCAAATTCATTTGCAACATTTATCAACTAGCTGATCTCTATCACCCACCCAGATGACAGTAAATCAAATGTATGCCCCTCTTCAATTCATGAAGCAAATGATTAAAGTGTCCATAAGAGTCCTTATCCTAACTAAATCTAATTGTGTGTGAATAATCAGTTCAGTTGTGTGATGAATGTGCCATCACCAAATCATATTTTAAACAGTATTTGCTTTAAAAGGCATGTACTGACATCTCATGGCTTCATACATTTCTTCTTCATTCACTGGTAGGTAACTCTGTATCTTGTTAATTTCATAATTTTTCCTTGCTTTTTTCTTCACCTTTCACATCAGCTCTAGAGGTTACTTTCATTTGACTTTTACAGTATTCCAAACACATATGTATGTCTTATTTAAAAATCAGCTTAAAGTAGACATAAGAATGATGATAGTATTTTACTATCAGAGATGTATTAGTTCCAGCCAAAGTTTAATGGTTCTGATTGCATGGCATTGATTGTTAAGACTGGTTCTACTTGACTAAGAGTTTCCTTTACTTAACATGAAGCTAAAGAAATCATAAATACATATTTATAGCTGAATATAAATGGTACCAAAATCACACATTATGCTTCAGAATACATTTCTTGACTACTGCTGTTATAAATGTTTTTGAACACCTGTTTTTTCACCTGAACTTTTTCTTACGGGTTCTGGAACTTTTGTCTGCAGACAAAATATTATTTAGAAGACTTAAGTGAGGTTTTCAGCTCTTTTGGGATGTGTTTATTAGTATGTAATTAAATAACCATGAACCAATATGACAAATAAGATGTTCTGTTTTCTGCTCTATCTAGCTATCACTGTCTATTTCATTTTTCTTGCAGTATGCATGTGGAAAGTGAGACACTTTATCTAAAAGAGGTGTCTCTATTGAATTTGCATAACACATTAAACAGGAGAAATAAACCTTTTTAACTAGTTATATGTAGTTAGTTAACCAAAAAAAGAAGTGACCTTATGAATGTTATGCATACATAAAGATTGAGTGTCAGCAGGACTGTGCGAGGCTCTCCCCAGTTATGTTCAATGATTAGACAAAGGGCAACTAGTGCAAGCTGGAGCATAGGGGGTTGCACATAAACATGAAAACTCTTTTCTACCGTGAGGGCGACAGAACACTGGAACAGGCTGCCCAGAATTATTGTGGAGTCTCCTTCTCTGGAGACTCTCAAAACGTACTTGGGTGCATTCCTGTGTGACCTACTCTGATGGGGGGGTTTGACTAGATGATCTTTTGAGGTCCCTTCCAACCCCTAACATTCCATGATTCTGTGAACTAGCTGTAAGGGTTTTGAAATGACTGAAAAATAAGAACATTCCCCCTCAAAAAAAATTCTATATAGAAAGTGGAAGAAAGAAAATGGTAATGACGTAAGAAACCAGGTATCAGAACTAAGAAAGTTATACTTCTTTCCCCTACACCCTTTGGAAATGCAAACCCTGATATACAATAGATTCCTGGTTTTGGCTTGATTTCTATGGTTGTTATTATTATTATTGTTATTACTCACTATCCAACATGTGCCATCTGTTTGGAAGATGCCCTTGGTGACAATGCAATTTTATTAACTACTGCTTTCATCCACAGTAATGATACACTTGCATGAAAAATGAAATAGATTCTGTAGCTGTCAATGAAAATGTTCCTATCGTATCTCAGAAGGCAGTCCCTATGTAAATGCACAATCCCATCAGTCAGCTGGCGTCAAGGACTATGATGATTTAAGCCTTCTTGGATTACTAGATGCCATCCACAGCCACTCTGGTGGCTCATCAATGACAGGCCTCATGTACTTATGCACAAAAGTAGAGAATGAAATAATAAAAAATATATGCTGTGACCCTAGGGAAAATATACCAACAGATGAATAAATTAAAGACATACTCCATTGGATTAAAAAGATGTTTCATTAAGTCAAATAAAGAATTTTTTTTTCCCCCAGTTCCTGAGTTCTCTAGAGTCTGGAACATCAGTCTAGGCCTTGATTTATAGATTAATGTGAGTACATCATTACAACTACAGACATAGTGGGACAGTTTAACAGTTTAACATCATATGAAATGATTTCATTAAATTATTAAACAAGTGATTAAATTATGCTGGTGGGGGTCTCACCAGAGCCGAGTAGAGGGGGAGAATCACTCCCCTCGACCTGCTGGCCACACTTCTCCTGATGCAGCCCAGGATCCGGTTTGTCTTCTGGGCCACAAGTGCACACTGCTGACTCTTGTTGAGCTTTTCACCCACAAGCACTCCCAAGTCCCTCTCCTCAGGGCTACTCTCCAGCCTGTCACTGCCCAGCCTGTAGTTGTGCTTAGTATTGCCGCAACCCAGATGCAGGACCCTACACTTGGTCTCGTTGAACTCCATTAGACTGGCTTGTGCCCACCTCTCCAGTCCGTCCAGGTCCCTCTGGATGGCATCCCTGCCCTCCAGCATGTCTGCTGCACCACACAGCTTGGTGTCGTCAGCAAACTTGCTGAGGGTGCGCTCAATGCCTCTGTCCACATCACCAACAAAGATGTTGAACAAGACTGGTCTCAGGACTGATCCCTGAGGGACACCACTTGTCACTGGCCTCCACTTGTACATGGGTTTTCTTTGGGTTGATTTTGTTTTGTTCTATGACAGACAAGAAGGAACTGTCTACTATTACATTCTACTATCCAAATATTAAGGACTATTGTATTCAGATTGCAAGGCTTATTTATTCATCATAACAATTCTGTCAGACTACATCAACTAAAATAGTTTTTGCAGGTACAGTAACCAAGTGATGCTGATGAACAAATTATCTACCCTAGAAATAAATAATCAAACATAAAATGTTTCTTGACATGTTCCTCAACAGTAAAGAAAATACTATATGATGATTACATTTCAATTCAATAGAAGCAGAAAACTGATCTATAAAATATTTAACAAACCAGTCTGAGCGAAACATGCCTAGTCTCACTTGTCTAAGTGAAAGACTGAATTACTGCCTCTTCAAATACATCGCAAATGCTCTTTTAATCGGAAGGTCATTTTAAAAATGACAGGCATGATTTATTTCTATTTGGTAAATATTTGAAGTTACTACCTTGTTGTGTGTATATAAAGCTGTGTGCATTCTCCTTGTGTAAGTACTTTTCTCTCTGACCTTTTGAAGATATAGCAAATAAATCTTCCCTTGGCTCTAAAGTGGCTGCCATAACAACACCACAGGGTTCTAGGTATGCTGGCTAACAATTTCAAAAGACTATAATAAATTTGAAAACATTTTTATTTGAAATTAATAGATGTTGGGAGTATGAAATAAATAGTAATCTTTAAAAGTTTCCATCCATGAATTTAAATGCCTTTCCCAATTACATGTTCCTATCGTTCTATAAATAAGGAATATTTATTGGGTTTTATTAATATGAAACTAAAGTGAACCATTGAAGTAACGAGAGAGTCCCTCTTCTGTCCAACCCCAGAGAGGCCACAGTAGTCCAGGGGTTTGTTGGGGGCATTAAGTATTTCCCTGGAGACACAGATGACAGAAGGTTAGTCAGGATTTTATCCTGTGTCCATGCTGTAGCATTGCTGGTGTAGGGACTCACAGCCCCAGGGTTATGAAAATAGGTCCTGGGCCAAAAGCAGGAGACAGCACAAAAGACTGCCAAGTGTAATTTTCTTTGGTGGTGACAAATGAAAATCTCAGTCCCATTCCCATTTATGTCATCAATCATATACTTGTAAGTATGGTGAGATTTTCACTGTAAAAGAAGTAGATTAGTGAAAACGAGGAAACTAGTCTCTGTGGCAAAAGGAAATATATCAGGCAGTTTGTCTTTGGTTGTAAGATCCTTGGTTTGCATAGGAAAAGGTGTCCAAATAGCTCTGGCAAGGCATTTTCTGTTCTAGAAACTTGCAACATGAGAAGTGCAACAACTCAGTATCTGAAATTCTTATATGGTATTCAAGACTGTAGCTACATCATTGAATAAGAACTAAGATTAATGCTTTATCATTCTGAAATTCCAGTGAGTTATTCTAAATCAATTATTTTAAAGGGGCTGTGTGTGTAAGTGTATCTTAACTTCCCATGGACAGATTCAACTTATATAGACGAATTGATGTGACTACTTCTAACGATCTCCTAAATGGTCAGAAACCTGCCAAAGAATAAAGATTATTTAAATATTTAAATTGTTTTAAATATATTTAAATATATTTAAATTGTTTCAAATAAAAGTCTCTAGTAGTTTATAAAACCCTTCTTCCATGGTACAATTCTGTAATGTGGGACTGCTACTGAAGATTCCTTCTATGGACTATAGATCTGATTATCTAGTGCATTGCTCCTTCCATAGCTAGCTCATTTACATTTAATTTGCAAAAGCAAAATGTTCCTAATCTACCTTTACAAATATGATTACATGAGTAGAAAATCAGAAGTGGTTTTGTTGTCTTTTGTTCACAAATGCAACAGTATGATTTTGGATTTACTGTTTATCAATGAAATGTGTACCTGAATTACTACGAAAGTGTTTTTTGTACCCTTGAAGTGGAGCTACTTCTGAAATAAATATAGGTCTCCAAATTACTTCCATTATACTTTGACCCATGATGGTTTTCTAAAGTAGGAAAAAAGTATGTTTTTTTAAATTTAATTTCATTACTTCCAATTCAAATTTATTGACTTCATTTGTTTTATTCCTTACCCTGTTAGGCATCAAAAGTAAAAGTCTGTCTGTTAGGAATACAATTGAAGGGGGTTGGTTATTATTTAACAATAAATGACTCAAAGCAGATAACTCTTCCTTCCATAATTCACAGCACCTGATAGTCATCTGTAATTAGACCTCTTCATGTAGTCTTTCCATGTCATTAAGTTACATTTTCATAGTATAATGTGCCCTAGATCCAGGCCTCCAACTAGACTTTGTCCCATTGACCACTACTCTCTGGCTTCTATCCTGCAGCCAGTTCACCATCCACCTCAATTGTGAACTGGTCATCCAGTCCACACTGCCTCAGTTTGGCTGCGAGGTTGTTGTGTGAGACTCTGTTAAATGTCTTACTGAAGTCAAGATAGACCACATCCACCACTATGCCACTTGGTTATGGCCTCATAAAAGGCTATCAGTTTGGTCAAACATGACTTCCCTGTCATGAAGCCATGCTGACTGTCCTTAATAACCCTACTTTCCTTGATGTGCCTGGAGACAGTGTCTAGGACAAATTGTTCCAACACCTTTTCTGGGATTGAGTTGAGGCTGACCGGTCTATAGTTACCTGGGTCCTCCTTCTTACCCTTTTTGAAGATTGGAGTGATAGGACAAGGGGCAATGGGTGTAAGCTGGAACATAGGAAGTTCCACATCAATATGAAAAGTAACTTCTTCAAGGTGAGGGTGACAGAGTGCTGGAATGGGCTGCCCAGAGAGGTTGCGTAGTGTCCTTCTCTGGAAGCATATGAAACCCATCTGGATATGTTCCGGTGCGACTTGGTCTAAGTGATCCTGTTGCGGCTGGGGGATTTGACTAGATGACCTTTCGGGGTCCGTTCCAATCCCTAATATTCTGTGGTTCTGTGATTCTGCATGATGGTAGTGTTCAAATTCAACAATCTTAGATTAGAAACCTATGTGGCATGAGCAATGAACAGTACAGTCTGTATCACAAAAAAGACTTCTGTACTGAGGTAAGGAGGGAACCAAATATCATAGTGTCCATGTGAAACTAGCAGAAAGAAAAAAACCTCTCGCAGATGAAAAGGCATCTGACACCTGATGTTAACCATAGGCTACATGATCATATAGTAACATTTTTCTATGTGCTGTAGACATTTTGTGCCTGCTTCCCAGCTCCCAAGCTTAAAAATTGATCATTCTAAAAGTTCAGCTTAAGGGAGATTCTTATTTAAAGTGATGATGTATTCCAATTATTTAACAATTATTTAACATCTACTCACCTATAAAGTAAAAGACTGTTCAGTGTAAAAAAAGTTATGGTGAGGAATTTTCATTGATTTTTTTTCATGAGCTTTGTTTATAAGATTTGGCATAAATGGTTCTCAGTGTAGTAGAACTGTTAAACAGCTATAATTGAAATTTCATTGAAACAGTTTAAATGCATTACAGTACCTTGACCGTTCTATTGAAACAGTTGGAAGAGTGTTTTCTTCTGACTAAAACAGGTCAAATCAATTAGACAAATGGATCTCTTACATATATCTCTACTTACTTACTATTCACGAAAGTAAATCAAGCTGAAGTGGAATCTGTATTAAAAAAATCCACTTTTTGGAATTTGTTTGTGTGCTGTGCATAAGGCTAATCAGTAGATTTGTTTTGTTACTTTGGATTTTTTTATATCCTCAAATCCAAGTAGCTGCCAGAACTGAATTGTGAAATACTGACCTTAGCAAAATCAAAGGATAAACCTCTGCAAATCTTGAGGCAATACTCAGCTTCTGTAAAATGTCCTGTGTTCTTCAATGGCCGAGGATTTAAACTCTCATAATATTTACACTGCTGTTGACTGGAAAAATATTAACTGATGCAGGTGTCAAGATGCTGAGAGAATTAATAGGCTCTGCAGCCTCTTGTCCCAACTCCTGTTCAAAATCAGTTCTCGTTTTGCTCAGGTATAAAAAAATATAGCTAATCCAATTGGTATTTCTTTCTTTACTTAAAGAAGCTTAGCTCCAAAGGAGACAATGGTGTAAAAGTTCATCCAGAAATTAACTCTTTGGTTAAACATGGCTTTCATTGAATTGAGAACAGTTGCAGAAATCTAGGCTGGAAATGAATTCACTTATTTACAGAGATCAGAGGCAAATGAAATCTTTTAAACGAAATAAATCCATAAAAGGAGTAAATAAAAATAAACACTTTGTGCCTGACAACACAGAAAAAAAATTGTACAACCCAAAGTTGATATTAAAACACCTCTACTGTGAGCCATTTTAGAAGTTTCCCTCAACACTTGTTGAATGAAATGTTTAACTAATTATTTTCTCAACTATTGGCTGGGAAATATAATAATATAGCTAAAAACTTGGTAATACAGTTATTATACATAATGTAATGTAGGCAATACAGTTAATATAGTTTTAAAACTTCATAATGCATAGATATTTACACCCTATAATAGATATGTTTGCTACAAAATAAAATATTCTAAAGAACCACATATGACTTTCTTGTTAGGTAAAACATAACACCAGATTTATGACATTCGTAAATACAGCAAGGAAAGGGTGCTCCTTATGAAATACTTAATGTAGTATTAAAATGTAAATAAGTACTTTCTTTATCACTGTCTTTTTAAAAAGTTATTATTTTCTAGTTTTAATTTTAGTTATCTGATGTTCCAAAATTAACTTTTAAAGGAAAGTGAAGTTTGAAAAATAGAACTCATAACTCATTTTGTCAAGCTGATAAAAATGCTCTCATAAATGGAAAGAAACAGCAATAAATTATTACTTTTTTGATTGATGGATTGCATTATTTTGTTCAGATACTGTAAGTTATAAAATGAATCTAACTGTAATGACTGTTGTGTTGAATAATTTCAATACAAATGTAATAGCTAGAAATATATTTATGGCTGATACTATCAGAAGTGTGATTAACACTTAACATACCATGAAAATATATATGTTATCTATGTACAGTTTAAAACTTTCTGAAATGTAGAGTGTGATTAAGTGATTAACTTTTTCTCATGTTAAATTTTCCTGTTTATACTGCAATTTTTTTACTGCAATCAAGCTGAAACATGAAAATGCAAGAAACTGATTTCAGACTTTTGCATTAGCTATTTTCAAAATGACAGTGTTAAAACCTTGTTAAAATCTTTATCAAAATATTATGTTATTTAATACACACTACAGATGCAATATATGAGTACGTTATCTTTTAAGAAATTGCTCACAAACACAAAATTCATCACTTAGAGAAACTTAAAAATACAATTGGAATCATAGTTCTTATTTTAATTTACGTAGTCATCAATTTCCTTGTTTTTGCAAGTGTTTGGGACAAAGATAAAGATCTATCAGTTTCACTTCTACTAATTGTGTAATGACGACCATGACGGCCTTGTGTTCCATTAAGTCACATGGCAGTAGCCTTTAGCATCAATCTTAAGAATAAAATTTTAACTCCATGTACTAACCAGCATTTGTTGATAAGATGTAACACAGATACCTATGCACTTTCACGTTAGTACATAATTAGAAGATCAATGTGATTAGAAAATCATGTTAAGGTAAGCTGAATTAAGCTGGTAATTTTTTCTACCATTTAAAAAAAAAAGTTACTACTGAAAGACCTTGTTATAACGATGTTTAATCAAATTTTTCTGTTTGATAAATTTAATTACTACCTTATTACTTTAATGAATATTTTGAAATAAAGCTAAGCAAATGCTTTCCACTAAGTAAGTTATCAAAACTTATATTCATTCTACAAAACACTTGTTTGCCCACTTGTTTCTGTGACTCTGGCTTATTTTCCAGTAAAAAAGAGTTGATTTTTTTTTGGGTCTTTCTTCCCAGGGGCCTTGAAAGAACGTTACAAAGTGTGATGGCACTGCAATGATGTCTGGTCTCAGACTAATGCCTCACCTCTCTACTTCTACTATAGATACAAGGGTTTTATGGTAACCTTAAAACTGCAATGGCTGCTGTACATGCACAGGTCCTTTTCTGCATGCATTTCTGATTGACAAGTGCAAAGCAGTCTGTATGTTCCCTGATAAAAAGAGAATTGTGTAGCTTGAAGAAGGTAGAACATGTAATCAAAATGATATGTTGTACTGTCTCTATTTCTTTAATGCAGTTTGTATATAGATGTATAGAATTTATGAGCTTTTAAAACGAAATTAAATATTTGAAACAATGAAGTCTACAGCCACAATGAGGTTGGTGAGATCAGACCAGATACTAGAAGTGATAGAGGAAAGCAATGGCAAAGGGTCAGATTTGATGGGAAGTTTTGTGGAAGTGTGAAAATAGAAAAGGCTTCAAGGAAGTGAGCAGAGAAGAAATCAGGCAAAGAAAATGCAAATGAATTTAAGGATGATGGATAAGACAAGAATATTTCTGAGAACTTCTTGATTAAAAATAAACTAAAAAACAACCTGATAAGAAACATATTTTATTGTTTGTCTATGAAGATATTGATCACATACCCGCCTATACTAACAGACGGTAGCATAACTCACAAGAGTTTCTATCTTGCAACTCTATAATGCACCTGACTTGCTCTCCACTCTGCTGGAGAGTCAGGCAGGGAATCCCCATTGCAAGATGCTCATACAGACTGTATGGACTGAAACTACCAGTTCTTCTGAATAAATTCAGTGATAATAGAGTTATTTGCTTTGTGGTCTCTTCCAAGACCACCTGAGCACAATGACTTTTGCCTCTTCCATGCAGATGTCTGTTCTTGGTTTTTAAAATTTGCTATCTGTGACTACTAGAGTATGAATGTTAATGATTGGTTTTCTCTAAGCATTCATTTTAGTAAAACTTCATTACTCAAATATGCAGGAGGATCAAATAGAAAAGCAGTAGGTGTATGGCTGAAGGAATTATATTTCTAAACTCACAGGTTATTTGTTTGTTTTGGTTTTGTTTTTCTGTTCCTTTATTCACTAATTCCTTGTAATTTGCTGGGAAACACTATCTTTCGTTCCCTCTAAAGTTTGCTATTTCGCTAATAAAGCAGGAAACTAAGGCATAGTTACACACTGTATGTTAGTTCTGTTCTAGTGTAACAAGAACAATTTAATAGAATTGCTAACAGCATTTTATATACACATACACGTACCCTTCACTCCTCCCCCCATTCCCCTTCTTTTTTCCTCTTACAGTAATTGCTGTCTGAGCCTCAAAGGCTAAAAATCGTTTTTCATCTCATGCATGAAGAATTTTAGTCTGATTGATGACAGCTATGGAACCTTTCCTTAGTCACTAAGCTGCACTAATTTGCAAGCTAAAACAATATTAGCAAATTGTTAATGATCCATGAAACTGCTGCAGCAACCTTAAATGTTGTGCTCAGAAGTTTCTTACAAGTAAAGCAGCTTACCTAAATTCCCACAATGGACACCAAAAGAGAGGGCATTTACAAAACAACAACAGCAAATAATAACTGTAGAAGTTACAGACTTGGTTAATGCAGTGCATTAGTGTGAATAATTTGTATAGAGGGCATATGAACAATTAACATTAAAACTCAGACATAGTTTGTATAGTTTGAATTTTCACGTTGAGCTAAAGCTGATGCACACATTTGGTGTCTGTGCTTAATGGCTGCAATTTTCCTCTATTTTCATCATTGTGTGACTGGATTTAAGATGAACTGGATTCATTTAAAAGGAAAATAGAGTAAATATTGGAAATAACCTGTTAGTATCACTTCAAGTATTGAAAGAAAAGTGGTTTTTTTCTTCTTTTTTTTCCCTTAATAGAGCCAAAAATGCTATTTGATGATTTATTTTTAAGTGTTTTCAGAAATTGTGTTGACTGAGCAATACTCAAGCTGTTTCATGTTATCAGAGCATGTGGAGGGATAGCTCCCAGTCAACATGTCACAGTACGAGAAAACAGACTTTATTTTTAGCTACATATTTACCAGCAATAAAAGCAGAATGACAAAACAATATGGCCTTGTTTAACACCTGTGAGGCTCACTGTTGATAGCAAAAAGAAAAAAAGCATTTCCTTGGACACATATTAGTAAGTTAAGTGTGCGTGTGCATTCGTATGTGTTTAAAGCAAGATATAGAGCAAAATGTTAATGTGTTTCATAAGTGAAAACTCTAAACGTTATTTCAAAAGTCAATATAGTGCAATGCCAAAATGCAGAAAATATTTAATATAAAAAATTATTACAGAGAAAATAAAAAGAGATAAATGTAGATATAGCAAAGATGACAAAATAAAATTCAGTAGGGAGACTTGTAATCTTAACTTTATAGGCTGTTAACTGAAACAAAATTGTTATTCATTCTTTCATTCTTATCCTTTCTGTATTAGTGGAATAAAGATTAAAAAAAATCTTTCACTTACATGATGAAGTATTTTGTATCAACCATGCTGTATTTCATTGTATGTAGGAATGATGTTGTCATTAATTATGTTCTGTCTCAGAAAATATAAAAAGCCCTCCTGAATAACTGATTCTTCTTGAACAAATACATATAAAGCTTGCACCATCCCAGGAGGCACTGAAGAACAAACTGAAATAAATGAAGATAAGTAGAGAACAATACATTTAAAAAGTTATATTTTCATCCACATATGACAGTATCTAGTTGTACTACAACTGTTTTTAACTACTGAAACAAATATTTCCAAGTAACACAGCTTTTTTTTGATCATCTGCAGTTGTAGTTTCAAGGCTGGAGTGAAAGGTGGGTTTAGAATCCTGAATACAATACATTAGACTTACTATTCTTGTGAATTTAACAGTTTTCATATGAAAATATTTCACAGTGGTGTCAGAATAACTAAACAAATTGACAGTATGTATATATTTTCTATTCATTTTTTGGTCTTAGTTTTTGTCTAAATCAACAGCTTATAAACCATCAGTTTGAAGTAATGATCTCATTTATTTTCATGGAAGACAATAGTATGTTTTATTGCAGTTTTTTTCCATTCCTGACTACATAAGTTTCTTTCCATCTGAATTAATGCTGAGTATGAGTTGACACTCATTTCATAGATTTATTTGGTTTGCTGAAAGTAAGTGCTTAGTTTACATGTAATAAACTTAACCCACCATGACTGTATCTGCTATTTTTCATTAGACAGGCGCTTTTCAGTTTATTATTTACATAGTGAAAGGGGTTTTACTTTTTTTTAACACCCTTTGTATTTATGGTAGTTCATGTGTAAGAATATTGTTACATTTATGTTTACTCAAATCTACTCTCTAATGGTTCATATACAAAGACAGGAGTATTATAATGCTTTGTCATTCACTGAGTGTGAACAAAAAACTCTTAATTGCTATAAGCTTATAAAGAATTACCAATCAATTATTTTCTATTTCATCCAAGTCTCTGTCCCTGCCAATGCACTAATTAATTACAAAATATACTGAAAATATTTGAAGATATAAATTAGAATATGGAAGTATGAAATCTGATGAAGCAGGTGTCCACACTTCAGCCTTAGAAGATTCCCACAGCACAGCAGGTGAGTATGCTGTGAACAAGCTGCAGTTTGTGGAATGTCAAAGCTAGAGCAGTTTTCTGGCAGAAGCTGTGGCCTGTGGGGATTCGTTCTGGAGCAGTCTGCTCATGAAGGAATACAGCCCATGTTGGAGCAGTTCTTGAAGAACTGTAGTTTGTGGGAAGGAGTGGTGTTGCAGAAGTCTGTGAAAAGCTGTATCTTATAAGAGACAACCCATGCCAGAGCAAGGTAATGGTTTGAAAAGGAAGGAGTGGCAGAGGTGAAACCTTATGAATTGATTGCAACCCCAATTAAATAACCCATAAAATAAAGTTGAGCCTTTATTTTGCTTGAGACTGTAATTGATAAGGAACCAACCTGTTTTTATCTCAACCCATGAGCTTTTCTCAACCTTTTTTCTCCACTAGTCTGTTGAGGTAGGGAGTTAAGAGAGTGGCTCGGTAGGCATCTGGCCTACACTAGATCTTTAAAAGATGTAATATTTGACTAGAAGCAGGAGCATGGGTAGTTGTCTTACATTAGAAAATAAACTTGCAGTTACCTGGAATTACATTGCATGCTGCTATGAGTTGATAATTTTTGTTAGACCACTGTTTTCCTCTGATGATGGAGATACAAGGAAGATAAAAGGAAAACTCAAATGGAAGGGGGGGGGCGTGGATGGGGGTGAAGCAGGACAGGGAGCCACAGAGGGACAAACAGGCCGCAGTGTCCTACGGGCCAAAACGAAAATGAAACCAGACTCCCAAGACACACCGACAGGGAGGCGATACCAAGAAGAGGGGAAAAGGAATGCCCTGTCCCCAAATAAGGATCCCAAAATCTGTCTGGCCCAGTCCACCTTCTCAAACTGTCCCCTGCAGCAGCCACCTCTCCCCTTCACTTGCGCACCCCACTGACCTCGGCCTGCAGGCCGCGCACAGGCTGCTGCTGCGCACAGGAGGGAAAAGTGAACATCCCCGCAGCCGAGCCACGTTAACTCCTTGTGTGTCACAAGAGTTTGATGCAGGAACACCATGAGCTAACATGATTTCACCAAATCCATAACATGGGTAAGTATCCTTAATATATGCAACGCTATGCTGTGATAATAATCATTGCCTGACTTTTCTGACTTTCTTGCATTACCCTCATATATGAACAATATGAAATTTTAACTTCAGGAATTATCAGAAATAATGTCTAAACTTTTTATATATTATTGATTTAACAGAATATTAGCAGTAAGACTGTAAAGCTATTTTCCACTTTTGCTTTACCTCTATTTTTATCACTCTTTCTTTAAAAATGTGTAGAAAACCAAATTCATAAAGCAGTAGAAAAAGAGTTTATCTATCTCTGTCTCTCAAGATTATTCAGGGTAAGGTTCAATAAGGCTCTGGGCAACCTGGTATCGTTGAGGATGTCCCTGCACACTGCAGGAGGGTTGGACTAGATAAGTTTTGGAAATACCTTCCAACCCATGTGATGCTATGATTCTATGATTTTATGATCCTAAAAACATCAAGACTGAAATTCTGTAAATTCTTTTTTCTTCTGATGAGAAAATTGGTTGAGGATCAATATAAACATGGTGAAAGGGTTTGGCAGGTGGTTGCTATCAATGAGATAAGTAGAAGCTTAAAACATTTTTCTATTGGAACTGTGTTCTATTTTAGTCAATATGATCTATAGTTTCTGCCTACTAAAGGATTTATAATTTGGTCTGGACTTGAAAGAATGAACTGACAATTTCCTTAAAGAATTAATTAGGGCAGTATTCTTCAAATCTTATTGGAATCTTCACCGACATAAAGAGGTGAATGCTAATTTATCACACAGGTAAGATTCATGCTTATGAGTTAAAGGAATGTAGAAAAGTTTCGCACAAGTCTGTAAACAATTCAAAATGAAAACAAGAAATGTTTTCTTTATGAGTCCTATACTTGGAACTTATTATACCTTACTTGAAGTATATAAATTTATAAATATAATGGAGACAATCTTAAAATGGGGAAAAGATAGAAAGTAATTTCTGTTTCCAAATAAGAACGTAATACCTAGGATTTAAAGCTGATCTCAAAGTGTGACTTATATTTTATTGAGTTAGCATGACACATCTTCCCATCTGCTGTTACAGTTGATTTTTAATTTTTTTTTAAAGCTGTAAAAAGACATTTTGTGAGAACATACAATGGCAAAAAACAAGGTGTTCTATTGAAAATGTAAAACTTTCATCTTATAAAAAGGCTAATGGCTTCTGCAGTTTTATGTTTTTCTGTCACTCTCCTGTCACCAGATAAATCATACAATCATAGAATAATTAGGGATTGGAAGTGACCTTGAAAGATCATCTAGTACAATCTTCTTGTGACCATCAGATTTGCTTATAGATTACAGATAACTGTATCATGCTGTTGCCGTCTCACTTCTTTGATTTGAATGATAATTGCTGGGAACTGTGCCTAGTGAGGTCACTCTTTTTAGCTGTGGAATTTGTTTTACAGTATTTTGTAACTGTTGTCATATTCATTGACATTATATTCCTGAAATAAGACTAAAAAAAACCCCCAGACATATTTGAACAAATGAAAGAATATTTGCCTTTACCTAAACTTGAGTAGCTGAAAATGGTCTATGTCAGTTCTAATGCAAATTAAATTGATTCTTTCCTGCAATCAAAATCAGATTCAAAACACTAGTAGTGGCAGCAGGAAAATCTTATAAGTAGTCCTGTCACTTTTTTAGGATACCATCTTTTAACAAACTGTGAGCATGACCATGTAGAATAGCGTATTTGAGACCGTGTATTTAAATTGCTAAAAAGATGCTAAAGAAAGAATATAATTGTTCCATGTCACTGCTCTTTCTTAAAACTAGAAATAAATCTCATCTCCCTCAATCTATAAGAATCAGGTTCTCAGTGTGCGAGATTCGAAAGTATAAAGAATGTGGAATGTGAAAGTTCTTATTGACAACTCTTCCAGATATTCTATTAATGAGTAAAGACAGCCACAATTCTTCAGAGTATTCCAAAGAAGGGTCAAGATTTAACAACCCTTTTGCTTTCTAAATGTCATATAATTATTTTTTTCATTATCCAGACTAACCCTGAAGAGATTTTAAAAAAAAAGCAAGAAAAGAATCCACAAAAAAAGCATCTCTTCTCAGAAATGCAAGCTGTCTGAAAGTGTCCAATGAATCAAACACTGGACATGTTGCCCTTGTGGCACTGACTTCTTGAAGACTGGATTAAAGTTGACATCTTAATTTTAGACTCTGAATGTATATCAAACAGAAGCAACCCTAAATGTCTGGTTTATAATATAAAGCGTATAAATCTTCCAGAATTGATTATTTTCACTTATTTCAATGAAATTATATCCACCCTCCACACAAGAAAACTGATGTGTAAGTACCCAATGATTATTAAAATTAAATCATTATTCATGCATAATAAATCAGTTAGAGAGTCAAAGCATATCCCAGGTTTGAAGGGACCTCAAATGATCATCTGGTCAAACATTTCATGGGAAAGGAAGTCTACATGATATTACCTAGCAACCTGTCCAATCGCGCTTTCAAAACCTCCAGCAATGGAGACTGTGCTACATCCCTGAGAAGGTTACTCCAGTGAATGACTGCTCTCACTATGAAAAATTTATTTCTTATATTGAGATTAAACATCTCCTAATGCAACTTTTATTCATCAACTCTTATATTCCCTATATGGCTTCCTGTGAAGACAGAGGATCCATCTTCTTTGTAGCCACCCTTTAAGTATTAGAGTACTGTAGGAGGTCCACATCGGCCTTCTCCAGGGAGAAAAGACCTAACTTCTTCAGTTGTGCCTCCTAGGAGAGGTTCTCCAGTTCTTTCAGTATCTTTGTGGCACTCTTCTTGATCTGCTCTGATCCGTCTGTATATTTTGGATTGTTGGGACCAAAATGTGACCATAGTACTCCTGGTGAAGCCTGACAAGAACTGACATGGTTATGTCTCTATCTCTGTTAGTAATGCCCCCACAGCCCAGGATTCTGTTGGCCTGTATTACTGCAGTGACCTGCTACTGACTCACGTTCAGCCTGATGTCCACCAGGATCCCAGGTTGCTGCTTCAAAAATTATGATGCAATAAATCTTTCTGTAGTTCAATTTTTGGCTGCTGAGAATTGATTGAAAACAAAAGAAAATATTCCCTGGCCCCAGATGTTCATTAATAGTCTTCATATTTTTTCAAGAAAAACAATTATCTTCATTTGAATGTCAAATAGCAGATTATGAACACAGAAAGATAGAAAGAATAAATGCTAATGGATAAAGCTACTGTTTTTACAATTCATTCACAAAAATCCTATTTTATACATTATATTAACACATTTGAAAAGCACAATATGCCAGTGAATGATCATAGCCATTTTTTTTCTGTGTAGCACTTATTGAGTTGTATCACCCAGAGTGATGTTCTTAGGGACCTTTAAGTACTTAACTCTTCAATAAATACTTAATCAGTGCAGAACCATGTCAATGCCAAGCTGGCACTGCTTTTTCCTTCATCTGCCTTCAAAATCAAGTGCTGGTCTGCTAGCACTCTCAGTGGACTTCTAATATATCTACATTAATTATGTCTCTGCTCAGATCTTTGAGAACTCTTCTTGACCTCTTTTCCTTTTCCTCTTACAATATGATGTGATGGGACCTCAATTTGCCTAGGGCTTGGACCACACTCTTTTCTTGACACTTTTAAAAACAATTAATCAACAGACTCAAGATGCTTTAGTCTGCACCTCCACGGCAGTATCCTGCCTTTGCTTCCCCTTTTCTCTTTTGCTTCTGAAGTTTCTCCAAAGGTGATCATTTGCTGATTTTTTCCATTGAAGAAGTGACCTCCTGCTCCCTTCAGAGTGAAGCAGTACCATAAAGTAAACTGCAGACAAAACATTTCTACCATCTATCACAGAGGATGACTGAGTCTTCTGGATTTTTTTTGTTCTATGTCCTTGGCTCTTAGTCCCATTTTCTTGTTTCAAAGTCCATCCCCATGGTCACATCACTAATTCTGCTTTCTTTATCCCTCTGGGGGGTATCTACTAGAATATGCACGACCCACTTAATTTCCTCCACTGAATGCTTATGCTCTCAGTCTTAACTTTTCTTTCAGTACTTTCTCTCCTTCTGGTCATCTTCATTCCTCTCTTCAAGTACACTTTCTTTGCAATGCAAGAACTAGGTAATTTTCTTTGAGAAAATAAAACATGCAATACTGTGTGATTTCACCTTTCCTTCTCTTCTTCTTTTGATTTTCCGCATTATTTAATTCCCTGTCACTTACACGGTTTCTCAATTTATCTTTTTTTTTTTCTGAAGTGTGTGACGGCCCTATAGGGACTGTTTTCTAACACCAAGCAATAAAATATATTTGTAAGGCCACAACACTGAGGATTTTAACCCCATTATGTATGTATGAAGTCTTTCCACAGTTGATTTGACTTCGGGTTAGTGTCTCAATAAATCTTTGCTGAACACTGAATAATTTTTCATTTTTTAATAGCAAGTGGAAAAGTAGGTTGTTTGAAGTTAAAGGGTTTTACTCCTGCATGTTTAGCATCACAACACAAACAAGAATGGGACAAGTTGCTCCACCTCATCAGTCTTTCACTGTTTCATGCCGATATTAGTGATTTCAACAGTGCTCAAAAAAATGCTGTTTATAAATCACACACACAAAAATGATGATTTTCACAACTGTTTTGTATTTGCAGGGTTTTCTAGGCACATAAATCACATAGGAAGGAATTAACTTGTCTGAGCATAGATGTGCCATTTTGCATATGCAAAACAGTATTCATGGGAGACCTGTAGCCTTCTGAAGCTGCAGCTGCAGCCTTGGCAAAATATTCAACAGAGCCTAAAAGAACAAAACATGCCTCCACTACAGCTGAAAGCTGCTTAGCCTTATTTAATAGTATTCTGCAGTTAAGATCTTTGATAATTTTCTTGCTGTTTTAAAGCCAAGGTATACTCATTTAAGTACATGCTTATGCTGAAGATGTGGTTACAGCAATATATGTATGCTAAGAACAGAAGGAGAAACTGACAATAAAGTACAAGAAATCTGTGCTTACACTTAAGATTTCTTTCCCAAGCCAGAACAGGCTGATTGAATTTCTTGAAGTTAGAGCATAGAAAGGAGAAAAATATGATCCTGATTAAATGTCAGTTCAAGGTGCTCCAAGTCCTTCATCAGCATTGCTTTTTATCTGACAGAATCTCTCTCTGCCTCAATTTCTTTCCCAACAGTGATTTCCTTCTGGCTTGTTGGAATCCAATTCTCATCTAGTCTGTGATCCTTCTGTTTTTGATGACAGTTTTCATTACCATAATGGACATCGATTTTGAGGTTATACGCTGGACATATGCATTTGCCCACAAAAGACATGCTGAAATATTCTGATACTGACATATATTTAATTCTGATCACTCTAATTTTCCTTTCAGTTTTGTGCTCACAATTTAATATTTTATGACATGTAGTTTGATCATAGATAATAATATGAGTTTGACTATATTTATCACTTACTGTGTGCTGAAATTAGCATTATCTTCCCATAATTTATTGCCTAGGGATCTTTCCTGGCCAAACCTCTTTTGAAGCATCAATAAAGATCTGAACATTTTGGCTTGAATGATGATGCAAGGTGATAATTGTGTGTGTCTCTCTGTTCTCCCAATTCCACTGTCCCAATTTCCAGTTTTAAAGACCTCAGGACACTCTTCAGACACAGTGTATATCAAGCTGTTCTGAAAACCTTGTTAAGTCCTTGGTTTCAGGAAATATTAGAGTCTGAGAAACTACTTGATTTTAATTAGCTTAATCATATTTTCAGTGAAAACTTATGCTTGTTGATTTAAAAATTTAAGATCTTTTAAGTACATGTTTGACCTGGTGTTTGATTATGGAATAAAACAATATAAAATGCACTATTTACATAATGATTTTGAATCTGAAGTATAAATTTGTAAAAGAGAAATCATAGTGTACCAGAGGTTTTATCTCCTTTTTATCTGTGTCCACACTCCAGCATTTCATAGCTGTTATTTGAACATTCCTTATGCAATTGTAGTTTGAGGCTGGTGGGGTTTCAGTAGTGGGGGTAGGGGCCAGCATGGATCCTGTAAGATGTTTGGGGAATAAAAAATGCAAGAAACCCCCCTAACAATTATGTTTTCTGGGAGGTATCATTTTTGTTTTGAGCAAAGTCATGGATAGGGGATGCAGCTGCACCACAGTCCAGCTCTGTGCAGATGAGGAATGAGGGGGTACCCTCTCAGACACCCCTCACCTCACGATGCGGTGGAAGTCATCAACTGACAAAGCCCCATATGTAGGCCATGAAGGATGGCACACCAGAGCCAAGGGACTAGTCCTTAAAACAGCAGAAATTTTGAAGAGGCCCCATGCCAGAGTTGATGGCGTGACTGCAATCTATGAGAGCCTCCCTCCGCTGGAGAAGGACACAATGGACTGTCTGTGTAAGGATGAGGGAACACAAAGCTGCCACAGGGAGGGATTGCAGGTGGTTATTCCTTATTCAGTGATATTTATTTGTATATGGAGATTCAACACAAAGCCTTTTCACTACTTATATCCCACGTAAAAGCTGTTACGTTTTGATATGAATTGCAGCCCACTGTTACTTAAACTGAATGGGTGATAATTTCAGCTGGATCATGAACAGAATTTTTGGAAATCTCGTAAGAAAATCTGTTCCAAAGATGTCTTGCTAGCTAGGTTTTGGTACATCTCATATATCTCCATTAATATAGTGGCCTGTGAATCATGCTAAAATTATGATAACAAGCTAGGAACAGTTAGACAAGGTTCAGTGGATTGATGACTTCTCTTGAAGCCAAACATGCAGCCTTGCATTAGAAAAGAAAAACTTACCCTGTAGGCTGCCTCAGGCTTGCCTCAAGCAAAACAATATAGGCGCATCCACTACAGTGTTTAAACAAATGACAGCTGAATTACTGTGTTCTGAGAATCATTTGTCACCTTATAATAATTGATCAGTACAGAATATATGATGGTAAATAACAACCTCTATGGTTCAAAATACAAATGAGTTTAAAATCCGTAACTCAAGATTTAGGGAATCTTTCCCTAAGAAATGGTACACTTTCAAGAATTCCTGCTATAACTGAAAAATACTGCTGTATTTTAATAATTATTTAATAATATTTGAAGATTTAGTAAACTGAAAACAAAGGTAGAATGCTTACATACAGAAGTATTTAGAGTACTGAAAACTGTTATACCAGATGTTATATTCCAGGTTCTAAACAATCTGTACCAACTCATTTACTCTTCAGTGTCTGTTATATTCCCATATGAGAGTGGAGTCTGGCTTTTGATTTGTATGTAACTTTAGAACTAAAGTCCTTTCTATCAAAATCTTTTAGTTATTCTAAATAATTAGACTTTAGTTGTTCTTCTGTTTCCTTTCACATCACTCCATCTCTTTTAAATTGCTCTTCCTTCCTTCAGACAAATTTTTCTTTTGATGCTTTTGCTATGCCTTTTATTTTCTAATAAAAACTCAAATTTTCTGCTTTAGTCTTCTTTCTTTGTTTTGATTTTCTTTTACCATAACGTTCTATTTCTTTAATGTGGAGACTTTTCAGTTCTTTTACTGGAAAGTTAGTCTTCATTACTCATTTCTTTCTCTCTGAGTTCAGTCATCACCTCTGTTTGTCTGTCCATACTATGCATAGCTTTAATTTTTGGCAATATAGCACAAAAAAACCCCAAAGCACAACAAAATGAAGCAAACCAAAACAAAACAAAATATTGTGTAGTCCAGATTTCTCTGAATATTTTGGTCTAGGCAGTGGCTCCAGCTTTCACTGCAAACAGAAATTTGAGTTACCATAGTAGATTACACAAAAACAGTTAGCTTTCTCACATGAGGCTGGGTTGTGACCTTTAGTTTGCTTATCTTTGTCTTTGCTATGACAAAGGAAATGTCAGCTCAAAATCTAATTCTCAAACACCAACAGATTCAAAGCATCCCAAACCAGAACAATTCATACAAGCTAACTGCACTATGTCCTACCAAAAAGGATCCTCTTTTAATACAGCTTGAAGATGAACAACAGTATTACACTCAGTTTTTGTTTCACAACAGTTTTCATATTAGTTTTGAGAAGGACTACAATTTATCTCTTTGACTATCTAGGACATGCACATCAGTTTTTGAATCATTTTTAATATATTATTTAAGAATCCTTCAAGGGATGCCCAAGAATTCTGGTAAAGCCTACTCAGTACAATCTCTATGACTTTGTCTATACCCTTTATTTTAGTAATCTTACTAAACACACTGATAACTAGATAAGAAATATGCTGTTTTATTTAAATGTGTTTTCTCTTGGAGTCAAAGAAATCATATCATTGTGAGAAAAAGAATTTGTATTTTTTGATGATATCAACTAGGATTCTGCCAGCATCTGCATCAGTGGTGATGGTGATGTAATTGCCTACAAGGGGGAGTCAGGTTTGATGTTGGGTTTTGTATATGTTTGATATTATCTTTGCTTTCATTGAAGTTGCTTTTATTTTCTGTTCCAATCCATAGCTTCCTATTCCTTATTTGCTTTGTCTTACCCTTCTGGGTAGAGAGAGGGGCTAATAGAAGGCTTCTGTCATTTCTCTGGTGGCCAACCCAGTCTCTAGCGGCCATGACAAAATTTAATTTATCCTAAACATTAAAGACTAGCTTTTCAAAACGTGTTGCCAATACACAGAAGGCAGAAGGTATAATATTCAGAATATCTGTTCATCTGCATTTGCACAACCAGTGATGCATCCAATTGTAGCCTGTACAAAGGCAAAAAAACCATTTATCCCTAGGTATGCCTTTTTAAATTATATTATTTACATATGCTCTGAAACAGTGGTTGAAAATGTGGTGACTCCTGAATGGATTGGATGCGTGATTAGAAAATTACTTGAACAAAATAGACTTGACAGACCTGTCTGAGCATTAGTATAGACAGATAACTTTTTCTGATGTGTATTAAATGAGAGTTAAATGCATGTTAAATTAGTGTTATAGGTTACATAGAAAACTGGAAAACTCTTTATCCTACTGTAACCCAAACTGTAAATTCAATAACGACTTTGTTACAGTTAGGAAGATTGATTTTAAGTTAACAAATACAGATACTAAGCTAGCAACTGTTTCAAGAATCTTCCAGAAATGCAACTCAAAAGGACTATTAGGCCACTACACAAAGGAAAGAGAGAAAGTCTCCATTTTATGTGTGTCACATTTACTGGTTCCTGGGCAGTGAATTCAGGGTAAAGATACGTGTATTTCTGAATTTCCTTCATCAAGATTCTACAAATCCTTAACAGATGTGTCTTTAATTAGCTGCAGTCAGCAAAGTATTACTAGTAAAGAATATGTGTTGTAATCTCTAGAAATTCCTTTTGGTTTGGAATTATAACTTCCTCTATAAATTATATTCTTAAAGTCTGGGTAGATGTTTTGTTTTAGATGTTTCAGTAAGACAGTGTCAGTCTTACTGAAAATTAGAACAATCTGCATCTTGAACATGTGCTAACATTTGTAGACTTGTAAAGTGTGTAGATAAAAATGAAATCATACTTTATATTGAAATAGAAATTATAAAAAGTTATGGGCTGATGTGAAGAGAAGGAATATCTATACTTCAAATTTTTTAGAGTACTAGTATTAATTAGAAATAAAAATATCCCCCCAAAAAGACATGAAAACTACTCTCTGGAAGTAAGTGGAAACACACATGCTTTAAAATCTTTTACATAATATATGATTATTTCTGTTTCCAAGGAAATAGCTATATCTGCTAACAGTTCCACTATTAGGACATCAGCTGTCAGGAAAGACAGATATTAAGGATGAGATCTAAGGGAGAAATAAAAAAATACTTAAGAGTGAAAATGTTTATGATATTGGAATTAGTATATTGTGCATATTTACAAAGAGAGGTGATTTTAGCTTTCCTCTTCAGGAGGCCGCTTTTGTATATTGGCTCTCTTTGAAGTATGACACACTGTGTACTGTTGTAGAAAAATAAATAATATAAATATTAAAGCAAAATATGGCTCAGTTGGCTGAAGCAAATACTGAAGAGTTCCCTTAGGCCGTTATAAAAACTGGCACAAACAGTGTATTATGGAGAACTGGATGAATTTATGAAGGGTTTTCTTTGGAGGCAATAGCTCATGTTCCTCTTTACTTGATACCGTTATTCATCATACATCAATAATGAATGAACAGAATAAGAAATAATAAAGGTTACTAAAATTCTTGCCAGCTCCTGGTGGTTTTTCATATCTTCACAATTCCTCCATACTGACAAAGGTACCAAATCACTGAGATCAATCTTACAAGATGACCTTCCACAAAGTGGTATTTTGGAGATGTTATTCTGCAGTCAAAACTTTAATATTTTTTATTTATTAATTATCCTTGGCAGTGATGTGTTTCTGGGCATGAAAAAGAAAGCTTTTGAGAACAATCATACTTCTCTTCATGTGACAAAGACAGAAACAGATATACACAAGGAATAAAGGATAAGTGATACAGAGTGGGATGAGCTGAGAGATGCACCCATAGGGAAATTACTCCTTCTCTCTCTTTCTGTTAAAAAAAGTTCAGCTTCTCTCATAAATCAGTTGCTATACCAGGAGAGTCCCTCTTCCCATTTTGATCTTTTTTTGGCTTGTTTGGTTTGTTGGGTTTTTCTGTGGGGGAGGGGTTAAATGCAGGTTTCAGAGAAAGGTTAGGTTTTCACAAAGATGCACTGTATTAGAGGTTGGATTTAGAATAGTTATGGAATTTCAGTGGAAAAGTAGCTTTACTCTTGGGTCTCAGAAGTTTTAACAAAAGTCAGTGTTTAATTTATACAAATTTTAACTAGAATAAATGGAAGGAGCAGAATTAAACATGTTTCTGATATATGTATCTCCACTGTGTCCAGTCAAAAATACTATATAGTAACACCTGTCACCATGCTTCATACACTGGAAGACACAGGTAAACTCCCTTGTATTAAAAGATTACATTTATTTTTGACCTGGCTTGCCTAGTAAATAGGAACTGATCAGAGAAGTTGAAAAAAAGTCTTTTTACTGATACATCTTGGCTAACTATCCACCATAATCACAGAAATGGTTTAAAGCTTATCCCAGAGATCATGTGTCTGTTATGTGTTTATGTGTGTGGTTTGTCACATTGCCTGAAGTGAGAAAGACACACAGAGGCTCACAGAGTAAGATAAACACATTTTTCCTTCACTGTTTTCTCTTAGGTAGTCTGTAAATGTATCATGTAAAAATATTAATACTGTTGACAAAAAGGTCAGCTTAAACATCATTGTCTGTGACAGTGTGATAATGCTCGCTGCAAATCTCACACTCCAATAGCTGCTCCTTAGTTCACTGTAGTGCGATTTGCAAAGGAGCACTGAACTCTGCACTTATGGGCAAGGAGAAACCAAATGCTGCTAATTTGTTACCTCAGTGCTGAAAAAATCTGATTAAATAAGAGCCAATACTAGTTTTGGTTGAGACAAATGCGTAGAGACAGAGCAAATTACTCAAAAAGTGCCTTCATAAACCTGAATTTTCTTTCACACTGTTTCTCAAGAATATTGATAATTGGGATAAAACTACCTGTTCTTCTCTAAATACTGTATGTTGCAAGAAGAAGTTAAAAAACTCTGACTCTAAAAGGAGTTAGCTGATGGTAAGCAATTCTTCATGCTTTGACTAAAATAATTTTTCATATCTCCTGGTATCTTGAAACTGATGGAATGCTGAAAAGGTTAGTTTTTGTAACCGAGTTTGTTCAGCCCGTTTGATCTTTTTCTGAAATGTCTAAAGCCACGTTTCCAGCACCTGTTCATCTGTAGCATGTGATTATGTTGATTTAATCACTTTCAAGCACATGAAGAAAATTATTGATAATCCACCAGCTGCTTTTTGGGAACAAATTTGATCTTTTAAAATAGGAGAAGAGAGAGAGATTGTTCTTCAAGGTCCTTAACAAACTGAAGAACTGTATCAAGCTGTGACTATTTTGAATTAATGGAAAACAATTAAAAATCTAAACCTGCCAATATTGTTACAGTGCTTTATTTGTGACAATATTACTATAAAATCTTTCAAAACCAACAAAAATAATGGAAATATATAGTCAGTTAAATTTTCTGGTTTTTTGAGTATGACTTTTCATGTTTTACATCGTATGTTTCAACACTTACCTGACTTACCTATGTGTTTTTAATATGAAAACTATACTATGAAATATTATATGAATTTATAGTATGAAAAACATATTAGCAAGGTGAGGATAACTCTTTAGAATATTTAATATCATCTAGGCCTCAACTCTCACCTAGGTAGAACAGCTGAAACTCAGAGAGTTATGAGTATCCACCATCATCTAGCTTCAGATTTATGTTAATGTCATGATAAGGTGTAAAATAGTGTGTCCCAGCAGTCCCTTGTAAGTGACCTTGAAAGATGCAATTAGTCTTATCACATACCTCTGGAAATTCACAACAAAATCTCTGGCAATAAATAAACAGCCAAGAATACACAGATAAAGCTCAATAGCTTTTCAGATTTGCGTCTAGGTTTTGTAATCTGTAGGTAGATCATAGCATCAAATCCAGTTGCAGTGACAGAAGAAATATTTTTCTAAAGTATAAGTGGGTTAGCAAAACAACATACAAAATTAGATAAGAAGAAAGGAAGACCTGTTTATTTCAGGTTTCTGTATAAAAGGAGCTTTGAATAATGCCTTAAAATTATCATCCACGAAATGTAGCAGGTACTAAAAAACTTGTGTTAATAGCAGCTTGAATAGGATTCTGAGATCAAGAAACTCCAAAATAAATAATTTTTTTAAAAAATTAAATAAAATCATAGAATTGTTTAGGTTGGAAGGGACCTCAGAGATCATCTAGTTCCAATTCCCACTGCCATGGGCTGAGCCACCTCTCACTAGAACAGGCTAACCAGAGCCCCATCTCACCTGAACCTGAACATTTGCAGGGAGCAAAGATTCACAGCCTCTCTGGGCAACCTGTTCACTGCCTCACCACCCTCACAGTGAGGAAGTGCAACATAGCCTGAGTAAAAGGTCTCTGGAAATTCGTAAGTCTTTATTCTGCTGTGCAAATCCCTCTGCTCTGTGGTTATTTCATAGTATTAGCTTAAAATAAGTCTTTTGGGGAGTTTTACGTTGGAGACAGGGAAAGTTTAAGATGTTTGGTAAAATTTTGTTTTTGTTTTTCCATTCTGTCTTTGCATTAAAATATTTCCATATATAGTGAGTGGCTATAACCCACGTTCACAGCTTGTTATGGGTTGGAAGGGACCTTGAAAAAGTACCTGAGTCCAACCCCCACTGCCTGAACAGGGTAAGCCTACAAGCACCCAGTGTACACCTAGAGGGTCTCCCATCCAAGTATGAGCCAGGCACAAACACTGCTTAGGACAAGATCGTGCTTTTTTTCCAGGCTGGGATGGCTGTAGAACATTTCCCTTTTGAAGAAAAAAATGATAATTTTTCAAGAGTTGTTTTGTCAGTGGATTTTGTTTCACCATATAGTTGAAACCCACACTTAGAAAATTATCATATTACCTAATTAAAAAGTTATAAGGCCCAGAGAATCCAAAAAAAAAACCAAACCAAAACAAAAAATCCAAATGTACTGGAAGAGGAAAAAAGAAGCAGCTATGGGGATTTTTGAATCTATTTCTCTCATTGACATCCACAAACATTGCTTATGGATTACTGACATCTAGTATCATCAGCTTCCCAAAGCAATGTAATCCACCAAAGCCTGCCAGATTACATCAATTATCTAATTGCACAGTCAGTTAAAAGTGAAATTAAATGGAACCTGGTCATTAATAACAAACTGTAATAAGATAAAATATCTCTTAATGATTCATGCTACTCTGATGAAAAAACATTTCATTTTTTTCTTCCCACTGGTGATTACATCAAATACATTTATTTTATGGATTTATAATGAATATTGATGAAGTGTCTGATAAATGATAGCACATTTTATTAGAGCTAGTTATTTTGCCATATATTTGAACAAAAGTATGCACAAAAGAGACTTAGACATAAAATATATTTGCTGTAAATATCTTCACTGTTTAGTTAGAGATCGTGAGTGTTTAAATCCCAGAAAAAGAATTATTACTGCTGTTGTCTTAAAAGATTACTTATGCTGTTAAAAAAATACTTTTATGTGAAATACAAATACCAAAGATGCTGTTCCACAATACAGCTGAGGAGGTATGAAAGTTGATTGCTCCCAAGAATGGCAGCCTCACTTTCCTGTACTATTTGTCCTTTTCTTTATAATGACTATGACCAGGTCAGCTCACTAACCTTAATAATATTTCCTAACCAGGAATATACCTAATTTTTGCCACCTTTCTCTAGTGCAGGTTCAGGGAAGCTCCAGAGGCTGTGATTTTAAGGATTTCATTTTGACAGTGTAAATTATTGCACTCTTTTAATCCAGCTTCCACCTAGCTAAAATCTTAATGGAGACTTTCCATCAGAGCACAACAGACTGTGGCAAATCAGCAAATTTTGTGTAAATTTTGGACGTTTTTGGCCTGTCTCTTTCACAGAATCACATAATCACGGAATCACAGAACATTAGGGATTGGAAGGGACCTCGAAAGATCATGTAGTCCAATCCCCCTGCCACAGCAGGATCACCTCGATTAAGTCACATAGGAACATGTCCAGGCGGGTTTTAAACATCTCTAGGGAAGAAGTCTATTTGTTTATTTTACTTCCTAACCTCCTTAATCTCTATGGTTAATACTTAACAGGAACAAACTGTAAAAATATGAGTTATTCTGATTTAGTAGGAATGAAGGCTTTGTTGTAAAGGCAGCAGACGTGCTACTTTAAATGATCCTGCTGAATAATGGCAAAAATTGGTCAGTTAAATAAAGCCAACATCCCAAAAAAAGGGTTTCTCAGGAAAATACATTTTCAGTTATTATATGAAACATTTTTACTTTTTTAAAAAAGACATCTAAATTGATTCTTCAATAGAATTCAGGGAAAATAACTATCTGTCTTAAAAAAAAAATTAGTTTTCATGCAATATACTTGGCCACCTTTTTTTTACAGAATCTGATCACTCTTCACATTAACCTCTTTGTAGATTTCTTTACAATTCAAGAAAACACTTTTGTCTATTCATGACTGACCTCATTTTAACACCTTTTCCCATTAAGAATGTGTTTGTAAAGATATGTGTCTTCCCTTAGACAACGCATTTTAATTTTTAAAAAATAAAAGCATTTAAAAACTAACAAAAATACACTCAGTATTCACACTTTTATTTTCTAGTGAATATTTATCATTGATTTACCTATAAAATGTTTGCTATTAAAATCTGCACTTTACTTGTTTTTGTTACAAGAATAAAAATGGACACCGTTTGACATTGGCACTCTGTTCACTGATTTAAAAATAAACAGAAGAGTAGCAGTAATCCACCCAATAATTTCAGTATTTTTAAACACTCTGATGCATGAAACTGAGCAATCCTGAACACTAGTTGCAGAGTGCTAAAATCTACACTACTCTGACCACTGCTTGGGTCTCCTTTTAACAGAAAAAAAGGGAAAAACTTTCTGAAAAGATTGCCTGGACTAAAGTAAGAAATATGTGTGAATCTGATACGAGGTGATGGGACTTGTTCTCATTGTAAGAGTCACTGGATGAAAAAAGTATAAGACTGGAAAATAAAAGGCAATATACCCTTCATATTGAGGATTACATCTGTTATTTATAGAACGTAAATCAAAAAGATGGCCAAGTAGGTCACCTAGCTGTGTACAACTTGAATGGAATTTAACACTAGATGAATTCACAGAATAATAATAAAAAGAAAAAAAGGAGAGGAACCTTGAAACATCAGTTCTTCAACTAAAACCTTCAACTCTATCACAATCCTTTCAGTATGACCCGTATTCTTACCTTTGTACCTCTGTATATGCTGCTACCTCTGTTCACACTTGCCTCCATTGATTCTTCAGCAGTCGTCTCTGCTGATATGGTCTTATAAAAGATTCACCAAGAACATCATAATTTCAAGGAAGGCAGCAGAAAACCTCCTGCTGATAAAGTAATCTTACTGCAGAATGAAAAACACTACAGCAGTTGAACAATGATGAATATGTTGGTCTTTTGAGTATGGCTGTCTGACTCAAATACTAAGGAAGAAACTGCAATACTTTGGAAGGGACAGAATATACTCAGACTAACTTTAGTAAGAAAAGAGCTGCAAGCGAAAGATGTTTCTATCACTTTTCTATTTACTTTTTTCAAGAGAAAATCAACCAACTGAGACAGGTTTTGATGTACAATACTGCAGTTAAAATTCAAGGTGGCTAGTCTTGGTGTATCCTAATCTAATTACTACTAGAAGCTGTTTCCTTGTGCTCAGTTTAACTACTGTTTTGAGTGCTGTCACAAACTGAGTCACAATTCTGCAGCCTTTCTTCTAAGCTATTCAAAACCCTCTAAAATATAAAGAATAAGCCTAGGAAAGCTGGTTTCTGCATTATATATTGCACCAGCTGCAGAAAAATAAGTTTGTTTTCCACAATGCCTATGGCCACAGACAAGGGAAAAACTCTTTAATTTTAGCAACCATTGGATTGCAAGTGAAAACTTTCGTTCACTGATCTCCGAGGACAAGATGTCTGCCTTGCCCAGCCTAGTGCCATGTATTTTCTCTCTGCACACAGACAAAAGAGAAGCAAAGATGCCTGAAAATGGAAATAGGAAACTCCACTGAAGAATTCCAGTTTGGTTTTTTGTATTTATGGTACAGATGCATCTGGTTTTGCAACTCCAAAGACCAACTGAAGATTGTACTGTTTTGAGCATCTTCAGTATTTTTTTCTCTTGAAGTGTTCCTCATCAAGGAGGATCAAAGCTTACTCTTGTTTCTAACAGGAAGAATAAGATTAGCATGTACTCATTTTAACATGAGGAAGTCTGGAATGCTAAGAAGCACATTGCTACCTGATATAATCATCCACAACACCTCTGAAATGATCAGAGTCTATATGAGTGTCTAGTGATAGCACAAGAGGGAATGATTTCAAGCTAAAAGAGACTCAATTTAGACTAGATCTTAGGAAGACATTTCTTACTATGAGGGTAGTAAGGAATTGGAACAAGTTGTTCAGGGAGGTTGTGGATGTACCCTCCCTGCAAGTATTTAAGACCAGGTTGGATAGGGCTCTGGTTATCCTGTTCTAGCAAGATGTGCCCCTGCCTATACTTTATGGATGAAAGTGAAGATTTACAAATGCTTCAAAAGCTAGGACCATACAGCAGTTTTACTAAACCTAAGGAAATGACATGTTTTCTGGCAATAGTTGTTCTGTGTTATTATTCCATTTCTGTTCCACCTCTTCCAGCACAAGTTAGCAAGAGAAAAGGAAAGAGAAACATGAAAGATGAGATAACACTAAAAGATGTCTTCTTGACACAGCTATTTTTTAATAACGTGATTAATAATGTTATTTTTTTCACATCTAAATCACTTTAAAAGTATGAATTTATTAGTTTGGTTCCTATAACAGGGATGCCTTTTGCAATTACACAGCCTGAGAGAGTCTTTGTTCCTGACCATTCTCATTAATCTCAGTGGGATAGTATTCACATTGGTTGTATAAAAATATTATTAATTTGGCAGTGAAACAGAACAGAAAGGTGGGTCTTCTAGATAAAACTTAGATTTAATTTGTTTGACTTCAGGGGATAGATGATACAGACACATCAAATGTATGAACTTTCTCCCAGGCAAAGTACAGTGAAGATTCTGAAAGACTACAATGACTTAAATGGGGGAATGAATATGTTGATTATTTGCTCTTTTTCTGTGCTCTTCATTGTCTTCAAGGAGTCAATCAGTGACAATTCTTTCATTAGCAGATTCAAACACTAATAGGGTTTGTTACTCCTGTCTTCTCTAGAGTGAAGGACACAGTAAGTCCATAAGATTAGGAAACTCACTGGACATTACAGTTCTCTCTAGTATTAGCTATATTTTTGTCTAGTTTAGGGTAGATTTTATCAACATCAAAGAAGAAAAGACTGGAGTTCAGAATTTCCATATCTTAGAAAAGCTTTGATATCACTGAGGTGAAAACCTCAGTCTTCTTTTGTAGTCTAATTTCAAACCTTGCATTGTTTATCTCCAGTTCGTACTGGTTTCAGTTAGAACAGAAACGATTCTGTTCAGTGACTTTACTTTTCAGCTTAGTATCTTTTAAGTAACTGCACTTTCTGAAGCTCATGGCACATGTGCAGACAGTGTCTGCTTCTACAAGTGATAATGCTTGATGTTTACTGGTACTAGCAAGGACTGATATGCAGAAAGGCTTTTGCCTTGTATAAGTTCCTGTGAAGATCAAGGTAACTGCTGAATCTTGTGTGCTGTGTTGTGTGTGCAGTTCTTGTCCCTGTGGGGAAAAGAACACAGGATAGGTAACTCTACACTGGCCAACAAGTGTTCCGTTCTGTATGCATTATTTTTGGTATAAAGCTGAGGAACCACACAGCTGTCATCTGAGGAGGATTCTGTCCATTCTACCTCTGATCCAAGTCTATGCATTCCTGAATCCACTTCCAGAATCCACTGTCTGCATGTAATTCCCATATGTTACTGAGTTTGGGCAGGGATTTCCCCAGCATCTGCCTGTGGAGTCCATGGTCATGGTGATGCAATTGTGTGATCAGGGAGGTTTGGTTTGGTATTGCTATTGTATATATTTGTATACATTTCACTTTATCATTATTTACATTAAGACAGTTTTAGGGTTGTTTTTTTTACATACAGTCCATAAGCCTCTCTCCCTCGTGCCCTTTCTTTTCCTATTTGAGGAGGCAGAAGGGTTAAAAATGAGCATCTGTCATTTGTCTAGTAACTGGCTCAGCTTCAACCCACGACACAGCTTCAGTAGCAGAAATCGGGTATGTTCCAGTGCTTCATTCTTTTCTCCAGTCAAGCCTCTGCATGTTGGGCATCCTTGGTCTTTCTTTCACACAAAGTAAATGGAGTCTAACTGTCTTTCAGCTTCCATTTTGAATAGCACTGGAGACCTAATTGAGTTTGACACCTGTTTCATAAACAGAAAATATTATCAAGAGTTTTGAAAAACAGTCTTTTGAGAAGCTTGCAAAACCAGCAGATTTTTTCAGCTTTAAATATTGTCTGGTAGAAAAGCAATACCCCTTCAGGAGAGCATGCATTCTCCTGTTCTCCATGTCAGAGGGCAATATTCTATAATCCTCTGTTGTCTTGTTCAGTTTCTAAACTCTGCAATTCTAAAACACGTCAAGTTGGAAAGAACTTTTTCTCTTGCTTTGTTCCAAACATAGGAGCATCAGGCCCAATTTTGTGACATTAGTCACAGGGGTTTTTGATTGTTGAGTATAAAATTTTTCTGCCTATCTAGTTGTATTATTCCCCTAGATGCACATCTGAAATTATTCCCGAAAGCCATTCCTTTAGAAAATAGTACTTCCAGGAATGTCACTTTGCAGAAAATTAATCAGTACTTTTGGTGATGAAATGACTGAGAATCTTCTGCCAGTTTCACTGAATATTGATGAAGTGAGATATCATCTGCTGTGGTGGACAGCAAAAATGAGTCCTGTGATAAAAATGTATTTGCAGCTGTGAACTTTTCACAAATTAATGTAATCATCAAGCCAAAGGAAGTTGGTCATTTTTTATTCCTTACCTTTGATACCTAGTCTAGACAAGAATTTTACTACTCACAGCAGCTGTGGCTCAGTATACCTTACAGTGGTTGTCAGAGCTGTGAATTATGCTGGCAAGTGCCATATCCAGTCTTTTCTTAAACATCTCCAGGGGTGGAGATTCCACCACCTCCCTGGTCAGTCACTTTCCATGAGACAGTGCTTCCCAACATTTAACCTAAACCTTCCTTGGTGCTGCTTCAGGCCATGCTCTCATGTCCTGACACTAGTTGCCCAGGAGAAGTGCCTGACACTCACGTATCTACAAAGAGAGAGTTGGACGGACCTGATACTCTTCAGCCCGGTAGAGAAGACAAAGCCAGACTCATCTCAGTGGTGTCCATTTCAGCCATTCTGAGATTCTGCATTTCATGTTGACTCCAGCTTCTGAAGTATGTCTTCTTGAAACACTACCAGATTCAAGAAGACACTATTGTTTCAGGAGGAATGTGTAACAGAAAATTTCATTTGACTTCACTAAAATGGGACTGTTAGAGTCAATTCCTAACTGTCACTTTAAAGTAAGGTAAAATATTAGATCGGCATGCTTGAAGACACTAGCTTAGGGCATTCTATTGAAGGTGTTCCATTTTTTGTAGCAAGTGAAATATATTTTATTGCAAAAATTACTAGAAAACTAGAAGTAAGAAATCAAGTGTGAATTCTAGATTTTTGTCATTAGTTTCCTTACTCTGATCTTCCAAACCATGATTAATTTTTTTTCTGTTTCAAGTGTAATACAGGAATAAGAAGTACAATTCCTTCAATATCCTGTAAAATATTTTTGAGAAAAGAAGGCTTTTATTGGCATAGTTTCTACTACAATGAAGTGTCAATGTTCTCTGAGGGTTTTCTCAGTACCTCAGTTATACTAAATTGTGTATTAAATCAGTGATCTGAATGACAGTCAATCCATACACGTTATCTGTCAACCAGACTCTACTAAACTCATGTAGCACCTTCAACAGACATTGACAAAAAAAACAACAGGTGATGCTAACATTTAGTAATGTTGTTGTGTTCCTTCCATTCTCGTGCATCTATTACTTGAATTTTTTTCTACTTTTTCTGTTTGCCATAATAGTTTTATAAGTTTTAATATCAATTTCATTGTGAGCTTTGTCATGTTACCTCCCACGGACCTTTTAATAGTCTGTGTTACATGAAGAGAATTTTATTTTTTTAATTACTCTATTTAACGATTCTAAGTTCTAGCCCTAGAACTTAGGAAACTAATTTCATGCAAGGAAATGAGCAGATTTTGTTTTGGGAAAATGCCAAACTCTCTGTGAGAGGCTGTTACATCAGAGTTCTCAGCTGTGTCCCCAGTGCTTCAGTTTGTGCCCACTGCTTCTAGTCCTGTCACAGAACAGTAGTTCCTAGTAAGAAGAAAATAGGTGGTCTATTGAGATTCTGTCCAGTCTACATTGTGCTAGGAATCTGAGCAGTGAGTTGAGGCACAAATACAGATATAATAACATGTATAGAGCTAAAAGTCAAAGACAGAGAGCAAGCTGGAAAGGCTTGGCTAGAGAACATTCTCTGTAATGCTGAAGACATTCCCTAAGCAGGGGGTTCCTGTCCTGAGGAATGACCTGCAGCTCCTGAGCTAGTCCCTGTGCTACAAGGGTAGGAAATGAGAGGAACTGAGGAGAAAGTGAGAGAAGAGGTAAACTACAACAGGGTCATCACCAGGGAGAGGCAGTCATCATCAGTAAGTTTACCTGTCGCTGCAGAAAATGAGCACTTTATATTTGGGTTTTGGATCTTATGGAGCAATATTTGAATGGAACTCTCAGCCCAAATAGTAGAGTGCTTTCATTTCTGGATTGGGCTATGAAACTACTGCAGCTTGAGCTCAAATAGTCTTGAGTACCTTAGGTGTAGAAACAGAAGTGAGAAGGATAATAGCAGATGTTGATTACATTTGGCTTGGGATTGTTTTTAGTCAGACGTTTACTTTATGGATAAGAAACTTTGCATTTAAACATTTAGGACATTTACTTTCATCATGGAAGTACAAAATTACATCAGTGATGAAAGAAACAAGGATGTGTTCACAGGCTGGAAATGATTGCTACAGTCTATGAAAGTGAAGAAAAATAGCTACGAAGTGAAAGGGTGTCTGACTGAACAGGGAATTGTGTTTTTTCATCTTGTGATGGGTGAGGGAAAAGAGGTATTAAGTCGCTGTTTGTGAGAACAGTCTGACCTCATGCATGCCATGACAATTCTCTATGGTCTTTTAATTTTGTTTCTTCTTAGTGGGTGCATTACAAAGGTGGTCCTTTGTGCCTTTTTTACATAAAGCACTTCCTAGACTCAAGCTGTAGCCAATGTGATTACTAGAAGTATGAGCACAGAAGGGCTGGTTTCTTATCTGCACATTTAAATTCTATATAGTGTTTCCTCTGTTTCATTTACAGGCTGGCAAGTATCTGTGTCATTCTTCAATAGTTTTATCAAGTGCGTGAAGGAGTTGTAGAAACATGTGCAACATGCACAAATCTTTAGGAAATAAAATCTGGAGTCAGAAAAAGAAAATATGAACTGGAATTGAAAAAAAATGTTATATTTCTTCTGAAAGCTGTACTCAGCCAACATAGAACCACATTTTTCTCAGTTAAAGCGTGTAGCACAATCTTTTTTCTTCACATGAGCAAACAAAGAGGAATCAGAAAGGATATAAACAGATTTTTTGGTTACTGTTTGCTTTCTGATACAGACATATCATTGTGAATCTACGGATTATTTGAGGGAGATATTCTGGTTATTAATTTCTTTTCTCCTGTGTCTTTCTCTCTACATTATATGCAGGTTGTTTTGCATTTACTCAGATACATTTTATGGATTAATTCTTTTCAGTTTTCACTTCTAGGAATCCAATTTTTCCTTAATTTAATGTTTAGTTGAACAATTTGATTAATCACAGCAGAAGTGCTCAATGATTTTAACAGCACAGAGAACTTGAAGAATATTACATATTGATACAATAGCAACTTGCGAGAGATGCCATCTGTATGCAATGTTTTCAAACAGGGTTCCAAGCTGTTAGGCTTTTGGTCCATATAACATAAGTATAACCTCAAAATTAGTAATAACCAGATCTCTCACTACTGAAAACTGTTATGGGATGTGAAGAAAAATCTCTATCTAGACAGAAGTTGATAAAGTGGGTCAAGCACATGATTCCCTTGCAGACATCAATTATACTGAGGGAAGGGGGCAGGGAATAAAATATTTATCCCTTATTTCTAATCAGCTAAGCAGATACTGCTTTATTGCTATGCATTTTGGAAACTGCAATTTTTGGATGTCTTTTTACAGTATTTGAAAGTAAATTTGAAATGTCTAAAAGGCAACCCAAAAATTAATGAACAGGAAGTATGTATGAAATTCCCATACACCTGCTACGGAGCTCAGTTAAGTCATCCAGGATTTTTTGTCATACTTGAATATTACAGGAGGCATGGCAGGTAAGCAATTGCTAGTGTATAAAATATTTTCAAAGCCTTCAATATTTTCCATGATTTATTTATTTATTTATTTAAACACAGAACTTCTGTGCAGTGACAAATGCCCTCCTGCTCAGCAGCCTGGAATGGACTGTAGAGAAGGAAAGACAAGGATGTGAATGAGAAAAAGTTTGGATGCTCATCTTCAGAGCTCACACATCTTAGGTTTCCTCTTGTTACAACAGTCCAGCAGTGCATGTCACTCTTAACAGGATGGACCAAGCACTTGGCCTTACTGAACCTCATACAATCAGCTTTGGACACAATAAGCAGATAATATGTCACTACATCAGCATATTGAAAAATTTTGAAATTATTGAAAAATTAAAATGTTTGAAAATTATTGAAATATTTAAAAAATATTTATGAATATATCAGGGTTTAAAACTATTTTTTTAATACTTCAAATATTTTAATTGCAAACCCTTTAAAATCTCAACAGGTTTATTTACAATTGTTTAGGTATGCAGCTGCAATTGTTGCTTCTTAGACTTTCCAAAAAAATTAAAGTAATTCATTCTTCATGACATGAGTACGAACTTTGATGAGATGTTGTATGATCTGAGGCTGAAAAAAGGGTTCCTTCCTGCTTTCACACAGATATGTATTTAAAATAATATCTCAAAGCATTCCATGGAAAATTTTATTCCTATAGAAAATAAAAATTAGTAATTTGTTTACTACTGAGAGCAGCAGAGGGAAAGCTTTTTAAGGTATTTTAGCCCTGTGGGCCTCTAAAGTCTAATCTTGGTTGTTAGGAAATCTTCTTTCAAGGTCCCTTCCAATCCCTAATGCTCTGTGATTATTCACAGACCTAGATCTTTCACAAATCTGTATTTTGCTTATTAAGTATATTTGTATATGTGAGCACAAGGAAATAAGTTGGATTTTTTTTAATTTTTAAATGATGGAATCTCAAATGAACACAAAATCGAGCCCTACCTATTTACCACCACTGAGGATTCAGTTTTTAATCTAAGATACAAATCTTTTGGAAGCATCCTTTCAGCAGTTGATGTCCAAGAACGTATTGATGTTGGATATAAAAGCGCACTATTATGTAACCATTTACACAAAGTTGTCTGCTTACACATAACATCAAGCATGTGGGAATGTCAATAGTTAATAAGTACAACATATTACCATAAAAATATTGGCTTAAAAATCTCATAAGTGATTTGTGTTGGAGCTTAATCACATAAAAATTGTAGACATTATTCAGAAACAAATTGAATCACTATAAAACACTGTTGGAAGCACAAGGGGAGCTACATGTCAGACCTGGAGGCTACTGCAAAGCTGCCAGTATAATTGTCTGAGGAATTTGCCAAGGAGACAGATGCTACTGACAGAAAATAATGTTCCACTCCCTGATATTCAGTTTTAGCAGTAGTCAAACCTAAGACAAACATAAGTAGAAGTGTTCTTTATTCCCACAGAATGCTGTCATGCCTGCTAAAGGTGAGCACAGTTATGTTTTCCTCATTCTGTCATAGAAAAATTCCTACAGGAATTTTGCAGCCTTCAGAAGTTAATCTGTGCACCAAACACAAACTTTTAAAAGCATGCTGTGAATCTAAGATGTCATCTGTTTGCAGCACACGGATACTTTCGAAGAATGGCAGCTTGGGCAAGAACAGTTTTAGCAGAATCATGATGATTTCCTTAACTCTGACGTCAGCAAGTCAGAATTGAAGATTTTATTGATATTTTATTTCTTGAATTCCAGAAAGTACACTGTTCAGTCACACTGCTGCAGTCACATAGATAACTTAGGGCAGAAAGTTGTATCTGCTCTGCTGTGTTACACTTAAGTAGTACATCAGGTCATGGAAAACCTGTGTAGGAAGCATGAATGTAGACTGTAGATCTGTGGGATTTTTCCCATTTCAGAATGGACCATACAGCCAGTGGACAGCGCCTAAAATGTAAGCTGTTGTTCAGCCAGTGCACAGCTGGTCTGACTCTTCTGACTTTTTAACACCAGAAGGGCAAACGCTCAGTCTATGTACTGAGACTATTCTGTGTTGAACACATGGGGAACATGCTCACTATTGAAAGGAAACTGAGTTCAGCTGAGAGACTTACCAAGGCATTGATCAGAAAAAAACCAGAGCACCCTTGGAAAGATACAGGAGATTGCCTTTAGGTTGGCCTATTAAAGAGTAAAAACCAATGAAAAAAATTAGATTGATGGAAAAAAACCAAATCCTGTGTAAACAGAAGTTGTTTGTTTATATTCTCATTTGAACTATGAGCCTAGTGAAGGATCTAGAGGAAAGAGCAAGGGCAGAGAAACGTCAAATAAAATGCAGTGTCTGATATTCATATATGGAAAATAATCCTAGTTATCCAAAGGGTGTAATGATACCAAATATCTTTTTTCCTCTGCCCTGTATACAAGTTTCAACCTCCTATCTCAAAAATTATGTAATAATTTTTGTAATAAGAAAGCAAGAAACGTATCAATGTTGTGGGAAAAAAAACTGGTTTAGGAGAGGTTAAAAGACTGCCACTATTCTTCATGGGAAAGAAAGAAAACAGTAAGATACAGGTTTCTAAAATCACACATAGCATCAAAAAGATGAGCTATGTATGCATGCTTATTAGCTGATTTTAATAGAGAACTCAGGTAGATTAATAAAGGATTAGGCAGCAGATTTAATTAGTGTCTTTTTATACAAGATATAAAAATCTGTGAAAGTCACCAAAAATGCAGAAGTTGAAAATGTTTGAACAATCATGGAAGAATACGCTTTCTGAAAGCTATAGAGTTATACTTCCCTTCTAGCTTCGTGGTTTTTCTAAGTGCGTGCCAGATTTTCTGATTAGATAGAAGGCTAGACAGGCTTTTGACCCTTTCAGTCTCAACTTATACTGTCTTCCTCACAATTAAAAGGCTATCAGGGTTAGCAGGATATTGTATAGGGTACTTCATACTGCTTTTTCATTATCCTTTTCTTAGATATGTTTTATAGAGCTTTATATCCTGGAAATCTCAGTTGTGTTAGATACAAGAATGGCATGGCCTGAGAAGATGCTCGCAGAATGAATCCATGGCAAGTGTATATTCTAAGGCAAATTTTGAAACAGTAATGCGTGTAAAATTACCTCTGCACAAATAATGTCACAGTCTTATCCTCCCCTCTCTTGTTTTACACACAGTAGGATGTGCTCTTCCCTTGCCTTGCCTCATCTTACTTTGCTCTGGTCATGGCTTTGCCAAACTGAAGTGAGTCTTTTCTCTTTCTGACTCAGTTATAGCTTCATGTAAAATCCTTTCTGCCATCCCGGTGCCATAATTTGTTCAAAATGCAACGAGGCTTCAATTCTTTTGACAATCATGGCCCATGAAGTTGTTCCTAACAGAAATTCTTGAGGTGAGTTACCTTGTGAGTTGTCTGTCTTAAGCTGATTGCTCTGTAAATCCATTAGGGCTCTGTACAGGCATTTTTATCTGGACTTGGCTATTAAAATGAGAAGACAGATGGCAACTGTTCAAGGCAGCTGTTCTCTTCCCTCTCTCCCTGCTGCCAGCACAGGTGGTCTCTCAAAATTATCTTGTTTGTTAATAAACATATAATAAAATTGCATCAGCTTGGTTACATTTGGTGACAATCAGATACTTCTTTCAGTCTTCATCAAACCCCTGCCATTCGTGATGTTGCACTATCTAGAGACTGAACTGGCAGGTGCCTTGTTCAGTTATTCTGCAAAAGAGATCAGGTGTACTGGAACAAATCCTGCTAATGGTCAAGCCTAGCTGAGTGCCTCTTCAGGCGCTGTAGAGAGATTTTTGCCCTTCTGCCCTTTTTTGCAGTGTAACCTAAGTGTTCATTTCCAAGCCAGTTTGTCCAAGCCAACTTTGAATTAGGATAGTACAGCCATTATGAGAAAGTACTCATTTCAGAGTCTCCTAAATTTGTCCGTTAAAAATATTTCAACTCACTCTTCACAACCGTTTTGTGAAGTTTTCTTTAGAAATAGAATGAGGCAAAACAGAATCCTGCTATTTTTTTAAAAAATAAAACCAACCAGAATATGCATTTTATTTCTTCAGCTTCCAAATCACTTTTAAATTGTTTAGCACAGCTCTTCTAATAACCTGCCTCTGTTGGCTCCTTTTCATAAGCCTTTGGAAGTTATATCTAATTAGAATAGCTGTAGAACTGCTTGGCATATGTCTTATAAAATTCTTTACCCCCTGCCCTCCTCCATACTTAATGGTGCCTAATTAACACCGAAAAGAAAATGAAAAGCAATTGACACACATACCACTTTTCACCCAGATACACACAATGGAGTGTCCACAGAGAACCATTGAAGACCACAATTCACAGAGAATGAACACTGCATTTGGGGCAGTAATTGTATTTTACATGTCATATTTTACAGGTTTGGTCAACAATTGAAGAGATCTTTGCATGTAGCCATGCCTGACAGCCAAGCACTCACTTAGCCATTCTCTCACTCCACTCCACTCTGCAGAAAGGCAGAGAAAAAATAGAAAAACATAATTAATGAGTAAACTTGTAGATTGAGAGAAAGAAAGAAAGAGAGATTGCCTAACAATTAGAAATACAGACAAAATAGGCTGGACTTGGCAAAAGTTAATTTAATTTATTGCCAATTTTAAATACATTCAGCTGTAGAAAACCAAAAAGAGAAGCAAAGCATGAGCTTTCCTCAACTCTTTCCCTGGCACAGCTTCACTCCATAACTAACATGCCATACCCCAAGCAATGCAGGGGAGATGGGGAGATGGTCATCACACGGTGGTTTCCCTCTGAACAACTTCATGCACGTAAAGATATCAATGTTCTTTTTGTCAGAAGTTCTTTTTTTTCATGTTACTTTAAAAAAATTATTTTATGATGGTAATTAACGTGAATTGTGTATTATATAAAATCTATTAGCTAAAATATTTGCTATGCCGTGCTTTGAAATGTTTGTGGTCAGGAGGTTTTGCAGTCTGTTTGGTGCAACACTCTTCCTTGAAATTCTTTGAAACATTACATTAAAATAAATGAAAACCCTTTCCTTGTTAAATACAAATGTTTTTTGTCTTTTGAAAACATTTCAAAACAGTTCATTGTGCCCTCCTACTTCTATTCACGAGTGTAGCAACACAAAAAGGCATGCCTGCTTAAGTAATTATGCAGAGAGGAAATGAAATTGTTTGTACGTCCTCAGTTAAATGCAAGAAGCTGACAAAAAATTTACTGAAAGCATGCACAACACTGGTATTTCAACGGCCGGGTTTTTTTGCAGTTGAATGGCTCTTTCAAAATGTTTCTGCTTAGCTCTCCATCCCACCCTTGTGGCTATCACATTGGCTACAGCTAACAATTGTTTACAAACTATGTTCACATCAACTTTATCAAGCAGGATTTTTTAATGCTAGTGCTGTTATATCCTCTCTAGAAGAATTTGTATCAGCAGTTACACTGTCTCAGAAGTAGAACAAATAGTCTTGAAATTAATTTACAAAAATCAACTGCCAATCTAAGAGGATGAGGCTAGAATAAGAGGCATTGCTCAATCAAATGTAAATATATATCCCCTCTTTTTATATTTTAAGCTGTATGTTTTGGAATTGGAAATTCGAAGATCTGGGTATTCTGATACTAATTTTCTTTGTTCTAGGGAACGCAGAAAGAGATCAAATCTACTATTTGCAATAATAATCTTGACTGTTTCACTAACTCACGCACATTTATAAAATAATTATAAATTGATAAAAGTTCAAAACCTGGAAAACCAAATTTCTGTCATCTCCTTATTCCTTCTGAAAACAAGCTAAGTACAAACAAATGTCATGTGTGACAGGAGGAAGAAAACCTTCCAGTCTTTCATCTTGGTACACTTGCTTTCTGACACATGTGAAATATTGTCTTTCTTGGAGAAAATTCTCTTTCTCAGTTACTGGATTGTCAAGTTAGATCTCTGAAATTATCTCTGAAATTATATGTACACTGAAGATGAAGTATGGTGAAGACCTCCTTATGAAAACAGTAGTCTAAACTAGTAAAACCGTAGCGCAGGTCAAAGCAACGCCATAGAAAGACAACACTGTATGATTAAACCCGTGCAGCTGTGTCAGTAGAACTACCCTTATGTAAATATGTACTGATATGGTGTTAGTTTGTTCAGAGGAAGTGTATCAAACTCAAATCCATTCAGATGTCAGTGCAGAGATTAATGTCTTTTCCTTGTCTCTATATTCACAGTGCAGGTATGAAGGAATCCTGAGAAGTCCCATGTTTGTCTATGGCTTAACTAAATAGTGCCTGCTCTTGGCTTTTATTTGCTACACAGTGAGTACATGTAAGAATACTCCCACAGTGGGGTCTAAGGTAATCTAGTCCAGTAGTACAAGATATCTGTATTCTAAAGGACATACAAAAGACAATGTTTCCCACCTCTAGAAAAATGTGTGTTTTAATCTTTCAGTTTTTGCAAAACACCCTTATTTGCAGTCTATTCTATAGGAATATAAGGTCCCAAAGAATGATTTGTCATTATTAGAATACAGCTTCCATAAGATATATTGATGTTTAATTAAATGCTTTGACAAACTCGGTGACCCATGTATTTTTGAAATGTTTCATTTCTTGCACTATTCTTTCACGAACATTTACAAGAATATAGTCTCTTTGTTTCTTTGGAGCTGTTCTGCCCCACCTGTTTATATCAAAGGATTTATACATTTTATTATGAAAATAGAATTCTGAGTAGAAGCCTGAAAACATGACTAATTAAACATGTTTCCTTGCCCTAAGCTTTTTGTGAAAAGCCATGCAGCTCCTCAAGTTTAAGAACTAGCTCTTCTACTGCTCTAATACTGTCTCTCCATTTTAGTGATTACCTAAGATGAGTTCATTCTTTACAATTGAAAGTAGTAAAATATAACATTGGACTAATCAGCAATGTGAAAGCACACTGTGCTTCATAGATTATAAGTTTTTTGACTCATACTAGTGACTAAAGGTCATTGTCTGTTTTCAAATGTTGGTAAGAAATGAACAGTTGGAAAACTCTCACAGAGTACCTTTAGCATGCAATGACTCTAAAGTCAGTGCTCTATCGTAAGTAATCAGTCCATAGCACGTTTATAGTCAGATAGATTCCTCTTGGAGCTTATTCAGAACTGAAGTCTAAGTTGCTCTGAACCACAACGTAGTACTGCCTACACAAGCAGATCAAGAGATTAGACTAGAGATACCAATTATGAAACTCTCTGTAAAATCTAATTTGGATGAGTAAGTAGTTTTAAGCATCAAACACTTCATTTTCTTTTTTTTCCAGTGTTGTTTTGTCTTATATTTTTGGATGCATTGTAAAGAGAGCAGATCAGAATAAAAAGCTGCTACTGAAAGTGTTATATGCTACGTGATAGGAAAAAAATTCTGGATGATGTTATTCTGAATAACAATTGGCATCCTGTTCCAACATTTGATAACTCTTTCTATGAAAAAGTTCTACTATCCAACCTAAACATACCCTGGTGCAACTTGAAGCAATTCGAGCCATGAGCAGCCAGTTTATCTAGGAGAGTCCTGTAGGAAACTCTGTCAAAAATTCTGGGTAGACAATATGCACAGACTTTACCTCATCTACTATGCAGGTGACCTTTTCATAGCAGGACAACAGGTTAAGCAAGCAGGAACTACCTTTCATAACCTTTCAGCAGAATCTGCAGTCATCTGGAGGTTAAATATTACCCCTGACAGTTAATTGACCATGACACTAGACATGAAGGTTCTGGAAGAACTTGGAACTTGTCTAGTAACTGACAACACATTCTGACAGTCAGTAAATCTGAGCTTAGTCACAAAACCCTCTTTTGCTACTCTGATTCTAGTGCACAAGTTGAACATCTATTTACGGGGAGTGTAACTCTGTAAAGTGTATTGGTATTTTAAGTCTCAGTCAGAGAAGGGGTGAGAGATTTCATAATTCTCTCTTCTAACGTAAGGTCTGGTTGCTTCAGTAGTAAGTTAGGCAAAAAACAGGGAACTTGATATTCTTAAATTCATAAATTAAAGAATTTCTATTGCAAACAACCCAGCAGGCTGTGCTGCCATTCAGCGAGACCTGGACAGGCTGGAGAGCTGGGCAGAGAGAAATTTAATGACATTAAATGAAATTACAAGGGTAAGTGTAGAGTCTTGCATCTGGGCAAGAACAACTGCAGGTACCAGTATAGGTTGGGGACTGATGTGTTGGAGAGCAGCGTAGGAGAAAGGAACCTGGGGGTCCTGGTGGACAGCAGGATGACCATGAGCCAACAGTGTCCTCTTGTGGCCAAGAGGGCCAACAGCATCCTGGGGGTGGTTAGCAGATCAAGAGAGGTTCTTTTACTCTGCACTAGTAGAGCATTAAGGGGAATTGAACTCATCTGACAGAAACATTCCAAGAGTAATGGCTCTCTGGTAATAAAGAGGATAAGAAAACAAAAAAGCTGGGGTTCATTATGAAGGATACATTTAGAAAAATACCATCATCTTCAAAATTCTCTCTCAGATGCAACCTAACTTTGGAAGCTCACAAGGTTCCTAAAAGAGCTGCAGGTTCCAAAGCAGGTGAATTTCCGCTTCTGAGACTTGCAGGTTAAATAACTGAAAATACTGAGGAGTGGGAAACAGAAGCATATCTATACAAAATGTGTATTTATTTATAGAAATATAAATGCCAAAATCACAGGAGGAATCTTTGCCTGGTAATAGTGCACAATCATTACAGTTCAACATCTAATGCAGACACGTCACTCAAAATGTCTTCCCATTTGGTTTCAACTGACAGTTTTTATTGACAATTTGACACTTCCCCTTAAAAGTGATCACTTCAGCTAATAGTTCAGGCTTATCAGAAGGGAAATCTCTTCATGGCTCTGACTGAGCTTGTTTGAGATGTGTTCCAAGGACATCAGAGGAATGACACTTCAAGGTTATAAAAAACAGACAAACGTATTTTAGGCTCTCTAAAGAGAATTAGAGTGCATAAAAGATTAACTCAAATATGATGACATTAAATAACAGAAACAGAATATAACATGAAATAATCTCAGTGGTATTTTGCTGGTTAATGAAATAATTCATACATTATTACTTTGACTTGCCTCTTCTTTATGATGCCAGATAAATTGACTTCTTTATTCAGGTGCACAATAGTGTGACATATGACGCCTGTTTTTGACGTTTCTGGAAAGACTTATGAAAATTCATGGATGGCAAATATTGTAACTTTCATACTTATTCAGAGCAATGCAGCATGTGTGAATTGTTGTTCTGCTGCATTCACCTTTCACTTCATGTGTTACAAATATTACAGGAGACAGATATTTTCTTACATTAATTAGCAATTAAAAACCTTATAAATAAAGTCAATTCATAAAGAGTTGTCTTATTAAAATGCAAACAATTATTCCAAATGACTTTTAAATAAGAAATGAACAGAAATGCTGAAGAGTGACTACTAACCATGCAACAACATCTTCAAAAACAATTTGTTGAATATTAATGAACTGAAAATGTCATTCCTGGTCCAATTACTACAAGTAATTAGGGCTTTTTTTTAATTATGGAGGAAGTGGAATTTTAATAAGGTCAATTTTACAATTACAGTTTTGAAAAAATTCCTGTTTGTATTATCATAATCTTGTATAAAAACCAGAATCGACTCAATAACTTCTGTTGAATTCAATGTAAATAAAGAAAATAATATTGGGTTAATTCAGTAGGAAATTACATTGCAATGGGATAAGGTTTGTTTTTAAATATGGAAAATAAAATATTTTTATTATAGGAGTATTAATTACAGTAACAGAAGACTGATGTCATTACATTTAAAATATTTTTATATAAATTATTAAAAGCAGTAACATTAAAACTTTCCTTTTGAAATATTTACTATGTAATTTTTCAGTTTACTTAAATCAAAATACTACTTCCTAAATACTGCTTCCCAACTTGCAGAGAGTCACTGCATTATATTAATATGTGTTCTAACTTCAGTTATTTTAACAAAAGCATTGTCCTTTGCTATAAAAATCTAAGTCAGTCAAGATTATATTATATCTGGAGATTTTAAAACTCAAGGGCCAATAGCGCTATGCACCTTGTCATTTTCTCGTATTTGAGAAAATATCTCCTCACTGAGTTCTTTGATGTGACTGAAAACATTAGTTTTCAAGTTATTTAGGAATTTAATGAATTTTCATCTTTAATACAGAGCACGAATTTCATAAAACAGGTTTAAACTTTAATCTTGCATTAAGTTAACCAAGATGCAACTAACATTGCCATTACATGCTAAATTTTTTCTGTCTACAATGTCTGATTTCATAAGCTAGTAAGTGGAGGCCAGTTATTATAGACACAAATAGTAATGTTGAAGCACAATAATACTTTTCTATACAATTCATCATTCTGTGAAGCGAATGACTACATAGTCACTGTATCAGTAAAGACATATCTTGAGGTTTGCAAATTTTGGTTGAATATTTTATTATTATAGAAAAATATCAGATCATGAATTTTATGTAATTGAAGTAGTATCTTTTTTTTAATAATTTTAATAATGATTTTACCTTGCCCAAAACTGGTCTGTGTAAAAACTCATCTGACATGTCCTACAACTGCTGCCTACACTTTGTGTAGAAGTTTCTCGGTTAATTACATGTCATCTTCTGCTGTGTTATCCAGACTGTATTTTAGTTATTTGCTTACGGACATGTCAAACTAGAAAGTATCATAAGACCTATTATCTAGCAAAATACATTACATTCATATCCTATCCTTCTTTCAAACAAAAAGAAGGGGTCTGTGTAGGGTGAGGGTTTTTATGGTTCTAGATAAGCAGAAACCTCGTAGTGAAATAAATGGCTACTAGGTCACAAAGTGATAGATCAACATTTCTTGCTAATAGATAAAGGAATTGGATTAAGAAATAAGTGTAAGAATCAGTAACACATAATCCCAGGATTATGTTTGACATTTGTCTTGCAAAGACAACACTTTAATTAAAGATATGTAAACAGTAAATTGACCAAAATAATGTCCTACTCTGTGTGTGTGTGCACGCTTCTGATATCCATACTCAGTTTACCCAATCTGATGACATCCTCATTAAAATAATGATGAGTTGATTTCTTAGTTGCAGCTTTGATGTCCTCTAATGATAGAAGTGGACAAAGAAGCAGCAACAGCACGCTACCACAGCTTGAAATTTGTGCTTTATTAGTTTAGATGGGTCTAAGACGCATTTCAGTAGCACAGTTTTCTACCTTGGTACATGAAGTCCATCTAGTTTCAAAATTTTATATTATGTTTTCTATTTAACAGCTATGGGAAACTATGCAGGCAAATTGTCCAACAAAACCGATAGCACTTATCTGTTGAAATTCAGCTGTCTAAGAAAACATCTATACAGCTTTTTGGTGCACTGTCTTATTTGATAAGACAGTAACTGTTTTACCTTTAAAAGAAAAGGGAACTAAAAACTCACCCAGATTTCTCCCCAGTGACTCTGCTGACATGATCCAGAAAGAGCAACCTGATCTAATTACAGATGTTCCTACTCCCTGCAGGGGATTGAACTAAATGACCTTTAAAGGTCCTTTCCTGTCCAATACATTATATGATTCTATGATTCTATATACAGTAATAGCAAACATCACATTAAAACGAATTTTTAGATGTTTACATCTAGACTTACACTGTTAAGCACGATGAAAAGTTAGATCTTATATATGACTCTTTGCTAGCTCAGGATCTCTCACTGAGAACTCTCATCTAAGTTCAAGATGTTCAGCTCCTTGTTAAAAGTGAGCAGCATTCACACTATTTTTTTAATCTAGAGAAAAACAGACTACTAAATTTGTGTCTAACTTTCATATGTTTTAGACTCTGACTAAAAAGAAGAGTTAATTTAAACACTTTTATTTCAGGAGAAGATGGTAGAGTTCAGAATTGTTTCTCCTTAAGTAAGCAAAATGCTCACTATAGTAAAGACAGTTGGTACAGTACGGGTTAGCTTTAGCACTTACCGCACTTTCAAGTCCACCTTCTCTGGCATTGTTTTTAATATTCATGTATTGCTTATGGTCAGTAGCATTTTGTGACTCTGGTACACAAAACTCACAAATACAGGCTGCAACAAAAAGAATGAAAGAAACAAGTAAGCAAGACCGGTTTGCTTGATTCCTTTCTTCCTGCTTTCTTTTCCCAGAAGAAAGTGACAGCAACATTAAATAAACAGCATTGGGAATTACAAATGCCTTTTTTCAGCTATAAAATAGAAAATATCTTTAGCCTATAAGAATGGAAAAAATATTCATGCAGGTGCAAAAGCAGCCACATCTTGTGTTAATTATAACTTTAGAAATGAATTTTTGTACTTTATGTGGTCTCATTACTTTAAATCTACATTTTTAAATAATTTTTAAGACATATTTCCCAGAGCCTTATATAGTGAGAAAACAGATTCCAATTTATTAAAAAAAATCATTCTGTCTCTTAAGTTATGTAAATTATTAAAATAATTTTATTAGTACTTCAGTAATTGTTGACAGAGCCTGCTTTTTGCAAGTCTCCTTATTCAGATCACAAAATTAAGCAAGAAGGATCCTCCAAAATGTTATCTAACAAGTTTTCAGATAACTTTTAACATTTTTCTTTTATGTTAAGAGGTTTCTTTTTTTGTCTAGAAGAAAATACCCAAAAGAGAACTTAATTTCTCTATTAATAAAGAAAATGCAAGTCTAGAACAAAAGAAAACAAAAAACTAAAGTCTGTAGCATTCTCCTTTGAAAAGCCAAAGAAGGCTGGAAAAGAAATCCTCTAGAACATTAAAGGAAAACAGTTAACCTCTTTGAATGTAAATTTAAGAACATTATTTTTCTCTGTTGCCTTTCCTACTCCTACAGTTTTGATCCCTTTTCATTAACTCTCACTTTTGACCCTAGAACATGAACACTTTAATTTTTGCATTTCACCATTTCATTCATTCTTCTTATGTAAGATGGATTCATGTCCTTATTTTTCTAAAAGAAGTATCTGCTACCAAATAAATCTTAAGAGACAAATCGTGTTTTAGGATCTACTTCTCTCTCAAACACTTTAATAACCTAACTAGAATGGCAAGTGTTTTCAGTTGATGTCTAAAAATCAAATGGAGTCAGATAAATTCTGATCTGCTCTTGAAAAAAAGTTTTAAAACTGTTTATTTGGAAAAAGATTGACAGTTATTTTGAAAGTTATTTTGAAAGTTACTGGGTCGTCTTTTTTCCAGTGACTCTGTATAAAAAAGTTTTGTTTTTATAACTGTTTTGCATCATTTACACTGAACTTCCACATAAAAACCATCTTCATGTTCCTGTTATAACACAGAAACATATTATAAGAAGACCATACCTGGTTCTGGCTTATGCACTAAATAGCTTCTTATATACTTCTTCCTGATTATTCATTACCTTTAAAGCGTGACTGATGAGTTATTGATAAAAAATTTTACAAAGAAGACAATGTCACATTTTTTTGGTTTTCTACATTTAACTGCTTCACTATAGACAATGAGAATTATGGGAAAATTAATCATAACAGTCACTACACACTTACAGATAAAATTCCAGTATGCCTAACAATATTTGTTGTTTGTTAAATCTCATTGGGGTAAGCTGGTAAAAATACCAATCAATTATAATTCCAAACTTATCTTCAGTACAGAACACACAGGTAATTGTTTTGAAGGCTGACAGTTTCACAGACACCGTTAAGGTTAATGTAAAATCATAGACAGAAAATTAATTTCATAATGAGGCATGAATCAAAGAGAAATCAGTATGGAATGCAATGTTTGATAGATGGCAACATTAACCTAGTGGAGGGACATTCAAAAGATTTGCTGAGTGCCTAGGAGTAGCATCCTAGCTGTCATTTTAACTAACTCATTCAGTGCATGACCTTATTTTACTTCAGTGATTAATTCTGAATTAACATTAACCTTTAAAGAGCTGTTGCTGAACTGGACACTAGTCTAAATGATCTCAGTAATAGATAAGAAAGCTGCACTAACTTCATATTATGGTCTTCTTATGATCTGAGCACAGTCAAGGATAAGCCAATTCTAAAAACATTTCATATAGAAACAGTTTACTTATTAACGGAGTTACTCAGGAATCTGACTACAGAAGGATTTTGTTTGACTAGCAGGTCAATGTTACTGTCAAAGCCCTCCAAAATGCATGTGTCATAGTGATTCCAATGATCTCAACAATAAAATTCTTAGCAGGTTTGCTCATTTTAGCTTCCATGAAGGCTGGAAAAATCCTTATAACTAATTCTTTATATGGGAAAAGAGTTTTACATTTTCAGTTCACTCACACTGAGGAGAGGACTGGAAATTAATTTTCTGGTCAACAACATGCAGTATTCAGACAAACTTTCACCTGCAATAAAAGAGTTGTTTATTTCCAGTATTCCAGCATGTCATTTTCACCAATTTTTCTTTGACAGGAAATTCACATTTCTTTCATGGCCAAAATATACCTCTTTGATCTTCTGCTAATGCTGTTTGTGATCACAGACAATAAATCTGCCTTTTTTCACATACCCTCTGAAAGTCATAATAGTGGAGTTTCCAAAGTGGAGTTTTTAATTTTTCATTCTCTTACACATTCTTATAATGACCTTCTCTGTGGAGTGAATTAATTTATCAAGTTCACCAAAAGTGGACATTGTGTGGTAATGAGCTTCAGAGTAAGACATGAAAATACGAGTGTGAAGCAGCTCTCACCCTGCCATTATAACCAATGAGAAAAAGTTAATTCAATCACTGAACACTAAGAATCAACTCAACCTAAAGTAAACAGACAAAGCACAAGTAATTTCCCTAAACTTTAACAATTAGTATAATTTGTGATTTGCTAGAGCATAAGTCACTTCCATCAGTTGCTTTGGAAAGAATGGATTCTTTCAGGAACCCTTACTAATATTTGTCAGTCCTCAGTGGAAGTCTTCAATCCTCTAAAGCATCTCAACTATCAGTAGATACAACTGAATCTTGAACATTTTGAGATGAATTACTCTTTGGACTTGACTGTATCTAGTAGCTACATATTCCTTGTCTATGACATGAACTTAAACAATCAACTATTTGCCTTATCATGTTGGTAAGATGTGCCAGGGGAGGTTCAGTTTGGATGTTAGGAGGAATATCTTTACTGGAAGGGTTGTCAGGCATTGGAACAGGGATGCCCAGGGATGTGATCTCTATTTTATTTTCTTTTGCCAGAAAGGGTACATGTCACACTAGGGCTGCTGTGGGTATATTTTTCCTCTGTTTTTTGTGGACTTCGGGGTGGGTTGGGGTTTTTTTCTTGCTTTTGTTGGTTTTTTTATCAGCACAATGCGAAACAGTAGTTGGTAAGTGATTTATTTTTCTGATAATTCAAGTAATACAATGTAGAGAGCATTAGCTGCAAAGACGCCTTTAAAGTATTTCCCTCTTGAGAGTTCTTCCCTTAGGAAGCAGTGCAAGCTCTGAGACAAGAGAGGGAAAATTAGAACACCTCCTTAGACTAAGCACGTTTTACCACTAAAAGTGAGTCTTTGAGAGGTAAAAGGGTCTTTCCTTTTCTTTCTTTCTTTTCTTTTTTTTTTAATTAAGAGACTAAACATCTGGAACTTGTTTTTCTGATTGTTTTGTGGGGTTTTTTTTTACTGGACACCAGAGTGAGTAAACATAATTGATATCCATTATACGATGGATTCTGAGATACATTTCAGGGGTGAATACCTTGAATAATTTTGGATTTAAATCACCTAAATTAATGGACTGAAGGAGGCCTATATCTCAGTTCTAAAATCAGGCACATTTTTTGGTGATAATTTATTCTCTTTGTAGCAGCAATGTCTTGATCTCACTTTTCTGTTGTTATTCAAAAAGTAACTTAGCTAATGAAATATAACAGATTCCTATGAAATTCATACTACATATATTCCTTTAAAAAATCTGTTTCATGTCTGTTTTGTTATGCATGGTAAAAAAATAGATGATTAAAACATACCTACCCTCTCCCCTCCAGTTTTTTTTTTTGTAGAAAACAATTTTAGTTATTTAAATAAAGCAATTTACACTGCTATGGTGTGTTGCCGTATTATCACTATCTATATTGTTATTTATGCCTAAATACAGAAGACAACTGAATCTGTTGTAGAACTCTGCAAGTATGAAAAAAAGGAAAAAAGGTGAACAGTTAAAAGGACATATGTGTTTTAAATATCTATTCGTGTTAATTTAAAAAAAATTAATTTACCTATATTTTTTACAAATATGTCATGACTTTTCTTTACCTTGTTGCCAGAATGAACTGCTTTGTTCTGTAACTTAAAACTTTATATGGATATCTCAATAATATGTGTGTTAATATTTTATTACAGGCCAAAATTATAACTTTTACTAATACATAGAAGAGAGAGATAATTCACTCATTTATCGCTAATAAAACCATTAAGAAGTTTCATATCTAGCAATAGCCATATAATTATATTTTTAAAGCTATTAAAAATGATCAATTTAGATATAATGGCCTGATATCAATGAAGATAATGAACTGACATTTCCTCAGATGGTGTGCATGTACTACTTGAGCTCAGACTCTGTAAGGAATTACTGAAAAAGGAAAGGAAAACATCATTCTGCACATTGATTTTACTTTACAAAATATTGTTTATAGTTTTTCTTTAACACTCTGGTAGAAGACAAATACCTTCAAGGACTCACAAATGAAAACATTTCAGAGTCAATTTTGAAACTGCCTCATCTGGTTATTAACTTACATGCATCAAATATAACATGGAAAGGAGCCTATCTTCTAGACCCCTAAATTAGACACGGTGTAAGATCAGAATTCATAGTTTGGCATTCTTTTTGTTTGGTTGAGATTTTTGTATGGATAATTTTTAATTTTTTATAATATATTTTTATAGACAGTAAGGAAATCTGACACATCGTTTACTACAAAAAAAACCCCCAATATCTTATTACAGAGTGACAGACACCAGCAAACTCCTAAAATAAGGCAGAATTTATGGTATCAATTTGCTCTTGTATGTAGTGTATGTTGAAAAAAAGAAAGAATTTGGGATCTTAGACATAAAATTCTCTATTTTCATGATATTGGTATACAATTCTTGTGTGGTCAACTTTGATTTGAGAATTTCACCCTAGAAAGGGAAATTTCACCCCAAGATATACAAACCAAGTGACCAGTCTGTGAAGACATAAATAGATTAGGAAAAGTGCAGTTAAGATCTTTTAGGTGGCATCTTATTCAGTGATCATGTCTTGGAAGAAACTGTAAGAGGAAGCACATTTCATTTTTTTCTGAAGCTACATATAATTTCTTATGCTTGAGTTCCATAATCCTTAATGATTAAGAATATGTTATACCAGCATTTTTAACATGCCAACACTTGTACTAATTATTTCTACCAGAACACAACTCTGTTTATGGGTGCACTCAAACATGACAGGTATATTGCTTTGATTTTCTGTGACTTAAATGTAGCACAAACACCTCTAAAATCACACGAGAGCAGCATTCTGTGAATTAGTTGTGAACTCCCCCTTTCAGCTGTATATTCTTTGTTAGAGATTGCAAGGAGAAATTATACTCTTATATGAGATGCGACTTGATAATGCATATTAAAATAGAAGATACTTAGCTGATAGTATTTCTTCAAAAGAAGAGTTGTGGAATATTTTGACATGAATCATTCCAAGAGTGAGCAACCACTTTACTGTATGAAACTTCTTCATGTGTCGCACTACAATTGCACTAAAAGTAAGCAAACAAAATCTCTGCTAATTTAATTGTAACAAATATATCTTTATACACAAAAAATTAAACTATAAGGTTGTGCAATTTTTATAACAAATGAAGAATGATTGTTCCTTTAACCCAGCCTTCAGGTGTACTGACTCCTCTAGAACAGAATCCAGAACTCAGACCTTGAGACATTGAACCGCAGTTCAGAATCTCTTTTTTGCCTCCGAGAGTCTTTGAACCTTTTCTGAGTATGTACAAGACTTCCAGAGGAGTCCCTCAATATACATTCGTGTTCCAACTAGCCTCCTTGTGATCAAGAGGAAGAAAATCACTGCACTTTTTACCTTATAGTACTCCGGCTATCTAACAACAAGTTGCATTATTAAAAACACTCCTAGAAATGCCAATTAACTCTATTTTTAGGGGTAGGATTGTCTTAAGTACTAAGCATGGTCTCTGCTTCTGGCAACAGGCATCTCAGAATGCTGATCTCAGGAAGTGCCTAATTTCAAGAGTGCCTAATTTCAAGTATTTTCATTTAGAATTTGTGGACTTAAATGCTTAAACTTCACAGGAAATTGTATTATAAGGATCAAGATACTTTTTTTATCTAGCACATAACGTTTTGTTATTAATTACAGTTTTCATTTTATAGCTACTTCCAAATAAACAGCAAAATAATTAGGAATACACTTTCCAAATAAGTAGTTTTCATTTACTTTGGGTGCTGTGGTTAACAAACAGTTATGATCTAAAATATCTATTTGTCTTTAATCTACTCATGTGTGAGTATCAGCTATTTGATTCACAAGGAGGATGTCAATTATAGAGACCTTTATGTAGGTCATAGGTATGAAAGAAGGAATAAATTATGTTCATAGAATCACAGAATCATCACGGTTGGAAAGGACCTCCAGGGTCATCGAGTCCAACCTTTATCCTGCTTTTATCTACTTCTAATTCATAGTTTAGTACTGTTGGATCTTGCTTTAAAAATTACAATATCTAATACTTTATAATAAGGGAAGGTTTTAAAAATTATTAGATATGGACATAAAGATATATAACAACAGATACATAAATAGAAATGTAGAGATAGGCATAGAGATAAATAGAGATATACTAAGGTACCTAGAGGTATATATTTCATATAGCCACACCTGGCAGCAAATTAATATCTTCATGTAGCTATTGAGATGCTTGGAATGTCCAATTCCTTTCACTACTTATCACAAAAGTAGTTCAGGTATTTTTCAAAAATTATACGTATAATGTGCTCCAAACAGAAGCATATTAAAATTCATCATGAAACGTAAACAATTTGAGAGTCTCTTCACAATACCTTAGTTTGATAACTTTTTTTACCAGCAGAAGGAACTGTTTTGTACACACTGGTAGCAAGACTTTATTATGAAAAATATGTAGGTAGAGGTAGAGAAAACAAAAATCCACTAACATTCCTATAAAGCAAAATACTCAAATCTAAAATTCTTAAGGAAAACCCAAAAACTTTTATTTTCAATTACTATATGATTAATCTTAACTTTACCCGGTTAAGACATAACAGCCTGTATATTGGTGAACATTTGGTCATGGAAACAGATTGCATGTTATTACACAGATGGATAACAAACATGCTGCAGGGAAGCAAGCATAGATTTTTTTTTTCTTCAATTTAGGCTTTTATAAGCAAAACACTGGGGTTTGGGTTTTTTGTTTTGTTTTGAAGTTTAAAGAATCACATAAGTGAAAAATATGCAAGTAAAATACCTAGATAGAGAAAAATGGATATTCATATAAAATAACTCAACATATCTGCAGTCAGAGTTTTGTTATTGTTAATATCACAAAGTGATAATGAACACCTTAAGTAACAGAAACATTAAACTATTTAATTATAGTTAGCCAGCAGTAATAATAATTGAAAAATGAGTCTGAACAAAATATCTTTAGCAGAGTTAATACTTTTATGTACAGCCACCAACAAACAAACCTCAGAGGTTTAACTACTTCCCTTCATCTAGGGCATGCTCAGTAGTTACAGGTCCCAGTGTCTCTTTTAACTAGCAAAAGAAATAAATTTGAGGGAACACTGGACACACCAAACCAAATTCAATTAAGAAAGTTAGTTTTGCTCACTTATCCTTGAACAAAGACAATTTAGCTGGAGATATATTTTAATGACTTCTAAAGCACTGGACTTTCTAATTAAAGCTATAAATAATGTGTGAACCCCATGCACTCTTTTATAAGCCATTTTGCCTACAATTTTTACACAATTCATCAGTAGTATTATTCCTCTTCTTTCCACAGGCATCAAACATGGTACTCAAGCTCTCTGATTCTCGGACTCAGGGGAAAAAGAATTAAAAAAGTAGAGACTTTGTTTTGTCTAGAGCCAAGAGAAGTTTTGAAATAGCCAAATGCTGAGACTTTTCCCAGTCCAAACTGTCTACATAATATTATGTAGAAGTAAACATATAATATTACGTGAATACAGTTCCTCTATAAAGTACCAGGAAACAAGGGCTGTATAGCTATTAAGACAGGATGTAAACCTTCACAGAGTGAAGCATTTATTGTTACACCCTTAAAAGTTTACCAGACAGCTGTGATCTCACAATTCCATGCTTCAGGCTTTATTATTTTATTACTTTTTCCACTATTATCGTTAGTGCTACTATTGTTATTGGCATGCCTGTCAGTTGCTACAATGTCTAATTCTTCCACAGATCCTGGACTCCTATCTGTACACTCCTTGCTAAGTATGTCCTAATAGAAAGAGCTACATTATCAAAACAGGGGTCCAAAGTTAGAGGTCTAGGCAAAAAGGAGATTCCCTTCTCTATTTGGTTTGCATGAGAAGGTTTTGTCAGTAGAAATGCTACAGTGGTGTGTTCTGTAAGAATGTGCTAGAAGCTTCCCCTAAGTTCAGTAGAGCAAATGCCAGCCAGCTCTCAGATGGAAACACTTCTGGTCAAGACTGTGTCAATAAATCATGACAATACCTCTGTGATAACATATTTAAGAAACAGAAAAACTGCTGTAGGAAAGCAACTGGAGAGATGGGTGTGAATTTTGTGAAAGAAACAGCCCTGCAGACACCAAGATCAGTGAAGAAGGATGGGGAAGAGGTGCTCTAGGCTCCAGAGCAGAGATTCTCCTACAGCCCATTCTGAAGATCATGGTGACACAGGCTTTAACCCTGCAGCCCGTGAATAATAATGGTGGAATGGATAATACCTACAGTCCACAGAGGATCCCACATCAGAGCAAGTGAATGTACTTAAAGAGAACTGTGATGCTGCGGGAAGGCCATGCTGCAGCAGGCTCCTGACAGGACCTATGAACCTGGAGCAGACTGTTCCTGAAGGATTGCACCCAGTAGGAAAGGACTCGCTTTGTAGCAGTTCTTAAAAAATTGCATCATGTGGGAAAAGAACAATGCTGGAGAAGTTAATGAAGGTCTGCCACCCGTGGGAGAGACCTCATGCTGGAGCTGGAGAACAGTGTGAGGAAAAAGTAGTGGTAGAAACAACGTGTGATGAATTTTGACCTTCATTCCCTGTCTTCTTGGGCAATTTGGAGGAGGAGGCAGAGAAATGTTGAGCAAAGTTGAGCCCTGGAAGAAAGTAGAGGTAGGGGGAAGGTATGTTAAGACTTGGTTTTATTTCTCATTACTGTACTCTGATTTTATTGGGAATAAATACATTTCCCCAAGTTGAATCTAATTTATCTGTGATGATAACTGATGAGCAATCTATTTCTGTCCTTACCTCAAACACAAGCCTTCATAATATTTTTTCTGCCCCTGTCCTGCTGAGGAAGATAGCGATAGAGTGCCTTTTGCAGGCATATGGTGTCCAGCCAGGTTCAACCCACAACATCCTTATAGTTGATTAACAGAATTATATACTTCTGAATGTGATAGAAAATGCCTATATGATAGAAGCAGTTAATATGAGAGAGCATGCCCTTGCATGAAAATGAAAATCAGAGGTCTCTGTGTACTAGTGGTAACACTGTAGACTAAATTTTGGACATACCAAATGTAGATGATGGAGGAAGATGAGAGGAGGCAGTATGTGTACTGGCTGGTGAACTGAGGTCCTGAAAAAGGAATAGAAGAGGTATGATGGCTCCCTGGTTATGTTGATAATTTAATTTTGTAGTCAAAAAATTATTTAACATAAATTGTGTAACACTTTCAGAGGTCAGAAAATCATAATTTGGTATCACTGCTAAATATTAGTGCTAGGAGGGGTTTTCCTTGATCGGTTTTTCATTCAACAAAAGGAAATTGATAGCATGCTTATTTCTGAGACCTCACTGGCTAACTAGCATGTTGGGCTATTAGATCCAGACATGCAGACCTAAAGAGCTAACTATATATACAAGTACATGAACAACTATGTCAACATGAGCATGATTTTATTTAGCATCATTTGAGATGCACCAGATGATCAGAGAAATCTCATATTGTTCAGAGACTTTCATAACTTCCAGGAGATCTGTAGCCTTTTCGAATGGCAGCTAGAGGCCATACAGGACAATCAGCGGGATCTCACATGGCACTAGTTATATGCTATATATAACTAAATTAAGCTAACTGCATCAGCTCTATTTCAGTGGAATCAATATTCTGATAACTTTGTTAGATTTTAAACAATAGCTGTTAGCTAGAACTCCTGAAGATTTAGAAGGATGTCCCTGTCTCTGTGCATCAGAAAAGATTTTGTCGGAAAGCAGGCAGGGAATGTACTGGTGTAAAAAAAGGCTAAGGTAAGTAGTACAGAGACAGACTTTAGGTATCTATGGCACGAATTAGTAATTTAGTAATTTTTATTTATCATTTATATAATATCTGTGCCAATGCCTTCCATATAGAATAATATACTTTTCCTGATCTAATAAGCTTGTGCTATGAGAAGTACTCTGTAAGGCACTTAGTTATTCTTGCTGCTGAGCCACAAGTCCATCTGAAATTCTGTCTGTACTGAAAAATTTAAAAAAAAAATGAAAGAAAAAGATTAATCATGCTATATCCAAAAAAACCCAACCAACCAACCATAAACTTATCAAATTATTTTTAAATTACTAGATACAATCTATTGAGAAATACCTGAACAAAGTAGTGTCCAAAACAGAAATAAAATAATTTATCTTTCAGATTAATATAATATTATTAAAGCCACTAATTAATTGTACTTCAATTTTTAATTTAATTACATCTAGAAATTCAAAATTGCATTTTACATATTAAGATAATCTAGCTGAGTTTAGTACCTGTCTTCTGGTCTTTAGAGACATACTTTCCTAAGAAATATACAAGCTGAAAATGCATCTATCTGGTAGCTAGCATTGTAGGAACTAATTCTCACTTATAGTAGAGCCCAAGCTCAGAATCCTGAGAGAAAGAATAAAGGTAAATAGCAGGATCACACCTCTGGACTTGAAAAGAAAAATTTTCCACATTTAGGGACTTGTTTGCAAGATCTAGATGTGTTGGTTTACTTGTTTTGTTTGGAGGTTTTGAGGCTCTGTGTGCATGTTCAGATTCACCATCTTCAAGATCAAGAATGGTTCATCACAGTGACTAGTTTGTCAAGCAATTGTGGCAGGAGGTCTGCACGGCTGAAAAAGACATCTTAATTCAATTTAAACATACATAACAAACATACATAACAAATAGAAGTAATATAGACACTGTCTAAACATGTGGGAAAGATATTTAGAAGGCTACATCCTACCTGATATTGGATCTGGTGAAAGGCTGTGGAGGGCAGTAGGGCTGGCTTCCATATATACATCAGCAGTAAAAGGAACTTTGGAAAATAGGAAAATATGTCCCCTGATGAATGAGGCAGAGGAATTGAAGTAATTCAATATCTTGGCCTGTTTCTTCACCTTAGCCTTTACTGGTCTGATTTGCCTTCAGAAGTCTCTGGCCTCTTGAGACCCGTGGGGTGAGTTAGATCTTCAGAGACCCTTCCAACCTCAACCATTGTGCAAGTCTGATGTCAAATTACTAGATAGTAGATTCCACAATGGAAACAGTTTCATTGTAAAAGAATATTTAATTATTTGCGTAATTATATTCAGATAAAAGGAGAGAGGTCATGTTTAGACATTTTTGCTCTTAAAAAGGACTCCAAAGATACTGAAGTGGAATGTACATTCTTGTATCAATTGAATGCTTCTTCATGTCTCATGTTGTAGTAGTCACACATGACTAGTTTTGTGATACATATCTTTGCTAACAATTTATCTTATTTAATCTGTCACTTTGTGACACCTTATAAGACACTTAAATGAACACTACAGTGTCTAGTGATGCACAATGAAAATAAATCTCATTTTTTCATCAGTGTTTATCTTTCCAAGATAAGTTCTATTCAAATGAATTGAGTAAATTAATTAGTCATGGAAAGCAATTTTCTTCAAATATGACAGGGGAAGCTCTTTATTATGGGAAAAATTTCCTTCACTTTTTCTTTCCTGTCATTAAGAAGCATGCAAATTCCAAACAGAATTGTTTCTTTCATGAAATATAGTATCTGTAAGGCACAAAAACTTACATTAGATAATCTTTCATAAACCTGTTACAAATTTTTCAGTAATTGAATGTCAACAATTTTATTTATCCTTATTTAATAAATAATAACATTTGTATAAGTTAATGCCTACTAAATATTTTGACGGGGCACTATGTGTTAGTTTGGCAATGACTGTAACTAGATTTATAAAAACCCAAAATACTTATTACGCAGTCAAAATGATCCTTGTAGAAAAGTAAAGGAAAAAAATAACTTAGAATCATAGAATCATTAGGGATTGGAAGGGACCTTCAAAGATCATCTAGTCCAATCCCCCTGCCATGGGCAGGGACACCCCACCCTAGGTCAGGCTGGCCAGAGCCCCATCCAGCCTGGCCTTAAA
>JAOXOE010000001.1:12122668-12150691 GCA_028565055.1 Phoeniculus purpureus
TCTCATCCACAAGCACTCCCAAGTCCCTCTCCTCAGGGCTACTCTCCAGCCAGTCGCTGCCCAGCCTGTATTTGTGCCTAGTATTGCCTCGACCCAGATGCAGGACCTTACACTTGGTCTTGTTGAACCCCATGAGATTGGCTTGTGGCCACGTCTCCAGCCTGTAATATAATAAGAAGAAACTAGACTCACTTGCACTGCCTGTTTTCCCGATCCCTTCATGTTCATGGGAATTATCCCTTATTTGCTGTTCTCTTTCATGCAACAACCATACCCTAAACTAGTTTTATATTAATGTAAGATTTTGGGGACATTTTTGTTCCATTATTGTCTCTATCTTCACAGCCTGTAATGATTCTACTCAGATATTTTCCTCTCTGCCCAATGGATTTTCTGGTCAAAAACTCCTCAAAGCTGTGGATTCTTGCATTCTTATAAATCATCTTTGTATATTACACCCTCCGCTTCACCACTGACTGCAAACACTTTTCTTGCAAACCTCTTAAAAGCACACATTCCATTTCACATATTCTTCCCTCAATTAGCCCCACTTGTTGACTACATATTCTTTCTTTCATCTTCACATTCACAGCTCCCACCTGTTTTTATTCAATTCTTCCTCTGTGAAAGATAAAATTCTAACTAAATAGAAAACTATGAAAAGCCCCATTAAAACTGAGGATTTAATAGCTAATTTCCTTCTTTCTCTCTCCCCTTATCCCTTGATAGTCCTTTCTTTTGTTTTGCCTTCATTCATATCATTGTAGTTGTGTGTAATGAAACTCTCCAGGGGCAAGGATAATGGCTAATTTTTCTGCTTGTATAGTGTCTTAGAGTACTGGAAGATTAGACAATATCTAAGGTAGATGAAGTAGCTTAAGATGGGAAAAGAAATGTTGAAAAAATATTGCACCCTTTACAGAACATTTGCTCAGAAAGAGACTGCTGTTGTTTTATCACTAAATATAATGACAGTTCTCCTACTAAATTTAATATATGAAGGTCACAGAGTAGAATTTATTTTAGAGTTTAAAGTCGTTCAGATATGTTCTCTCCAACCCCTTCTATAAAATTCCACTGTTCCATATTGAAGACCTACAATGGATTTAATTTTAACCATGAATTGAATTCAGAGAAGGACTTTATTTTTCAAAGATTTCAAATAAAGAAGACTTTAATACTTTAGTGTATTGACCTGAACTTCACTGGGCCCTAAACTTTGTTCTTCATATCTTAAAAAATACTAAGAAAAATATATCTTGCTTAAAATAGTCCCCCAAATTGTAGTTTTTAACTTCTGGTAATTACTATGAACTCAGACAAAAAATATTTTCTTACTTTTCTAAGAATGAAAATGACTCCATTGACTTCAGTGTGATTATGATAAATTTTGATCTCTAGGAATCCTTTAAACAAACCATGGCTCAGATAGAATACATAAACAGTGAAAGTCACAAATCCATCCTAAAGATAAATTTATTTTTAGGAGGATTTCAGTCAGTAGGTAGACATTTCAAAGCATATATTGTTTCAAGAAAACATAATTATCCTTAAGTTTTTTTCATTATCACGAATGACGAACTTGGATTTGTCAGGAAAAGCATGTGGAAAGGTCAAAGAAACATTTATTTCCAATTGGGTTATGAAAACTGCAGTAGGATAACTTTGCTCAAGCTGGAAGCTGTTCAGTTTTGCACTGCTTTTATATACAGCTTGGCAAACACAGTCTAATAATTACTTCAAACACAAGAACAAATAATGCTGAAAGACTGTGGTTTGTTTATAACCTAGAGAGTGCTCTTTGTTTATAATTTCCACGATGACAGGTGAAGACTCTTAATCAACCTTTGAAGTAAGAGGTGAAATAAACCCACAACAAACCACAGAATGAAAAAGGAAAAAAAAAAGACTGTAGAATAAAATGAGAAACTTCTTGTCTAGAATATGTTAAAATTTACTAGATGGGTCAGTGAGGATTTTGCTTTAAATATTCCTGGTAAGAGGAAAAAAAGAAGTGAAAACACAAAGAGAAAATTTTGATATCAAATAATGACAGTTCAGAAGTTACTATTTTGTGCATAAACAGAATGTACCAATCAGACTTCACAGCTCTATTTCATGGCTGGCTTGATTTTACTCAGGGGTTTTTAGGAACTATTAAAAGGATCCTGTTATATGTTATCAAAGGAGTTTTCTTTAATACTTCAGACGAGCAGAAGTGTTTTTCAACTATTACATGGGTGATGAACATAGTAACTTTCGCTATTTGTAGTATTGACAGCCTTGGTTCTATACTATGTCCTCATGTAATTGACATCGCTCACAAACATATTTCTGATTCAGGTTCTTCTTTTCTGGTGAACACTAAAAGGAAACTTTACTACGAAATGATTTTCAGCTGAAAATTCAACACCTTTTTTACCTGGCACTGTGTTTAAACTGCAGTAGTATATTCTGGAGTTTATTTAAGCCCATATTTTCTTCCTTTTCCATTCCTGTACTCTTACTGGTGCCTGTACATTTCTTACTCTGGTAGCAATAGACAACTTTGATTGCCCTGAGCATAAAGCCTATGTCCTGCTATGGCTAATGCACCTGAACTGCCATCTTTACCATGTTATGGGTTAATTCCTGACCTATTGACATAATGTGATAGGCTAAGGACCAGTCAGATTCCTGCACATAACCAATGTCAGAATCAATGTATATCCCTTCTCCATGCCACTATAAATGGCACATGCGAGGGATGAACGGTCTCTTTCCTGCCTGAGCATATCCTTCTTCCATGGTGAGGTGACCTAGTGAAACATAATCCCTTTCCAGCTTTTTCCCTTATAGATTCTATCTGTCCTTTCTTATGAGGAGAGGCTGAGACAGAGTTGGGCTTGTTTAGCTTAGAGAGAAGGCTGAGGAGAGATTTCACAAATTCTTGTATCTGAAGGATTCGTGTCAGAATGATGGGAATGGGCTATTCTCAGTGCTGCCTAGCAGTGAAACAAGGGTCAATAGGCATAAACTGGAGCATAGGAGGTTCAATTGAAACATAAGTAAAAACTTTTTTACAATGGGGATAACAGAGCGCTGGAACAGGTTACCCACAGAGGTTGTGGAGTCTCCTACTCTGGAGATATTCAAAACCCACCTGGATGTGTTCCTGTGCAAAGCGCTCTAGTGGCAGAGGAGTTGGGACTAGATGACGTACCCTCCAGCCTCTACCATTATATGATTCTGTGATGCTGATGCTGTAGTTCTACGATAGTTGGTCAGTTTTTTAATTAATCTTTTTTTGTATTGAGAATTCATTGTCATTCATTGAATATATGCTGTATTCAAGACAGCCAATACTGACAAGTATCTTTATCAGTGAACTTAAAATTCTAAACTCTTACGTAAAATGAGTAAGATATTGAAGTAATTTACCTGTTATTCAACAAGTATTCTCTGCTTCTATAGATCAGTAATTTGTTCTATTATCCTGCCATGCCCTTATTTTTGCAAATCCTTCTGATATAGTCAAAATTAACTTCTTTTTTATTTCTTCACACAATGTTTAATTTTCTGTAATCCATGCTAAAACCACAGTAATTGTGCTCTAGGCATTTTAATAAAACATGCTTCATGTGTTTCCTGAAGAATCTTGTGTTTCAATTTGAATTAATGGATTCTTTTAGCTACAGATTTTCAAGATATTTTCAGGATTATGTTTGCTTGAATTTGATCAAACAGTGGCATCCAGTGGGAAATGTAGATGTGCATTCTCAAGAGGTACAGCTATTGATACGTGTATCAGCTTTGCTCATTTTAGAAAGGGAAAAATGCTAGTACCGTATGAGAAATTAAAAATACTTCTTTAATATACAGTAACTAACATTATGACAGATTTGCTAAGCTGGATCAATCTTTGCAGCACCAGTAGGAACATGATTTTAGTATTATTTTTGGTTTTTTCTGGACTTTTAAAATGTCACAATAGAACAATTTGAATCAGTTTCAGTTTCTGACAGTTGCTTCTGCTCCTGTTGTCTTCCCTGAACAAAAGGTACAGTATTGAATACAACCTACTCGTGTGTTGATGAAAAATGAGAGGATTAATGCCTTTCAGATTTAATTTCTTGTGTGTTCAATGTACATGCATACAGGACAGTGGATTGTTTCTTCTAGATGTATTACTTGTGCTATGGATAATATCCCATCACAGAATTCACATGCATGCACACACAAACACATTGCTGAAAGGAGTCATAGAATCACAGAATTGTAGAATGACTTGAGTAGGAAGAGACATCCAATATCAACTAGTATAAGCCTCCCTGCCATGGGCAATGAATTTCCTACTAGACCAAGTTGCCCAGAGCCCCATCCAATTTGAACGCTCGCAGGGAAGGATCATCTACAACTTCTCTGTGGAACTTACACCCTTTGAGTGTGACCATCCAGTCAGTTTCCTACGCACTGAGTTGTCCATCCATCACTTTAATTAACCATCTTTGCTGTGTTTCAGAGTGTGATAAGTTGAAGTCATGTTTCTGCGTAGTCAGTGAAAATAATAATAAAAAAATCAACCTGTCTGTAGCTCTGACCAGTGTAATTACTCATGCTGCTTCTGGGAGAACGAGGCGGGCGTCTGTCTAGTGCCACAACTGTCATATCATACTTCATGATTTCTCATAGGCAACAGGAGCGGCAACCCCTGATCTCCCAGGTGCTACACTTTATTTGGGCCAGCACTCATCTCCCAAAACCTTTTCACAAGGTCATAGAGGCTTGAACTTCCTAAACTGCTCTGTTAGTTTTTCCCTCTACTTCAATTCTTAGAAAGGGGTATAAAACTACTCTGAAACAAAAAAAAACATATTAGGGTGGGGATGGAGGGGTGAAATAAAAAAAAAAGTAATGAGAGGAAGAGGGGTGAAAGGAACCACATTAATTAGAGGATTTTCAATGAACATTGTGATTTTTGCTTCTGTCTCTTCATTTAATTTTTCTGTGGAAGCATGGTGCCAACTAAGTTCATAGTGACAGCCCTCAGCATCAGCAGGCATTTTAAAGTCCAGTTCTCTATTCCATATACTTCCACACTCGCCCTCCATTTCCAAAATTCTGACTCCTATGGACACAGGCAAGGGGAGAGCTCTCCACCTCATCAAACAATGGAATTCAGATTAAAACCCTTTTTCTGCTGGTCCAAAGGAAACACATTCTCTCTCTAGTCACCATACTTGCCAGGCAAGATGGCTGCTGCATTCTAGCTCAGTGCATTTGGCCTCTCTGCAACACAGATGAGAAAGAAGTAAAAGCAGAATCAAAAGAAAAGAAGGAGGGGTAGTGGAAACTTGAAACTGAAAGTCCAAACCCTCTGCAGAAAACAAATTAATTAATATTGCAATTTTTGCTTGCAGTTTTCAGGATAGTCCGCCAGAATTTCAAACCATGACATGGATGTAATTCCTCAAATAAGGTAGTCTTGAGAAGCTGGTGCCTAAAGTCTCCTCTGTGAGTTATGGAATTATATGTTGAAATAAAACATATGTTTTTTTAAAATGTGAATAAAAATGCAGTAAAAAAGAAACAAAAAGAGAAACACAAGGGGCAATGCCAGTATTCACTGTGTGGCTGATTGATGGTACATATTTCAAGAATAGAAATTCCAAGGACTTGCAAAATTTTCTAACTATAGCAGATCTCAGTTTACATTCAAAATTATGTTATCTTTTCTGTTTATTATTTCAAGAAAATAGATTAAAATTAAAAACACTAGTCTACCACTTCCTGTGTACAGATCAAGATTCAATATTGCATTTATAACACGGTTAAAGCCGCAGATAAGCCTTCTGCAAAGAACATCCTGTAAGCCACTGTTCATTTAGAGAAATATTGCACTGAGAATATTAAACCATAAGGCTGTCATAAAGCACAATGTACACGTTAAAGAGTTCAACTTCTCTTTATTTCAAGGTTTCTCTCATTTGTTATTAGATATGTTTGTTGTGACCTGTTTCTGACCGTGTCTTTCCAAACGACACGTAACATTAATATTCAGCAGACAGGTAATAACAATGTAGTTTGCAATTTCATTATTTTTTAAAATCTGTTTTACAGTTAATAATTTTTACAGTTCTTAACTGTAAAAGTAAGCAAAATGTATTCTCAAAATAAGCAGAACGTGTCTTACTTAGCTTCACTCTTTTTCACTTAAGCAAAAAATAATGATCTTTCACAGTTTTATAATGATCTATTTATTTTCAATGACATCAGAAACCAAAACCTGAAGTGAAATTTTGAGCAACTGAAATGTTCTTGTACTTTAAATACACCAAAGAAGCTCAATATAAAACCACTATGCAATTAATTTTATTAGGGTATGGAAATGTACGTCATTTTGGGCATATATGGCACAGCAATAAACCTCTCTGTAAATATCGACAGAACCTGTCAGTTCTAGATGAGAGCTGAAGCTGAAGTTTTCCAAGTAAGATTCAATTACCTTTTTTCAGTCTTTGTTGCCCTGACAGTTTTGCTTCATTAACAGAAAGTATATGCCCCGTTGCAAAAAATCTCCATAAAAATATGCATCTCTCTGCTCCTGAACAGCTAGGGAATAAGAAAGTGAGACAGCATCTTGTTGGCAGTGGTAACGTGTGTATCTCTTGAGAATTGCTTTGAATTAATTTTTTTTAGTACACATGGTCATTGTTGTGAAAAGAAGCCTTTTTAAAATGTTCGTATTCCACTCTTGCATTAAGATGGAAATTCTCTGTGTATGATCTGACTGGTGAGCTACACTGATTTCAGTAGAAATTAAGGACAATCATCATTAACTTTAATCAGGCTTTGGATGTTTTATGTTACTTTACCTTTGTTCTGTGTACTTGTGGTTAGACACAATCATTTTTTATGAAAGTACTTATGCTTATACAATGTTCATGAAGTCATAAAGCATGGAATTACAGAACCATAGAATGGTTTGGGTTAGAAGAGATCTTTAAGACCATCTAGTTCCAACCCCCTGCTACAGGCAGGGTCACCTTTCACTAGACCAGATTGTGCAATACGTTCCAGTGTCTCACCACCCTCACAGTGAAGAACTTCCTCTTTATACCTAATCTAAAACTACCCTTATTTAGCCTAAGGCCACTACCCCTTGTCCTGCTGCAACATGCCCGCTAATGTAGTGTCCCTTTCTTATAGGCCTCCTCCAAGGAATGCAAGGTCTCAGTTTTGTCTCCCTGGAGCCTTATATTCTCCAGGCTGTACAACTCCAACTCTCGCAGCCTTTTTTCACAGTAGGGGTGTTCCATTCCATTGATCATTTGCACGGCTTACCTCTGGAACCTCTCTAACAGATCTGTGCTGATGACTCCACAGTTAGGTATAGTGCTGCAGCTGGGGCTCACAAGACTAGAGTAGATGGGGGAAAACACATCTGTCAACCTACTGGTCAAGCTGCTTTTCATGCAGTCCAGGATGCAATTGGTCTTTTTGCCTCAGTGTAGGTGTAATGTCATTTTACATACTTGAGGTGCCTAGCAGAGCACAGATCTCCAACAGTTTCTGTGCTGCAAATTCATAACTGCCAGTTTTCTGCACCTACCCGTGGGTTTTTAATGACACTTGATGCCTACTATGTGTAGCTGCATGATGTTTCAGCATTATTACAGGTGCCTTCATTGCTTCATTTAGAACTGCTTCATTCTCTGTGGAATGACAATAAACCTTTGTCATAGAAGAGTGACAAATTAAGCTGTGAGATAAATCATGTGCAATATAGAGTCAACAATATCCTTTCAGTAGGCAAGCCTTATTTCTCAAAGTCCTGGGCATATATGAACTTATTGATAATATATTGGTGTTTCACTGTGTTAAGCCCATGCTGGCAAGAAGAAGTAGTATTTTAAGATATGAATTGTAAGCTGGACCTCTTTCTACTCTTACAGAAATGTAATTTAGAAATAATTTATTGAGGTATGAAAGCAATCTGAGAATTCTTTACTGAAAAAAGTTTCAAATATTTGACTAAAATGAGAGAAGAATGTAAGGCTGGATATTTAAAAAAAAAATTATACCTGTTGCTCCTGGACAATGCACAGGAATAGACATTATTTGCTTGATTTTTTAATTTTATCATATGGTATTTGTGCAGAGCAAACATGATTTTATCATGGGTGTTTTTCCCTAGTCATTTCCTCTATAGAAAGTGTGATGGCTCAGGTCACATAGAGTAAAAAAAATGACTTGGTGAAATGATAAACAAAAGATATAAGATCTAAAGAAAAATTCAAAGATCTAATTTGCTATCAACATAATTCCATAAATTAAAATGTCTGTCTGTTAGTGTAGAAACACACTAGGGGAAATTATTTCATCACACATTTCATCTGCTTTGTTTAATGTGTTAGATGATGTGTCACTGAATTTTAAATGACAAAATACCGAACACTGAAAATAGTAGGTAGGTATAAAAATGGTCATTATGCTTTTGTTTGTAACTAGAATAAAAAGAATCAATTTGCAAAACGATGTTCAAATCTGAAATTAAGTAGTAAACTGGCAAGCTGCAGTTGGGTAAATGTCATAGATATTCATTGTCTTGTATCTAAGTGAGAATTTGTCTCCATGTTAATTAGTACATAACAGTTAACACCTAACCTTTGCAAAATAGAAAGCACTTCTGCCTATACACCATTATCCTTCTTTAAGTACAGCAAGTGCACATTATTATTTCTATATTTCAGACAGACAGATTTAGGTTTTCTTTTTCTTCCAGACAAAAGTATTCCATTACAGTATGGCTGAGGATCCCTCTCAGTGTCACTCCCAGTGAGTGTATCTCATGAGCATTCAAGTTTTGCATTTTTTACTTAATTTGTCAATATAATTAAAATATTTGTAGAACATTTTTACAGCAAGAAATTGTACCAAGTTACATCAAATTTCATAAGCACTTTAGTACTTCTTGTGAAATCAACTTAAAAAGAATGGCTTCTTAGCAAGAACTTTGGAAGCTTCTTCCACCAAAGGATCATACAAAGACCAGAAGACCGATAAAACTAACTTCTTTTCCAAATTAGTTGTTTAACATATTTGAAAGTCATATTTCAAAAGTAATCTTAAATAAGAAATTAATATCTGTTTTAAATCTTATGTGTTTAATTTTCCTTTTTTAAATGAGAAACCGAACCTTCACACTCTCCTTCTCTGTGGAATAATTACTATCTGCCATTACTAACACTTCCAGAAATAAATGATCTAGTCAGGATTAGAATTAACAAGCACGGTTGATCAAGCCACTATGAACATTCCTTCCTTAGAGTCAGCTTCAGCCGACTTTATTCGTACATTATCAATTAGGCTCTATCTTAGAGCATTTACCTACAGAATACTTACTTGCTGATCAATGATTGCTTTAGTGGTTTCACGGAATGTGCAGAAAACATTCAACTACAACAGGGAAATGCAACTGCCACATTCAGTAAAGGCCCTAGTGATACGTGTAATGGTGACTTAATAGATTGATGACACTGTACTGAACTGCTACAATGCCATTTAGCAATTTTTAAAAAGGAAAAGTAACGTGATTTGCTAACTTTATGTTTTGATTTGAAAATGTAGTAAATTGAAAACTAATGCAAATCATTATTTCTATTGCATTCACTGACTGTATTTATTGTAAGTATAACCTGGCAGTTTAATATCTCCATTTCACAAATGATACCAAAAAAAAAAAAAATTCAGCAGAAGGCTGAAATAAATTTTCAACTTTCATTTTTTCTAGGATTGTATGAGATTGCTGCTCAAAAATGTAAGCTGTGGAACACCTTCTCTCAAGACGATAAGAACATTGAAATAATACTTAGGTTTAAGGAAAGACTGGAAATGTCTTTGATTCAGGAAGATACATCTTGGGAAAGCTATGCTATTTTTGGATGTTATGTTCTAGTCTAAGCATTGCTTATGCATGCTATTGGCAAAAAAAGGTGTTCCTGTGATATAGACCATTGACTTTATTCACTGCAATAGGTATATTTTCTTTGCTCTATTATTACACTGGTTAATATTATTAAAGGTGATACATTTGCAAGAATGCCTATATAGTCTGAGTGGTTACTCTTGACTTCATTATCTATTTTCCCATCTTTTTTCATGCTAGTAGGTATTGTGAGGCAGCACAGCAACTTCTGTCCACCTTTTCCTCTCTTCTCACTTTAGCACTGAGTAAATCTCTTCACCATTCACTATGCTTCCTTTCACTGCAGCTGTCTGAAATGCAAGGCAGTATCTAAGGTATCTAAATTAGTTATACAGCTTCTAGACACAGACAGTAAAAGAGATGTGGATATGTTCTTTGCATTAGCTGAAAGAACAAAACCTTATTTTTTCTTTTCTGGCAAAGGTTTCTGGTTATTTCTATCTGTCAGCTGTTTGGTTAGACTGTGACAAAACTAATGGAGCTCTTCTCAGTTCCATCTTGACTTCTTGCAATCCCTTCATCAACATGGTAACTAAGCTTGCATTGACTAAGCTTTAATTGACCACTCTTGCTGGAATCTTTATTCTGATCTCCTGTTTGTTTACTGCAATATTCAGATTAGTAATCTGTTTTCCAGATTATTTCGTTATATATTCCAAACCAGTCACTGGTTAGACTATGAATAGAGACAATACCGTGTTGCAGTGCCTGTTCCACATTTAACCTAAGAGGAATCTTGCTGCTTGCTTTGTCTGTTCTGCAGGGATGGTGTACATGTGTTTTCTGTGTACACTGCCTGCTTGTGTTGATGATCTGTCTGGTGCAGGACAATGGTTTCCCCATGCCATGAGGCAAGTTTCACTAAGGTGACTCTTGGCAAATCTCTGATGAGAATGGAAATCATAACTCCCCATGTACTTGTGCTTTAGTTAAGCCTGTACTCAAGTTGTCCCTGAAATCATCAGACTAGTGAATTAAGAAGCATTTTAAAATATAGTAACCTATTAGGTTTATGTAATCCTTTGCTCTGATAATGAGATAGAAAACTATTTGAAACTGACACATAATGAGTGGATTGAATACATTTTTATCAGTACATATTACAGCTAATTAATTAAGTGATAATATGGCAATAGAGTACTGCCTGTTACATATGAAGATTTGACTTAAAATAATTATCACGTAATAGGAACTACTTCTATTCCCACTGATGATTATGATAAAACTGCTATTAACGCACCAAGAACAAAAATTTGTCCAGGAGCATTAAAAGTAGGAGCAGAGGAATATTTTTAAAGCTATAATGACATAACTTATAGCAGAAATTAATATTCATTTAGGGAGAAAGAACAGAACTAGTAAACTCCTGCAAAGTTAGGAGTGCTCCATTGCAAGACAATCTGAAGTCTCAGGGAATGGAAGTCTCAGCAGCCTTTCATATCTGCTTCACTAGCTGGAACATGACAAGCAGCCAGTTTCCACACTGGACAACAAAAACTGCCATTTTGCTTCATGAGACAATTAAGAAGCATGTGAAACCTCTATTTCACCACGGTCTTTCAAAGTCATCCATTGCTAACCTGAGAAAAGTATTAAAATACGTAGGACAACTGCAACCAAGCCAGCACAGATAGAACATATTTTTCAGGCAGTCAGCTTAAAGGAAGCTCCTTCTTTTGTCCAATTAGCCAGATAAAACAGTGTTACTCAGTTTGTGTGTCTTGGAAGGGAAGTACAAATACCCCAAAATGTGTATCATTTTGAATGTGGTTTTTCTTACCTTGAAGTGTGAGCAATGTATTTCCAGGTAGTAGTTTTCAAGTTATGTCAAATTAATGTTTTGGGGTGTTTGGGGATGTTTTTTTAATTGTGTGTCATGGATATAAGAACCAATTTTAGTTGCCAGCTTGAAAGGGAACACTGGAGGAAGAATGTAATGGGGAAAGATAAGAGTGATTTCAAAGCCTTTCTAATTAATTAATTTAATTTATTACAACTAATCAGTTGGTATGTTGAATTTAACATGTATATTAGTGAATTTTAAGTGTATTTGCTTTCATTATGGAATCATGTTATTATTAATATTCATTAAGCCATTCCCAGTAAAAAAAAACCATTAGCATAGTCTACATCTCTGATTACTTGTATAAACTTCCATTTACATCAGAATCTAAGTCATGTTCTTGTTTATTACATTTAACATTTCAACTCATTAGTGGATTTAAAATGTACATTAGTGAAATGTATGTTGCTGGGGTTCCTGAGTACAAGCTAACAAACATGCTAAATGGTCTGGTCCTACTATATAGTAGTATATAGAATCATTTCACACCTAGGTTATTCACTGTCAAATTCAAGTGCCATTTGTGTTAAGTATTATTTCAACCTTGCACATGGCTTTGATTTAAAAAATTCTGTTTTCTCAAAGAAACATAAGAATTACTCTTTCACTTATATAAAATAAGGAAGTAACCTAAATATAAAAAATCATGATCATGCTTGTGTAGAGTTGCTGTTTGTTAGGATGACTAAAGAAAATGGTCTATTTATTATTCATTTTTAGGACTATGTATTATTTGAGGTAACGTTGTTAGTGGGTCAGGGGACGGTGAACAGTAACACCTTATGCCTTTGCATGGCTAAAACAGAAATTTTTCCTTTTGGAGCAAACGGACTGTTTGCGTCTCTGAAATAGAGTACTGGATGCATTAATAGCTGAGCTTTAACTCACTCTGTTAAGCTGTACTGCTAGCAGGTTTTGGTTTACCTTCAGAAACATGTGCTCATTATATACATACACTTAACACATGTACTTCTAACGCTGTGCTTTCCCTGTACCATGTCTGGTTGTGATGGCAGAAGTGATCATCTGCTCTGAATTGTGTAGGACATGCGTTATTTGTTCATGCATGTATGGGCAACACCTGTCTCACATCTGACTAGATTAGATCCTGATTTCGTTCCATTAGTGGAGCAACACTGAATTCCATGCATTTCTATTTGTTTTATACTCCTTCAAGGACTAATTTCCAACTAAGGAAAACAGTTAAGGACTGATTTCCGACTAAGCACTATAAAAAATAACTGTATTTTGTATTGGCTTATGACTTCCACTAAGAATGAAATAATTTAAAAATAATAAATCAAATCTTTATTCTTTCATAAGCAACTTCTGGTTATTGTTTAAATTTTCAAAATATAAATGGTAATGCTAACAGCAATATTGGCCAGAATTGACTCTCTCTCTGACTTAGTTTGCATTCAGTGATTCTGGAAGAATCAAATTAAATTCGCAAAAACAGCAGCAGTCCTGGATTCCATTTGATCATCCTTTATTTATTAACACTGTGAATATGGCAAGAAGCACACTTTACCAAACAAAGATAACCTAACTGCAGGCAATTACATAGGTCTCAGTAAAGCCACACTGTAGCAGAAGTGTGTGACGTGCCTCAAACTGAGCTGTGCATGTATGCTGCAGATCACTGGGATGGTCCCTGCTGATTCACTGTGTTGCATTGTGTTGCAGCAAATGAGTGTCTTGTCTCCTTGACAGAACATACTAAAATAGTGGGAACCTTGCTACACCTCTCAAATACATGCCTGCACAGAAAAATTTTAGCCTACGAGCAGTGAAAGGGACTGTTTCTCTATAAGATTTCACGGTTTGGTTTTTTTTTCCTCCCTCTGTCATTGTGGCTCTGATTTTAGTATTTTCAGAAGACTTCTTTTTGTATGAAGAAATGTTAGGTAGCTGAGACGGGAAAAATGAAACAGTCTTAGTTAAATGAATATCAGAAATACCATGATAAGAAGTTCCCAAGAACAAAACAATCATAAAAAGATTACATTATTTATTTTTTCAACAAAGTTTATACATTTTTTACATTTTTCTCCTTTGTTTTTTTTCCCTTGGGTTGTCATTCTCAAGTACCACTGTATCATGCTGCAGTTGTTAATTTAATTTAAATTACATTTCCTTCTCTTTACTGTTTCTGCTATAAATACCTACTAGCATCCTGTGTAACAGATTTAAAACACTAGAATGCTTATGGATTTCGTAGAGTGTGCATCCACAGACATCCCTTTTCGCTTCATTATTTTAAATTGTGTGCATTGACTTTATAGAGGGGGGAAAAGATCAAAAGGAATTTCCACTCAAGTAACTGAGAATTGCATGCAATTTCTATTAGCCATGAATATTTTAAAGAAAAAACCATCCTTCTTCCATAAATAATAAGAATGAGGGAAGTAACTTAAGTGTGTGAAGAAACTGCTCTCTGAACCATGTTCAAATGTTTCTGGCTTCTCATTAAAATTATCCCCTATGGAAATGTTGCTTAAATCCTTAACAACTTCAGAAGTCAATATATCCAAACTATTAAAGTAATTCTTTTAAGGGCTTATGATGGGTTTCCTATTTTTATAGCTAAAATCTGATATTATAGCCCATTGACGTATAAAGTCTCACAGGTTACAAAAGATTGACTAGGGCATTGCTTAGCCCAAATTTATAAATATAACAGGCTTTTACTCTTAAGTGCTTGATTACCATGCAACACATGTCAGAAGGCATAATCTAGAGTCCATAATCGCAGTTCTCAACTTCCAACTAAAGAATAAAAGGATACTGAAAAGGCACACATGCAAAGAGTAAGAGAATACTCAGTACATACAAATGCAAGATTTTTGAAGCTAATATAAAACACAGGTTCAGAAGCATACACTTAAGTCTGAAAATTCAGTAAGTGTGATTTGATTCTGAAATAATTTTCTTTATTTACTATGAATTTAGTAGAGAGAGAGAGAATCTGATGAAAAGCTGTGTAAGTTAGGTTTTTTTACCTCAGTGTAAAGTTAAAGTATAGATTATCTTCTAGTCTTAGTCTATAACCTATGACATGTATTTTCATGGAATCAGAGAATAGGTTGGGTTGGAAGACACCTCAGAAATCTTCTAGTTCCAACCCCCTTGCCATGAGCAGAGATACCCCCTACTAGAACGGGCTGCTCAAAGCCCCATTCAGCTGGCCTTGAACCTACCCAGTGATGGACTATTCACAGCTTCCTTGGGCAATGCGTTCCAGTGTTTCACCACCTTCTTAGTGAAGAACTTGCTCATTATATCGAATTTAAATTTATTTTTGTTTTAAGCCATTATCCCACAATCTGTCACTGATAGCCCCTGTAAAAAGTTCCTCCTCAGCCTTCTTGTAGGCCCACCTTCAGATATGGGAATGCTGCAATAAAGTTTTTCTGGAGTCTTCTATCAAGGCTGAACAATCTCAAATCCCTCAGCCTGTCCTTATCAAAGAATTGTTCCAGCCCTTGATGATGTTTGTGGCCCAATAGGCCCAAGTCTTTCTTGTGTTGGGGGTTCGAGGATTGGAAGCAGTACTCTGTGAGTCTTCAGAAGCCTTATGAAAAAGGAGGGACCAAGTCACCTCCAAATCACCTCTGCTGGCCACGTTTCTTTCTGTGCAGCCCACTGTGTGGTTAGTCTTCAGGGCTGCGCATTGGTAGCTCATGTTGAATATTTTATCAGCCAGCAATCAGTCTTTCTCCACAGGTCTATTCACAAGCCATACTCCATCCACACCGTATTTGGATTTGGATTTGTGTTTGGATTGCCCTGACCCAGATACAGGAGCTTGGACTTCACCTTGTTGAACTTCATAATGTTGGCATGGGCCACTTCTCAGGCTGGTGAAAGTTTCTCTGTATGGCATCTCTTCCTTCTATCAATATAAAAAATAGAAACAAGTTATGAACTAATGAGATAATTTCTCTTTAGTTACTCTACTTTTATTTCCATATATGTTTCTTATTGCTTTCAAGGCTCTAGTGACCGCGACCTTTGAGGTTTAATGGCCCAGCTCTAGATAGCTCTATCTATATTTTTTACATGCTTGCTTTTCATAGAAACATCGTGCAAGGTATTCCAGTTACTATCCTGGTAACTAGTTTGGATTTGGTATTGACAGAAAACTAGGGCTTGAGAAAATAACATGGATCTGTGGAAACCCCTAAAGGTATAGATACATCAGTGATTTTTATGATTATTAGATATTATAGTTATTAAGGAGATGATTTAGATATCACATGTAAAAAATAAAAAAGTGTACAGCCTTTAAAGGAAAAAAAATCCCAATAATTCAATACTAATCTGCTTTTTTTAATATCTGAGAAACTGATCATCATATTCCAAACCACATGGAAGTAAGGGAAAGGCTAAGAGGATGAAATTTTCAAGTCTGACTTTATGCTTTGGTTCAAAGAAGCTCTGTAATTCACACTAACCTCACATAATTATATTCTTTGCTGTGTATTAAATATAAATATATAAAACAAGCTACAAAGGTTGTTGCAGTGCAGTATAATGAGATTGTAAAAGAGCAGTATTGAGGTTTTAGAATCAGCTTTTAATGTACAGGAACCACCTTTAATCAAAAAGACTCAAATTTTAATAAAAAGGAGTCGCAGGTGTTTATCTGTGATGTACTGTATTATTTACAAAAATCTTTCTGGCAACTAGGTGTTTTATTAGTTGTTGTTTACTTATTAGTATTTTGTATAACGCTGCAAAATTTGATGTGAGTTTTAAACAAGTTCATTCTGAAAAAAAGGAGGACATGGAGGCTGATAGGCAGAATCTATGCACCTTTGATAACAAAAAAAGGGTTTCATTCTTATTTTCTGATCTGTCATCAATTTATTTTCTGCAATTGTACTGACTTCCTGATTTTGTTTTAAACTCCTCTACTTTGAGCTAGTGACTTTTGCATTTTTATTCTGCTTCATAAAAGTAAAATAGCGCAAGGACAAACAGTGCTGCACTGTTACCAGCAGCTGGGATGGCCATAAATCCCAAGAAAATATAAAAGCAAGTCAGGCTACAAAGCAACAATCGCTACTGTAAGCAGGAAAAGAAGATGATCCATCTCAAGGAGCACCTCATTTTAAGAACAGTTATCAGGGAGGGACGACTACAGCAACCAATGTCAAGAGCAAGAGGTTTCACTTTCCTAAGCCACAGTTAGCAGCAAAAATAGTATTTCAAATATCTGGTTTACAGCTCTGAGTGGGTGGGAGTTTGTAAGAGCTAGAAAATGAGACAATAACTGAAGTTCAACCCATGGAAAAGATATTGTTTCACATGGAACTCTGGATCATGTGTTTGGTTTAGGAAGAACAGTTAGACACATTTTAGCCCATCTCACCTGCTCAGGAAAGTCATAATTTAACCATAAAACCCGAGTAAAAATACAATAGAAAGGTAGGAATGCAGGCAATATTGAGAACTTTGCTTTTCTTTACTCTGACTAGCAAAAGATTTCTTTTAACATCTCTCACCCCCTTCCTACAAACTGTATACATAGGCATGAAAGCTGCTGCTGGACGTAGCAACTGAAAGGCTTCTTGCGTATTTTTGCCTTAGATACTTCTAGAGGCACACTTCACAGTCCTAGAAAACAGGGTGTGCTGTAATGTACTCCAGCATCACTCGATTCAGGAAGACATTTTGAGGAACTCAAGTGTTTGCTCACCTAAAAGAGCCATAGACAACTTTAGAGAGCTCTTTGTAACCTAGCCTCATTGAATAAATCTTCTTCTTAGCGTAACGTCCCTTTTCTTCTGGCACAGGTGGTGTACTGGGAACAAAGATGAAAAGTCTGCCGCAAGCATATTAGAAAAGCAGCGTAAGGTGTATTCAGAACAAATAAAATAAAGGTAAAATAATCCAAAATAAAATATCCTGCTCTTCAGAAGATGCATGTAAATATACTTTGCTAAGCTGATTGGTAGTAGTGAGGAAATACAAAAGCAGGCAGCTACAGTCTCTGAAGCTGAAGGCAGAATTGCTGCTGTAAAAGCAAAATAGCAAACCCTCCGGCACTTTGCTTACTTTGTGGAGACAACACCCTGAGGCTCAAGGCAAGTTTGATGTGTTGCAGACGTCTTGGCAGACAGAGGATTTTTCTTTCGCTTAGGTATCTGTTTTATCAAGGAGAAGGGAGGAAACCTGAAATAATAACCACAGTAATACCTAGCCATTTAAAAAACAACAAAGACATCTTTCTGTTGGAGTTAAGTTCCACACTTTCTAGCAGAAGCTCCCTGCAAGCCTTGTTCATGAGGTTTTGGAGCCAAATTTTTCTAACTGCTCTCTGTTGTATGTCATCAGACACACAACATGGAGACTAGAATTGAGGCTCGTTATTTGCAGTTGTCGTCTGAATCCATCTGTAATTCCAGTGACAGTTCCTTGTCAGCAATGTCAGTTACAGAAGCATCTTTAATTTGTTCATCTTTATCTGTCCCAAAGTTGCAAGGCTCAGCCAGTTCAGACAAGGGCTTAACAAGTGTTTGGTGTTGTAAATTGAAGAGAATAAATGAACTAAATACACTTAAGGATTTCCTGGCAGAGAATGTTCCAGCAACTATTCTCATATATGGAATACTCTAGGGAGTAACTCCTTCACTAGGATTGTTTGGAATAGATCACGTATGTACAAACATTCCATCTTGCAATGTAAACAGCATGAATGTGTGTTTGTAAACGCTTTGGTTACGATGTAAGTGCTTCTGAGCTGGCTAACTGGAATCACAGTCCATCCACAAAACCCATTCAGGGAAGACTTTAAATAATAAGATGGTTTCTCTTTTCAGTTTTAGTCATGTTAGTCCCTCTATTTGCCTTCCTTTTTCTGTGATTTTGTAAAGGACAGATAATGTCAGCATCTAGAGATGAAGCAATCATCCTTCTTTCTTTTATGCTATAATGATGATTACCTTTTGACTCTGATTTACAATAATTTTAACTTTTTAATATGCAAATACGTTGGAGGAAATATCTGTTCTACAATTCCTTATCCACCTCCACAATGAGATTTTGCTTAAAAAGTATTAATAATATTAGATATCTCATTTATCTCCACATCGTTTCTTCAGAACTCAGGAAAATCCACCAAAAGTAGTTGGTACATTATTATTTGAGGTCACGTTATAAAAGTCCTTAAAATCTTTAAGTTTTGAATTTGGTCTTCTCTGCATTGCAATTTTCTGCATTGTAGAATTATGGATCTATTAGACTCTTTGTTTCAATGTGAAAGTGTTAGGAATGGCAACTAAATATTTTCAATGAAAATAGATTAAAAGAGGGAACAGAAAGAATATTACAAATCCAAAAGTCCTAGCTTCAATGTCAAGATTTAACAGAAGCAAACAGTTTTGGTAAATGAAAGATTATATGTCAATTACAATGTTTTTACCTCTTTGTTGGAAAAACTAGTAATTGGCAATTAAAAAAATCAATCTGTATGGTAATGAAGTTATTGATATATGGTGTAAAAGAACCACAAGACTAGGTAATAAATTACTATTCCTCTGCCCTCTGCCATATATATTCAAAAAATGTTAATATTTTTTTTCCATTACAAGGAGGATTCCTCCTTATAAGTAATTTTTAATTTGCAGATGAATCAACATGATTCAAAGACAAAGAAATAAATTAAAGTTTGAAGCTATGCCCCAAAATGGACATTAATTTTGATGTGTGAAAATGTTTTGTCTCCCACTTCATTTTTGTCACATATTAGGGCTAGTAGACAATGACACAGATATAGATATATATCTGACACAGATATAGATATATATCTATATCACAGATATAGATAAGATCGTCAGAAGGGTAAAGGATAGGAAAGAAAGAATTCAGGGTAGATATATATAGTGTATGTGTCTATAGATAAACATATATGTATGCTTGTATACACAAACATTTAATGGACCATGACTAAGAAAATGTGGCAGTAGATCCAACAGTCCAGGTCTGTGCAGAGGTCTAATTTCGGTTCTGAAAACCAGACCAGAATTACACAGATGTAGTACATCAGTTCTGCCTGTGGTACAGCTGCAAATAGCTCCGTGACACTATAAATATCCACCAAGCATTTGAGTTTAAAACATTAGAAAAAAGTACTTCCAGTCAAGAGTCAGTTTCTACAGTGTGTGCTTGGATCTTAGGTCTGTTGTCTGTTCTGGGCTCTGACAAGACTTTCTGTATGTTTGACCATAAATATCTGTTAGCTGAAACTGATGGTCTCTTTCACAAAAATAATGACATATGGAAATCAGGATTTTCTTATAATATTTTGATTTTGGTCTCCAATTTTAGAAAAGCAGGAAGACTGATGTGCCAAAAAGGAATTATTCTGATAATTACGTCAAATGTCTTGCATGCATCTGAGACCGAATATTTCACTACCCACCTATTTCTCTCTGTTCACCTTTGGTGAAGACGACAAACAGGTGTGCCAGAAAACTAGCTAAATGCTATCAGAATTTCCATCATTAAATCAGCTGCACAGAGAACAGAGTTTGTAATAATTTTATGGCTGATAGTTCATATCACACATGAGGTGAATTAATAATATGGATATGAAGAAAAACAATTTATTAATGTTAATAACTCTTCCAATAAAATTTCCAGGAGGACCTATAGTGATAAATTGAATAATTATGAGTATAATTATGACTAACTAGAACCGTAATTTCATGCTAATGCAATAATAATGACACAAAAGTGTAGATCATTAATTTTAACTGCTCAGTTATTCCAAATTTCCACAAGAAGAGAAAAAAAAAAAAAAAGAGAGAAAAAGAGAAAAGAGCCTTCCCAAAAAGAACCCTCAGCCTTAAAATCTGACCAAGCTATGCTTTGCTGATGAAATAAAGCTGCTCATTGTTTAAGTGGTCATAAGTGATTATTTTTAATGGACTGCAAAAAAGAAAAAATCATTTTTTTAATTAGAAATCTGCAGCTATCTGCATAGCACAACACGAATTGTGTTAATTCTGTGGTTGTCTCTGAGGAGGAAAAATAATACATAAAAAAATGGTTAATTTTCATTTAAGCAAAGAATTGTACTTGAGTTTTATTTTATTTCTGGGGAGATGTATATGAGGATAATCACCCCAGAAAAGCTGTGCAAGTAATCGGTAGTGATATCAAGTGAACGCTACAACCCAAAAGCAATTGTAGTCAAAGGTCAGATTAATTTTTTACCAAATCATTTTGGGCTGTGGGCTAGTGAAGGCAGCAAGTATAAGAGGAGTTGGTGAAAGATTTCTCTGAAACTAACCAGTTTTATTCCTTAGAATTTATTATGAAAACTAATTAATCTCTGTCTTCACAGTGACTCAGGACTATGTAATGTGGAGTCTAAGGCAATTGCTATTCTTTTGGTTTAGCAAGAAAAGACTTGAATTAATGGGTCCCACTGAAATCGTAAACTGCTGTTTGTCCATTAAAACTGTTGGAAAGGGAAAGCAGTAGAGAAAAACATATATATATATTACCTCTACACATGTCTTGAGTTCTCTATTCTGTTTTATCAGAAGGAAAAGATCTTCTGTACTTATTTTTCACAATGGGGAGAAAAATCTTTGGCTCAGAATAAGATGTAAAACATATATATTTGTGTAACACACGGTGATTATGTTTGCTTACCTTGTCTGACTAAACATTGATACATGTAAGAGAAAAAAAATTATAAAAAATATACATTTATAATTTAATTGTGCTTCTGTGATGACTAGCTGATTCAGCCAAATGTCCTGAAGAAAAAACACTCAGTTTATTTATTGTTAACCAATATTCCCTGTGGTTTACATGATAAAGAACCAGTTGATGTAGCCCGGTTTATATTCAGGAACATGTTGACACTGTATCTACAAGGATTTTTCATACAACCGTTTCAGTACATCTCTTGGCCCTGTTTATTTAGAATACTTCCTTCCCATCACCCTCACCTTCCCCTCTCCTCTTCTCTCCATTTATATAATTTTGCAGAAATTTGTTTAAATTATGTTTTTTTAAGTGATTAAACAACTCTGAAATGGCAGTCACAACACTGATTATATCAAGAATATTAACAAAGAATGACCAATACATTACTTTAGACCTATGGGGATAAAGAGGAGTAGAGAAGTAAAACTCTAGTTTATACCTCTTTTTCAGACAGGAGAACTTCCAGTATTTTTTCATGACTGTGAAGGAAATTGTAAATGACCACTTTTAATTAATTTCAACTTAAATAATACATTAACTTTCAGTAGGATAAAGATTCCTCTAGAGAGGCAGCAATCAACACAGCTGCACAAGTAATAAATATTCAAATTAAATTTAATCCTACAACAAAAAACCCAAAACTAAACTCTTAGGTTAGTTGTTGTAAAACCTGACCTTTCTGCATCTCAGCTTAATGCCCAAGTCTTTGGAGCATCCATCCTTTCCTGTATTTAGACTTCTAAGACACACTTTGTTAGCAATTGTCTTGCTATTTATAGATTATCAATAGGATAAAACAAAGACTAAGGCAATGTCTAACTATGGCAAGCTATTTGTCTGAAATCATGTAGACATGGTTCTTCACATGACAATGGGAAACTCAAAGCTGAGGTCACTTAACTCAAAGTCAGCCCTCTGAGAAGTCAAAGCAGACTCCCATTGAAACTCTCCTAAGATTAAAGGTTTTTCACACAGAAACTCAAAAAAAATCTTGGACAAGTCTTTGAGACCCTACATTGTGAGTAACTTTGTAGGCAAGAGATTTATATGCACTAAGGAAAATCATTAGCCCACAGTTACATAGGAATCATGAAAGCAGTTCTAGCACTATGTTCACATTAATGGTACTTGGTCTAAAACCCCGAATCCACCAGTAAAAAAAGTCTTTTTATTTTTTCTCTGCATCAATTTTTGGGTTATCATTGGCCATCTAATAAGAGGATGATAACAACAGTTTTTTCTGAAGAATCAGTGTGGGAACAATTAGTAAAACAATAAGAGTAATGAGAAATGAGAATTTCATGAAAGTAATGAATTGTACAGTGCTTCAAGACAAAGTTTCTAAAATAAAATAGCAGACAAATAAAGAAGGATAAAAAACAAGCCATAAGATCACACATCACACTAGAATAAATGAAGAGGATGAAACAAGCCTGAGGCATGAACAAGAGGTTGTTCCAAATTCTGCCAGAGATTTAACTCACATCTGAATGGCCTAATTTCATCTAAGAAATAGAACAGAACATAGTCACCTCCCTTCCTGGCATTTCCCTTTGTGGTTCCTCTGAAACTAGGCACATTTTAAAGCACTGATCCCACATCTCACAGTTTTCAACAGCTCCCAATATTAAGCTTTAATTCGTAAAACACAACATCAGTGTGGTTTCAGCTACAGTGAAGCCAGATAACGTTTCCTCTTACCCAGAGAGAAAAGATGTGAAAATGAGACTGATCAAAGTTTAATAATTAATATAATTCCCAGGAATGCTAAGTTTTTTAAAAATATTGAGGATAGACTACTTAAATAAAAGGAATAAATTTCAAATTCAAAGGCTTTTCTGCTAAGATTAATAACTCTAGTAGACAGAAATGAATACGAGTAGATAGTACATCCCTGATGCATTCTTTCTTTCTTTTTAATCTAAGTGTTGGGACTGTGTTGAAGAAGCAAATGAAATTTTTACAATGAACACTTTGAGATTTGACTTAACTTGATGATGACTTTGGAAGGGAGAAAAGCTATAAAAATAATCTCAGGATATTTGATGCATTAACATTGAAGACTTTATGTACTCACATGTTTCAAGCAAATTTTTAAATATTATTACCACTCTGCTACTCTTTGTAGTTTCAAAATACAAATTGTGTTTGTTCAGGTGTGTCTTTCTTCACTGAATCTGTTAAACAATCTTTCAACTTAAAAACAATATCCTCATTCTATCTTGAGAGTTTCTTAACTTTCTTCATGTTGCATACGTTTTCTGGAGATTGCTGTTGGAAAATGTATATTCTTAGTAAGAATACAAACCTGAAAAGTAATCTACTGCCACTTCGGTTTTTTAGTTTGCTTTTAATTAATATTAGCGTTATTGAGCACATCCAATGTTTTCCACAAATCTATAGTTTCAAGTAATTAGCTGGTCCAACTGAAAAGAATCACCCTTTACCATTTTTACAATATTCACATATTAGTCAATTGCATGTATTTTATAAGATTAATATATGTATGGAATCGATCTTCTTTTATTTCTGGTGAACTGTCACAGTTGGGCTGGATGCGTGATGCAGAGTACAAACCGACGTGCAAGCAGTCAAAGAAGATATTCAGCGCAGCTCATTCTTTTTAAGCCCTTACTGCACACAGGTGTTCTTATTTTATTGATACAACACGTATACAAACAAGTGGCCACGGGCATTCAGCTTCATACACACCTTGCTCCATCTCTGTGTCAAGTTTCTCCTGGCGCCGTCAGTTGCTTACATTCTTCGGATATTTCTGACTCTTTGTTCTCAAGTGTACACTTTAATCTGTCCAAGCTCAAACTCTCACTGGTGAGAAAAGACCAAACACACACCTCTCTACAAACTCCTTTTGTAGTTGTAGATAGTGATAAGGTCTCCCCTCAGCCTCCTTTTGTCCCAGTGAAGTAGCCACAGTTCCCTCAGCCACTCCTTCTAAGGCATGTTCTCCAGACCCTTTATTAACCTTGCTGCCCTTCTTTAGACATATTCTAGCAGCTCAGTGTCTTCATTTAATAAGGTGTCCAAAAGTCAATCCAGTACTCAAAATATGGTTTCACCAGTGCAAATACAGAGGGACAATGACTTCCCTCCTCTTGCTGGCCACACCGTATGCCATTGGTGTTCTTGGCCACCTGAGCACACTGCTGGCACACATGTAACTGACTGTTAATCAATAATCCCAAGTCTCTTTCCCAAGACTGTAACATTGCATCGGGCTGTTGTGATCCAGTTTCAGGACCTGGCACTTGGCCTTGAGGATCATTGAATTGGCCTCAACCTATCGATCCAGCCTGTCTAGACCTCTCTGTAGAGCAATTTTCTTTACTCAACAAAGACAGGAAGCTTTTCAAATTGTAGTTTTGGTGGTTACTTTCTCCATATGAGGAAGAAAAACACATAGCAAAATATAGACTTCCATGCATAAAATCTGTGTACCAAAACAAGGTATAACTTGTACATTACCAGTTAGGAAACACATTAGTAAAATCATTGTGAAGAACTCTTCACCAATAAAAGGCTTTGGCACTTCAGTTTAGGTCTGACATATACAAATGAGAGAAGTACAAAGTATTGGCTTGAAAGACATCTAATCTTTACTTTCAAGGTTAATCTACCAGGTACTTAGCGGGTTGTATATAAAGCACCTAATACAGACAGCTGGATCATTGATGGAAAAGAAAGTTCAAAAACCAAAGAAATAATACCTAACAATTACGTAAGGATAATGATCCAAGTTTTCTTTTGTGAATACTTCCTTTCTCCAGGTTTTCCTGAGCTTTATTGATTGCTTGTTTACAAAGCAGATGTTGAATAACCTTGATACCTGTTATCAAGGTTATAACCTTGATACAGATACTAAGAAGTGATTTAATGAAACAGTGGTCATAAATAATTTTGATTACATGGCCTACAGCTGCCATTACAGGACTTGATTCACCTGTAGTTTCTTTCCTCTTTTTTTCAGCCCTTATAATCCTCCAGCCCATTGTGGATGTTTTGGAAGACCAGGATATCTGATACATATTTCTTTAGTATTGTCATTCTTAGGTTTTTCGGTAGTCTCACAGTAATAGTAAAGTGCAGGATTGTTCCCTACAATGATTTTCTGGTGGAGGATTGGTACCGAACCACAAAGGATGAAACGGAGCAGCATTGATGGCCAAAATAAATTCCTATTAAATTGTGAGGAGAGTGAAGATAAAACTACCTTCCTAAAACAGCTATTCTAATCCTAAATTGGTGTTGCATCAAAAGTAACTTTTACACTCTGTCCTGTGACTCTTCCTTGAAAACACTTGTTTCTGATGGTAAGGAAGCGAAGCCATAACAAAGAATGGAAGAAGCTTAAGGAAAATATTTGACAATAGGAAACATAACTTGATATTTTAAGAGAATCTTCATTCACCATCTGGATCATCTCAAATTTACAGCTCAATATAATTAGTTATATCAATAATGCTCTTGGATCAATACTATCTACTGTTAAATCATACTGTGATAATTAACCTTTCTTCTATGATCATAAATAGACTGGGTGTTGTTGTGAACAGCTTTAATTAGTCCATTTTCCTTAGTAAGTACTTAGTTTAAGTATGGTTGTACTACAGAGAAAAGGAATATTATTATGCCAGTGCATGGATTGATGTTGGAGCTCTGTCTTGCTACGGATAAAATGAGTGATCCTGTGTTGTCTGACCATAAATTCACTTTTAATATGCCATGTACAAATTGAAAGCAACTTTTCTGATATTATACATGTTCAGTCTCTACTGACGGATTTTCTTATCCTGACATTTCTTTCCATATCATTAATTTTACTAAGGTAGAAATGAGATATGTTTTATCCATAAGTTTTTCCTAGATGTTTTCAAATTTAAACTTTTATGTTGAAATACGAATTTAATTTTTGTATTAGTCAGATTTTATACAAGTTATGTTTGATAGTCTGTCATTTATTGTGAGCCATTAAGTCTGAAAGAAGTTAGGAATCTACTATTGGAAATGTGACTTTTGTCATTTTTTGTTAAACCACTGAATATACATCTGATGGATTATTGCACCTTTTATCCATATGTTGTAAAGTATGACAACCCAAACAAAAGGCAGGTACTGTGGAGAAATCAGATCTCTAGGATTTTCTGTACTGGAAAACCATTTTAATCTAAATTTTAACTTTCTAAATAGTGCCAGTGATGAAGGACAGTTTGGAAACCCTAACAGTAAGGGCAAAGTCCTTATTCTCTGGTGGTTGTACACTTTTCCATCTTGTACTGCCTTTCCACTGACTCTCTCCATGAGCTCAGGAGTGATGTGACACTCACTTTATGAAATTGATAATTTTACCTGTTGCAGCAAATCTACCCTGTGCTAGTACAATTTAAATCTGTTTTGTCAGTCTGATGACAGGTTTTTGTAAGTATTTTTGCAAGTGGTGATATTTCTTAATAGGAAGCATTTGTAGACCATACCACTTGTAGATATACAGTTGGTGATGAATTTTGTGAAAAAATATATGGAAATATAAATATTAGTGCTATGCATCTGTGGTCCGGACGGATAGCTCTGTGTATGTGAATGAACTTGGGGTTAGACTGCTAGCTTAGAAGTAGTATTTCATTTATTCTTCAACTAAGTCAACCTCACATTGACTATGCTTTTCTTCATCCCAACTGTATTAAAACTGTCATTTTTGTTCTCTATTGCCCTCCTCGCATGAGCTTAAGCACAGAGTTAGAAATTTTCATTTATTTTGAAAATTGCTGTAATTTTACTTTATCGCTTTGACAGGTGCAGGAAAGATAATGCCTGCATTTTCTGATAGAACCTTTGCATATTTAGAATTTTCTTGTATATTTGGTCTTTAAATGTCTTTTTGAGGTAATGTCTGAAATGATTGGAAGATCAAAAGACTCTTCTTCATTTGTAAATATATTTATGAATTTTAATGTCCTATCTTATAATACTTAACCTATCTACATAAAGTACTGCATAAGAAACAACATTGATACTTGCTCTGTGCAAACCCCCAATGCAATATATTAAAGTGTATGTGTTTATGCCAAAAAATTATGAATATTAAGTACCTTGTATTAGTTTGTTCAGCCATAACCATTTTTAAAGTGTTGAATTTAAGAAGGACTTTAATCCTCAAATAATGAATTTTTTTAATTGGTTTTTGAAACAGATTTAAATAAAATTGTTCTTAAAATTTTAACAATAGTAATGGTAATTAATGAAAATAATGAGCAAAATGTCATTATAAATGCCAAACTGCATTGATTGTTTCCAGAAGATCATAGAATCATCGAATCATCAGGGATTGGAAGGGATCTCGAAAGACCATCCAGTCCAATCCCCCTGCCACAGCAGGATCACCCAGACCAAGTGTAACGGGTTGAAACTAAGAAAACTGCTTTGCTCCCAGGTTTTAAGGGGAAAGGAAACCAAAGCAGTCAGGTCT
>JAOXOE010000001.1:12150791-12193772 GCA_028565055.1 Phoeniculus purpureus
ATAAGCTATACGAGAGAAGAAAGGGGTTTTTTGTTGAAAATCGCTGTCTGTATGCTAGGGTCTTGTGTGGGTCTAAACAGTACTAATTAAAAAATTTCCCAGTGTTTATAGTTGGTGACATTGTGCCAATCTAAGTTACTAGGGTAGATCCAAGGCATAGTTACCATGGTGACAAAGCAACGTGGAGTTATCTTGGTCATTGCGCATATTTTAGCTTAGCATTGTGTACTGTTTGAGTGCTCCACCACAATTAACAAACATGATGGTGGTTTCAACTGGAACTAGGCAAATGCATGTTTTAGGTGACAGCTCACATTTTGAGTACAAAAGCAGGGGTTTTCACGTTAACATCATTTTCACAAGGAAAAAATACGTGAAAATAAATGTCTGGATTGTCCTCAACATTTTGTTGTTCAAAGAGGAACTGCATGTGTTACCCCTGGGATATATGCCAGCTATCAATTGCTAATATTGCTATTAAACAAGTATCTCGTGTTTAAGTCAGTGTAGATTCTTGAAGTAAACCAAATTAGAGGTATGGATCTAGAGTATTTTATAAACGAACATACACTGTGATATTGTAAGTGAATATTGATGATTGCTTTGTGCTGCCTTGGCATTCTACAGCAATCAAGTTTAATTATCAATAATGATTGTATTTGCAATGAAAACTATCCAGAAAAATTGCATAAGTAAAGGTTAGAAACTGTGAAAACTCCCACAATTTTCATGGATAGTTGCTTGTGCAGAGGTGTCATATTCTAAAGCCATAATTTTCTCCTGATTAACTTTGCTAAAGAAGATAAACATTTTTGCCACTGCCTCAAAACATGCAAAGCTATTTCTTTTTGTGTGTACAGATGTTTGAAGAACAAATAAGTTCCTTCTAGAGTTTGGAAGTTTTCCATACAGCTGTACAAAACTTTCTGTCTTATGTCCTTGATTACCTTACAGGAAGTATGAAATACCTAAAGGATGAAGGGAGTTGACTAAAAGGAATACTGTAGCATCTTCTATACAAAAATCAGTTGAAGGATTGGACAACATGCCAAGTCAGTATAGAAAATAGCTAATATGTAATGACACAGATGGACATCTGTTTGATAAATAAGATTGACATCAACTCAAAACAGTGCCAGCTTAGTCTACAACATTCCATAAATGATCAAGTGGAATATTATAATCAAGAGTGTCAAACACAGCATTCAGCTCAAGCAAAACTAAAATGCTTGAGTAACCAAAACCAGATTGTGTTAATAATTCATTATAAACTGTAAATGTACCAAGCTCCTATATTGTAACGTATTTGAAAAGTGGACTATTTCTCAAAGTGTTTTTTCCCCATTAATGGTGATGTAATTAGGAAGCATTGACTTGCTTTAGGGCATTGCCTAAATTCAGCAAATCTTAAATAGGTTGATAATTCAAATCCCTCTTTCGAATCAATTCCTTTAGTAACTGTAACCCATTCAATTTTTAAAATACAGTGGAACATTCCTACAGCAGAACAAAGTGTTGAGAGTTTGAATAGACACAAGAATGTCACAAAAAACAGCTAGAAAAAAATGGATTACACATGAATATAATGAAATAGAGATAAGGAGATCTATTACAGTTGCAATGTACAGAGGTGAAATCCAAAATTCCAAGCAAAAACAGATGGATAAAATCCTAAGGTTAAATAGTTACCTTTTCAGGGATTAGGAATTTCATACTTGCAATCAAACCAAAGTTGTTGTGGTAAATGTCTGTGCAACCTTCTGCATCAGAAAAAAACATTTCTCTTGTATTTGCATATTCTCCTAAATGTTGTTACACTAATTATTTTTAAATTAGAGATAATATCACAGTTAGGTTTAGGTATGAACATGATGAAAAATAAAGATCTCTTTGGGTCGTCTTCAAAGGACACTAGAACTGCCTAGTAACAGATCAATAAATATATGAGACAGATCTGATTATAAGAAGCAAAGAAAATGTTTATCATTCAATATTGTTATCCTAGTGCCTATCTAATGTATTAGGAAAATAGAGAGAATAATAAAAATATGCAGATATAAAAGACATTCAAAATGAAAAAGAAGTGGAACAATCAAAGAATACGTTCTGCTATATTTAGGAATATATGGTGCAACAAAGAAGTTGAAGTTACTAAATACATCCAACATGCAACAATAAATTGTGAATGAAACCTAGTATCTTTGTGTTTTGGAACCATGGAATCAAAGATTCTGGAATATTTGAATAAATATTTAAATGTACATTTAAAAACAACAACCATTCAGATTCTAGAATGTTCACTATAAGAAAACAGTGATGCTAAATCCTTTTTGCAAAATCTCTTACAAAATCTGCATTTCAAATTGTAGGTCATAATTATCAGGAGGGTTTTTTGGTTCCTAAAACATGAAAAAAATGAGCACAACTGTTTCATTTGCTATCACAATATTTATTTTTTGTTTTGATTTTTCTACTCTCTATGCTTCGCAGTAGCAAAAATATTGAAAAAATGTTCCTGACACTGGTCATGGAAAGTGTTTTCAAGGTCATGTAAAATGTAAATGCAATCCACTCTCCACTTGATTATGCCAGTGAGACAATATTCAGTTCTTCACATTGGCAATTGTGAGGCTTCTCAAGCATGAACTCTCATATTATCAGTTCAAGTTCATTTGATAAACATTAATTTTTCTAAAGTAAATAGTAGACTAATATTCTTTCATCTTATTTCAGAGAATGTTTCTTAATTGTTAAAAAATGTTTTAAAAAATTGAAAAAACCCACTAGGAAAGGTCACAGCCCATTTACACCCTATCAGCATTTTGCTTTTCATTGAGTTTTCATGCATGGTTTAAAACTGAATTACCACTGCATAGAGCTGAAATGCATTTATGTCCTTCAGGAAACTTTGTACGTAAAAATTAAATTATATTATGAAATGAAGAGACAGTAACACTAATTCTAAAAGGAAAGAAAACTCAACTGTGAAGTCTTATTGTATGCGTCTATGCTTTTCAATTATTCAGTTTTGTGATAGTAGTTTTTATTTATAGAATAACAGCTGTAACTGCAGTCATACTGTTCCTCGGTGTGTTTATTTTGTCGTTTGTTAAGATTTCAGGAGGACTATCCAGCTGACACAACATTTTTAAAGTTCATAGAATCATAGAATGGGAGGGGTTGGAAGGAAAGGTCTGGAGATCATCTAGTCCAAACCCCCTGTCAGAGCAGGTTCTCCTAGAGCAGGTAACACAGAAACATGTCCGGATGGGTTTTCAATGTTTCCAGAGGCAGAGACTTTTCAACCTCTCTGGGAAGCCTGTTCCATTCTTCCGCGACTCTAACAGTAAAAAAGTTCTTTGCTATATTTAGATTGAACCTCCTATGTTACAATTTATACACATTGACCCTTGTCCTGTTGCTGGGCACCACCAAGAAGAGCCTGGTGCCATCATCCTGACCCTTGTCCTTTAGATACTCATAAGCATTTATGATTTCTCTTTCTCTCTAGGCTTAACAGCCCCAGCTCTCTCAGCCTCTCCTGATCACCACAGAGATTCTGCATTGAACCCTTCTCCAGAAGTTCCTTGGACTTCTTTTTACTGTGAAGCCCAGAACTGGATGCAATATTCCAGACACAGCCTGGTGAAGATAAAGTGGGGGAGGAGAACCTCCCTCAACTTGGTCTCCATGCTTTTCTTAATGACCCCCTAGAGATCATGGCTGATGCACTTTCACTCTGTTGAAGTCATAAAGCCCTTAGCAAATTAATTTGTAATATGTCCCAGGCATACCGGATATTGGTGTTGGTTTTTCAAGAATGAACTTTGAAAATGTCCAGATAATCAACAAAAGGTTTTACTCTGAATTAGCAAATTAATTTAAAATATTCAAAGTTATTTTAATGTTTTCTCTCTTCACTCACTGAAACTATCTTCTTACGTTATATCCCATCAACATTGATTTTAAGCATATCCAATGCACCTTACGCATTATTGAAGAGAACATACATTTCTCACTTGCTGCCATTGGAGAATACCAACACTAGCATATGTTGTCTGACTCAAATGCCTCGTTTTATGATGGCACAGGGTTGAAATAAACTCTGTATTCTGTGGGGTTTTTCGTCATTTCTAACATCTCTGTCTTTCAATTCTGCTCATGTTATTCTAGCTTTAATGATTCTTTCCTTGTAGAAAAAAACCCCAAATAATGAATAGCACTGTTTAGTTACTACAAGACAGTAAACCATTTGATCACATCAGCTAATACTGGTCTAGTAATCAATGATGTAGGGACTGTCAGGTAGAAAATTGAGAGATTTATTCTTGCAACATCATGCAAATTCAATTCTCATTAAGCTGATATTCTTTAAAATAACATGTCTTTTGATTAGTTGCATTGCTCCTGAAAGCTATAGCTCATAGTCTAGTTATGGCCTAGAAGCAATTATCCAGAACAGGAAGAGTGGAGGTAGAATAAAGGTCAAATGAAACCTAGCACACACAATGAGGAATATCTTTGTTTGCGTAACCGCTTTAGAAAATACTATTAATAGAGACTGTTCTTGGGTGTACAGGTTTCATAGCACTGATAATATTTTCATTTGCTACTTTCTCATTTATGTCATTTCTAAGTGAAATCATAGTGTTGTGAATGTAAGTGCAGCAAATTTGAAGAATATGATACTGATCCCACAAACCATTGTGATGTTACTTATTGAGGTAGAAGAGAATTTGCAGATACTATTCCCTCAATGTCCTACAAAGAGCTATAGTTTAAAGTTTTATCATGTTTCTTTATCATTTGTTTCTTCAAAGATATCCTCTTGCTCTGACTTGTGGTCTTTTTTGGACCTGGATTACTACATAAACTAGAAAACCATGTAAAAGACACAGAACTTAGTACAATGCTTTCTTCTGCATCTTGTTTTAAATATAGATTAATAAATAACATATAATTGGAATTTTTAATTATTTTTTACAATCAGGAAGCTCTCTGATATCTAAACTAAGGGTGAAAAACTGTTTCTACCACAGAGGACATGTAACGGAGAAAAAGGTTGTATGTTTATTTGTCATGGTCCAGCAATGAGCTCAATAGCCCTTAAAATCTCTATTACCTTTATAATGAGAAGAGGAGAAATGTTTAATTAACGTCTTTCAAGATTCTCAAAACATTTTCTCTCCTGCTGGTACTGCCATTATTTTATTTATTTTGAGCCTGGAGCCCTCCCCTGCCCAGCGCCGTGTCTGTAATTGGTGTGTGACGGTCTTACTTAATGCATGAAATTATTTACTTCTTAAGAAATCCTTCACAAAAGACACACCTCAGAGTCCTGCAGGACACACCAGATTAGCAGTCTTTCAAAAAGCGTACAAGTGACCAGCTGACTACTGAGAACTGGCTAGATGGAATGAGAAGGGGCAGTCTGGCCTCATATTATCTTGCACACAAGTAATTGAGAAATTGTGACAACAGCTTCTGACACATCCAACCATATCAGCAGAGATAACTGTCCTCTGTTATCCAGGGCATCCCTATCTGAAGTAATCTTTTAGTCTTCAGTTTTATTTTTAGAAAATCTAGGTGGAACTCTTTTATTAAAATGGCTTGGCAGTGTAAAATGTCTTCTGCTATGAAATAATCCATATGTTAAAATGAAAGCAGCAATAATTCCCCTATGTTTGAGTATGGAATGTCCTGTTTTGCCGTTCTAGGAATTGACATTTTTTTCTTATTAAATTATTGACAGGATATTTTCATTCTATGCTAACACACTATTTGACTAAATTGTATTTCAGTAAAATTATTTTTCTGAGAAAATTTAGAAAAACAGATTATAGGGATATGAAAAAACTGCAATGCAATTTCCTAAGAAATTAAAACCCTTTAAAGTTGAGATCTTTGTTTCAGTGCTTCTTGACTGGAAGATTCAGAAAAGAAAGTGCTGACATGAGATGACTTGGTATAGCTTTATATCTTGGAGATGAGGATGACATTTCCTCCCCAGCTATTTAAGAGTAGAGAGAAAAGTTCTATATCTGTAGACTGATATAGAAGAATACTCAATTTATCAACAGAACTATTTATTTCATGTGATTTAATATCAATGTTAAAAATGTAGTGATTTTTTTTTGTGAACATGACATTTATGTGGGAAAAATGTGATATATAATCAACCCAATTTGACATATCCATAGTTTATAAAAAGAATGACATTTAAGCATTTTCATATGCCAATTGCCAGAATCTTCAAGTTATTCTTTTTTGTTTGTTTTAGAAACAAAATTTAATTTAAAAACCCAATAAGATGGAAGATATCTATCACATTACCAGGGCAAGAAGGTTGCTGAGTTCAGGACTCGGTGACGTGCATATCCTCTTTGAACACAGATGAGAAGTGAAGTCAAGTTCAAGTAGAAGGTAGAAGATCTGGAAACCCAAAGCTGAAACTCCAAACCTTTTCTATTTGCCAAACCCCTTATTTTGTTTGCAGAGACACTAAAAATAAGCTTGAAATTTTGTATTGCAGTTTCAATTTAAACATAATGAAAAGTCTCAAAACATTACTGATACTTCCTTTAATTCAAGGGTAACTGGATGTGAAGTCAGTTCATTCAAGATATGACCCACAAGATGCAGCCTCTACATAATTATTATGCAGTAGGTTTTTGCTAATGTACTTTCAATAGTAACAGACAAAACAGACTTGTCACTGATTAAGAGCCATTTAATATTTTCTAGAATGCATTAAAAAATATTTGCTAGTTAGAATGGATAAGCTCTGAATTTAGAGATCAATAGTAAATAGGAGATCCATCATCGAAAACATTAGCAGACTTCTGCTTGGCTCTTTCAAAAGTTTTATGATTTAAAAATGACTTTGTGCATTGACTGTGCATTCAGAATAGATTAAATTAGGCCAAAAGCCTGTAACATAAAACTTAGATAAACAATATATCTTATTCCCATCATTTTACACACTGCTAGCTGACAGAAATTTTTTCTCTGATTAAAGCAATAAAACATATCTGCTCATGAAACAAAGGTAGTTAATGTGATGGCGTGTTGATGGTTGTTACTTGAACGTGTGGAACAACTATAATAATTAAATAGAACTACTTTTTATGCTAAGAGTAATAATGTCAGTAAGATGTACATATTCTGTCTTTTAAGAGTCCAAGACTAATCTTGAAGTCTTAAAGAATGAATGTGCTACTTAAAAAAAACTAAGCCATTATTCACATATGTTAGGATATAAAATTAGTTGCATAAAATCTAAGTGAGGAAGACTACTTTAAATTACAATGGAACAGCCAAATTCCACGGAAATTAAGAGTGATGATGTGTACCTGACTTACTCTAATAGAAGCCTGACAAGCTATCATTATGAGCATATGACTTTAAAGATATGGCTTTGGTTTCTTGGATTTTTATTTTTCTACTTGATCTTTTGGTTTATTTTCCTAAGAGGACAGGAGAATCAGACTCCTGCCTAATATCTGGCTTAACTAGTAACAGATGATCAATAAAGGTGCAAGTGTTTTCGTAAGCTTCCAGATTTAGAGTCCAACAAAAGTGTGGGGAGGCTGAATGCAGTAAATAACCAGTCTCAGTGCTTAAGGAGAGCCAAATTGAACATAAGCTGTGCCAGGAAACTTCACAGCTTGGAAGTGAGGCTTCAGAATTGCGCTCAGTGTAGGAACTGAGAGACAGCTTTTCAGGCAGATCTGAGGAAAAAATAGGTAGGTCTATACTGCGCACTATTTCAATTCTCTTCATTCCTACTTAACATCCTGTAAAAATGTTTTCAAATATATTAAATACCATCTGTAAATAACACACTCTCTTGGCAGCACAGAAATGACTAACAAGTCCTAGATTTGCTATCTAGTGACTACTCTAGTAGTTCGGAGAAAAGAATGCTCATCCCCCTCTCTCTCTCTCTCTCTCTGGATTTTGTATTCATAGAATTTTGCAGTTGGAGGTAATATAACAATTATTTATTATAAAATGATACTAAAGTATTATCTGCTTTAATAAAATATTACTGCTGATGCCCTTCCTACTGGTTGTTTTAAGTTGAAATTCATACAACATACTGACTCTCTTTCTTTTAGCATTTTTGGGCAACTAATGAGGATTCCTGTTTAAGTTATTGTGGCCGAATTCACCACCTTGACGAAAAACAATTGTTTTAAAATCAATTACAGCAGCACAAATCCAGACAGCTTAATATGGAGAAATGACAGGTGGATAAAAAATTTACATTACAATCAAAACCTTTTAATGCAAAGTACCAGGCTGCAAAATTGACTGGATGTGAGGAGGAAGTTCTTCACCGTGAAAGTGGTGAGAGCCTGGAATGGGTTGCCCAGGGAGGTGTTTTATGCCCCATCCCTGGAGGTGTTTAAGGCCAGGCTGGATGAGGCTCTTGCTGGCCTGGTCTAGGGTGGGGTGTCCCTGCCCATGGTGGGGGGATTGGACTAGATGATCTTTCGAGGTCCCTTCCAATCCCTAATGATTCTATGACTCTATGATTTCTGAGCTGTTACTGTTGGCCTTTTAGAGCCGTAACCGAGTTACAGCATTTGAATCAGGAAATCCACAAAATTAATTTTAATTTCGGTTTATAATTTCAGACAAAGTGAAAAAACAATGTCATCATGCTTTTTGAGTTTATACCTTAAATCTTTCAATAGAAAGCTAAAACCTAGAATGTTTCTAAAAAATAAATGCCAGTCTGAATAGTGACAGACAGCATAACGACCTCCATTAGTTAAGAAAATGAGCATCAGGAATGATGGGGAGCAATTACATATTGCTGTCTTTACCATTACATCAAATATCTTGGTATCAGAAGCTAAAGACAGACAGTCGTATTAGGACTCATTCCCATGCCAGTGCGTGACTCCTCTAATAATTGCGCTACTCTTATTTGCTCTTTAGTTAAAACTCATAATAGTGTGAGGCTATTCACTTAATAACTCCATCTTCCCTATTGCTCAAAATAGAAACAAAGTCCTAGAAAGTATCTCAAGAAACACCTCACTCTTGTGCAAATCAGAAAAGAAGCTTTGGAACGATTGTTTGAAATTGAACCTGTGTCTTGTCATTTGAATATTTTTATATTATACTAGAAATTACACAGATTGGTACAGTAATGCTCCATATAACACAGAAAAAATGTGCACTCCTACCACCTGAGCTTGTCTTTGAATGGGGAAATCTGGAAGATGAAGATGGAGAGGAAGGCTCAGGGAGAGAGTACAGGACCAAGATATTTATTCCATGTCACTTGGAATGGCAGGAGGGAAGTCAGGGAAGAGGGAACGGAGAAACAAGGACTATAGTGGGAAGTAACAATGGGAAGGAGACAAAGAGATGTTAGTGCTCTTGCAAGGAAATAACATGAAAGCTGAAGAAACTTATATGAGGAAAGGCAAAAAGACAGGGAAAGGAGGAGAACTGGGAAAGAAAACAACAGGGTTTGTGATACAGTCTGAACTTCATAAGAATGGACAGAAAAAGAACAAGGTAATAAGGAAAGAGTCACAGAAAGAAGTGTGGAAGACCTCTGCTGAGGGAACAGCAAGATGAAAGCCGTCTCCATAAAACCCTAACTTTTACTACTAAGTAAGATGAAGATCAAGCATTGAGCTTCTAATAAGTCCCTCTGCTCACTGCTTGCACTGTGATTTTGGGAATAAACTTAATTCTTGCACATTTTCTCTCTGGTCTTGTTATGCGTTGAAGATGCTCACTGTGTTTGTACAGGAAATGTTCTTCATTCTCCCAGAGGATTTTCCACACAAAATGCCTCACAAAGGTTCAGTGAGATGACAAGGACTAATGAAGACTTACACAGAAGTAGAGAAAATGATCTTTGAGATAATCTTTCCAGTGGTTTTTATAAAATATGTTGCTTTTACAAGGTGAACGATGTCCAAGGAATACAAATTTTATTGTCAGGCAATTGCATGCAATCCTTTAGAACTGATTTTTTACTTTTTTGTGGCTGCTTTGTTTTATTATATTTTGCAGCCCTTTTATCTACTTACACTCAGATCTCAGCTCTCATAGCTTTTGCCTTTTTTATCTCATAGGCAAGGCATATATTCTATTGCTCAGTGTAAATCTTTTTCCTTAATAACTTTCATACCTTTGCTTCTAATTAAACTATCTTGAATTAGGCTAAATTATCCTCTTCTTCCTTGGTGTTTACTGCCTTCAGATGTCTGTAGCTGTTTATTATGCCCTCTCTTCTCTAACCTAATTACTTCACTGAACTATTTGTATTTATCCTTTTAATCTTTTTTAATAAGAATGTCCATTCATCCCTTCAATAATTACCATGGCTCTTCTTTGAAAAGCCTTTTTTTTCTGAGGTTTTCATGAGATTTTTCTTATTTTTCTCTTGTTAAACATTAATTTAAAATGTACCTTTGACATCTTTACATGTAAGCAATTGTCCTTTTATAATTATTGTTATTAATTTTTAATAACTCACTTTCATTTTTTTTAAATTTTCAAGCCTGTTTTTAGACATTTTTATCTTGTTGGCTTAAATATGGGTACTTGCTTTCCCCTCCAATTTTATTTTACAGTTTCTTACCATATAGACACCTGCTGAGTATATAGAGAGAGACAGAAATACAGACACCCAAAACAACTAGAAGTGAATTAGGATTCAGTGACAGAAATTATTTCTAGCATGTGGATTCTCTCTGGGAACCTATTTACTTTGAGTTCTGTGTTGTCTCCCATTTACATCACCTTTTCTTGCCTCATACAGACTTCAGTCCTGATATTATTTTTGCAGCTCCACTTTGTACACATACACACTTCACCTCCCATATTGCATATGGTTTTCTTTTTTGCATTTCAACAATGTGACAACTAGTTTCGCAGCATCTGCTAACTGATGATATTCCACTGTGGAACACTTTGGACAAAAATTAAGGTCGAACTGCAAAAATATTTTTGCAAAATTCTTAACAAATTTCCTGAAATGTATGCTAACTTGTACTCTGATTTCAAATTGACAAAGCTAGAACTAGTTGAGGAGATAAGGTATTGTAAAGCTTAAGAAAGCCTTTTGACAAATATAAAACTGTGATTTAATGTCTGTTGTTACTAAATACCAATTAAAAATGCACCTATCAGAGTGTCAAGAGACATGAGCAAGAGTTTACGGAGCAAACAGCTCAGTTTACTACCATTGGTAAACAGACTTCAATTTTTGACTGCTTCTAAGTCAGCGAAGCTGACTGAGACTTATCTGGAACAGAAAGACCTCACAACATTGCATTATATGGAAATGAAGGTAGTGGGAGACATGGCTATGACCTCAGAAATATACATTCCTTCAAAGAGGAAATTCTGGCTCCACAGAAATGTGAATTATGATCTTTCATTCAGCCAGACCAAGGCTCTTCCATTTGAGCCAAATGTAAGAACATGGATGGACTAAGTATAGCATAACACCTCTCTGATGGTCTGTGCAAGGTCTGCACAAGGTCTGCATGAGCACCCATGGACATAAAAAAGGTCAAATTGTGTCTTCTTGTGCCCAGAGTGAACTGTTGACCTGGCCATGGAGACAGAATATCTGGGACTGTGGTCGAAGGATAAGGAGCAGCAGGAACAGAATGCTCTCGAACAATTATGGGTCATAAGTGTTTAATTATGTAGCTTCATCAATAACTATAGTAGCCAATCAGCAAGAGAAGCCAAATTACTGCTATTGTAAAGCATGCATCAAAATAATATACAAGGAGCTCTTGTACGCTTAATAAACAAACACTTGCTTGCATCAAGCTATGTTTCCTTCTCAATGCAGCACCTCTCATTGTTGGCTCTTCTACCACTTGAAGGGACAAGTTATCATCAGTGCACTCCAGGAATTCCGTGGATTGCTTACTCCCTGTTGTATTGTTCTTGCAACAGGTGTCAGAGTGTTTTAACTATCCCATGAGGGCCATGGCTTGTGAATGTGACACTAGTCTTATCTGTCTATAAAGCGGCTCATCTACTTGGTGTGTGCCTGCATGTGTTGCCTTTCTTTCAGAGATCTCTAAGGTCCCTTTTGACCCAAACTATTCTGTTTCTATCATTCTGTAACAAGAACCATGAAAGAAATAGATGGTGATTTTGGATGATTCTGTGAATACTCCATGCATCTGTGTCATTAAATTATATTTTACAACTAAAAAATTAAATTTATTTTGGCTTAATTTGATTTTAATCTTATATATTTCTGCATATCAACTTTCAAAGTGGAAAACCACAATTATGTTGCTTGAAAAATAAAATTTTCTCGTGAAAAGTTACCTAAAATACAGAAGTGTGTCTTAAATATGCCACATAGTTGGTATATCTAACACATGGTGCCAGTATCCGTAGCTGTGTAAGAACAAATGCGCTGACTTGATTTCTTGGTTCAAATAATTATATAATCTATAATGCATAAATCTAGGAGAATGCATTAAAATCTTTTGGTTTAGTGGTGATGTAAATTATTCCAGAAGGCTTATCATCAATTCCTTCTTCTTTTTGAATAGGCTTCTTCAAAAAACCTAGTTGTTCAGTAAAGAAAACTGTCCTCATATAAGTGGAGGAAAAAACTACAAACCAATAAACAACTGTAAAGTTTAAAAACTTATAGTATTCTAAAGAGGGTGTTGCTTTATGGATTGAACCTTCTTCTAACAGGTGAACATGATACTGGAAGACAGTATCTTAAAGAGTTTAGAATAGCTACAACAAGTGAGATGCGTATTGAGAAGGTGAGTAGGCAGCAAGGAGAGATGGAAAGTCATTTATTTTCAAGTGCACGTCTTTAACCATCTTTTGTAGTTCTCTAATGGTAGAACATCAGTCTCTGCTTTATGTCCTGTGAGAATGCATGCTGTATTGGCTCAAGGGCACTCCATTACTACACTCATTTTGTGCATTATGAATTGTGCATAGGAGGTTGTTTCTTATTGATGCAGAAACAATTGACATTATATCTTCTCCCTATCCACTCTATTTAACTACTAATAGCCAGAGAAAAGCAGGTACCTACCCATATGTGATTGTTCATATGGCCAGATAGCACGAGAAATTAAGTTCACATAATGAAATTCTGCACTGTGCATTTCATTACAGTACTACAACTGCAATTTCTGGTCACAAGAATGGCCATCATCTACTGAAGTTTCAAGATAAACAGAAGCAACCACTGAGCTGCATTCAGAAGCAAGAGGTCATGTGTGAAATCTTGTCACAGCTGCTGAGCAATGAAAATTGTTCCCAAAACCAAATGGAAGCTCTAAAGAGGGATAAGGACAGGTTGTATGAGGCTAAACGCAACCAAGTGCAAGGTCCTGCAGCTGGATCAGAACACTGTCTGCAACCCTACAGGCTTGGAGGTAAGAGGCTGGAAAGCTACCAGGCAGAAAGAGATCTGAGGGAACTGATTAACGATTGGCTGAATATAAACCAGCATTGTGCCCAGATGGCCAAGAAGACAAGTGGCTTCCTGGCTTGTATTACAAATAGCATGTCCAGCAGGAGTAGAGAAGTGATTGTCCACATGTACTCAGCGCTGGTGAGACTGGGCCTTAAGTGAAGTGTTCAGTTTTGGGAACATCACTACAAGAAGGCAGGAGGTGCTAGAGTATGTCCAAAGAAGGGCAATGAAGCTGGTGAAGAGTCTGAAGCACAAGTACTATGACGAGCATCTGGGGGAAGAGGAGTTGTTTAGCCTGGAGAAAAGGAAGCTGAGGGGTCACCTAGCTCACTGCAATTACCTGACTTCAGAATGTAGTGAGGTGGGAGTCAGTGAGTTTGTCCAAGACATAATCGGTAGTACAAGACAAAATGATCTTAAGTTATGCCGAGGTGGTTAAGATCATACATTATGAAACATTTCTTCTGCAAAATGGTTATCGGGCATCGAAACAGGCTACCCACAGAAAGTGGTGAAGTCACTGTCCCTGGAGGTATTTAAATGTATAGAAGTGGTGCTTAAGTTCATGGTTTAGTGGTGACCTGGCAGTGCTGGGTTAACAGCTGGAACTGATGATTTTAAAGGTCTCATCACATACAAAAGATTTGGTGATTCAGTGATATGTGTATGTGGTTTATGTGGCAAGTCTTTGACAGTGAAGGCAGTGCAAAGGTGGCTTCTGTGAGAACAGGCTGCCCACATGCCAGACAGTCAGTTCCAGCTGTCTCCAAAATGACCCACTAGTAGTCATCAGTGACACTGGTGGCACCTCTGTGAAACATATTAAAAATGCATAAAATACATTACAGTTGAGCTGTGAGAAAGAAGTGAGGGAAATATAAAACAGTCCAGATCAGTGGAGAATAAGAGGAGAAGATGCTTCAGGCAGTAGAGTAGATTCCCATGCAGCCCATGGAGATTATCCCCCTGTAGCCCATGAAGGGTCCCACCAAAAGTGAAAGCAGAGGATTGACTAAGGGTTTTTCATCTTCTAAGGTATTGTAGTTATAGGGAGAGGATATGTGTACATGTTTCACAGAACAAAGTTAATGGAATTTTTATTTTATCTCAGTCAAAACATAAACAAGGACTCTAGATACTCCTTGTAACTTACGCTACAACTCCCTGCCATGAAAAGTAATTACCACAAATCCTCTTCTCTTCTTTTTTGACAAAACCATTCTATGGAAATGGACTTTCCAGCTCAAAGTGCATTTCAAAAATGTGAGCAAGTGACTGACATCCAATTCCACTCATCCGCTATGATAGACATTGTTGATTATCATTTCTGATGTTCCAGTCTCTGTCATTGGAGTCAATCTTTGCTTCACTTAACCAGATGAAAATGAAATGCTTATCATTTACTAGTCAAGAACTTTGATGCCAACTGAATGAAGCTATGCACAAGACGAGGGCTTGTATCGAAATTCTCAACGATGTCTACAGACTCATGCGGATCACAAGTTTGTTCTAGAGAAAGACAAGCTGACATTGCCAGTCAATCCTGATGACCGCAGAGATGTTCCCTTTGACTGCATAGCTGTTTGCAAGCCAGAAAAACTGACACAATGAGCTGCCCCCTGATGTATATGTCAAAGTACTCACTCCTCCATATGAAAAGCTGATTGGTTAGTGATCCAATAAATGCATGATTCAATCTGAAGAGATGGACAGAAAAAACCCTGGTTGTCGAAGTAATTTATTTTCTTTCCTCATCATGAACAGATTGTGACAAAAGATCCTTCTTGTGGGAAAATATTATTCTTCCTGACTGAGCAGTCTAGAGCCACTAGCAATACTTTGAAGCATATCAGAGTTTTGTTCCAGTGACAGCATTGTGAAGATAGCGGCAAGTGAAGGTATTGTTTTCCAAGTTTCATGTTCTCAAGACTCTTCCCAGGAACATACATTTAACATGGTCTAGAATGATTAATTTTCACCATGAGTATCTAATGTGACAGTTTACGCACTTTGCCATCCATTTAGACTTATATATCAGCAGACAAGTATTTCCCCCCTCCTTGGAAATGTTGAAGGACAGACTGGACAGGGCCCTTGGCAGCCTGGTCTAGTAAGAGTTGTCCTTGCCTGTGGCAGGGTGGTTGGATGAGCTAAGGTCCCTTCCAACCTAAGATATTTTATTTTCTATGATTTTATGGTGCTGGCAAATTTGGTAGTAGGACAGCAATCATCTCTGATTCATTGATGAACTTCAGAAGAAGTAACCCAATTGAAATTTCTGCCATACAATCTCTAGGCAAATAATCAATTGTATGGATGAAGATAATAGACAAAAGCCGTCTCTCCTTGTTCATTACAACAGTCAGCTCTGATGAACTTCTCATATGATTATGTGTCAAGACGAAACTGAGTTGTCTCAATTTTTGCTGTATGTAAGACTGTGTTTTGAAGCCTGCTTCAAAAACCCAAGCATGTACAATGGCATAAACAGACTACCCTGAAACAAGGCCAGTCTAAGTTCAAAGCTTCCTGCTATGGAAGTCTTGCCTATGCCTTCTCAATTATGCCCATCTAACATGTTTTCTCAGTTGTTTTGCAGCCGCAGTGTAAAATGATACTTGAGAAGTTCCAGTGAAAAAATTGTGTTGGAAATATAAAAACTTAAGTATTTAATGAATTCTACATGTAGTGCTGTAGTGCAGTTAATATGAGTTTTTTCATCCTAGCAGAAGCATTGGCTCAGCCCTAAACTAAGAGTGCAGATCTCAAGGCTGTCCTGGGCTTGTCTTGACTAGAGCTGGGCAGAGCTTGTTTAAGCTCCTGCCTTGGGGCCTTTAGACTACTCTGTCTGAGCATGAGTTCTGATAGTGCATCTCTGGTTTAGGTTCCTCAGATAGTCTTGAACCTTGTCCTCCCTTACAGTGGGAAGGACTTTGTCTCCCTGATCTCTGTCTAGTGGGCCAATGACTTGTGAGTTGTGAGGAGAGAGGTTGCCAGTGAAGACCAAGGCAAAAAAATCGTTGGAGGTCTCAGCCTTCTCTTCATCTGTTGTTGCTATTATTATTTCTCAGGGCGAGTATGCTGTCTTTGACCTTTCTTTTTCGGTTCACATACCTGTAGAAGCTTTTCTTATTTGCCCTTATATCCCTCAAGATTATAGCTTTATCTATTCGAATTAAGGTAGATTATTTTTCTAAACTGAACTATACAAAGACCTCAAATATTCCATGTCTTATGGAACAATTTTTTGAACTTATTTACTAGGAGCTTGAAGAAAAGATTAAAGGTAAAAGCATTTCATTTATGTATCAAGTATTAGCTTACAGAGCTTTCCTATTTCATATTATGGCTGACTGAGTTTGTCTTGTGATACTAATAAAATATTGAATCCATGAAAGATTTAGAGATGTCACTGAAGCCCATGAATTGAAATTAAACTTTGGCACTAACCACTTTGATCAAGTAAGGTCAGAGACAATATTTGCATCTATTAATATTTTATGAATCTAAATTTTTGCCTTGATTTATGAATAAGAGGGGAAACTCCATGATATAGCAACAGTGTCAGACAGAATTTTAAAATTTAGTACACAATTGAATCACTTCATGACTTTGGTCAAACAAAAGACATTCAGGTTCAAGTTGTGACAATTGTGCGAGCAGTACTTTAGATACTGTCGATGTTTTATCAAAAATATTTGAATTACTCGTATTTTCCCATCCATATCTCTTAGTTTTGACCTGAAACTGACTTATTGACTCTTTCAACAATAAAACAAATGTTTATTTTAATAAAATATGGTAAAATTAAATCATATATGTCTATATAGGATTGCAACCTGAATAGAATGGAAACTGACCTATAAGGACAGAAACTAGGCAAGTAGTTACATTCTGAAGCAATCTATTGTATGAATTTCTGCAGGTTATTGTACTAACTGCCTGGAGAGAAAAAATTAGAACTAACCAAATCACATAACTTTCAAATGTGGTAAAACGAAAGATGATTGGTAGAATACATCTGGTGAAGAATATTGTAAGGTCAAAATATGACACATCTTGGGAGACCCCACTTGGTGTACAGCAAATCACAATCCACCACAGTAATCTCAAGCATATAGAGTAGAAATTTTCTTGAGGAAGTACCTTGTGAAGTCAGGATCACTTGGGCTATTAAAGCAAAACTAAAATATAGCCTAAGAAAAAAGGACAGCTTTCTCCAAATGCAGTGGAACCTAACAGATGCTTCTAATTTTAATGGAATTTCTTTATAGCACTGACGGAGAAACTTCTTTATGATAACTTTTTCAGTATATATATGTTGCATCTTTTTGTACTTCTGTACTTCCAGCATATATTCATGCATGTCATCTGTTTTACTTTTTCAAACAGCATCCTAAGTAATCTCCAGTATCTCATCTATTGTTTTTCTTTTAAACTATAATTTTTTGTTCTCAAGACTCTCTGAAATAAAAGGCAGTTGGGAATTTTCTGGAATATAAAACATTAATTTTACTCTTTCTAAGACAGCTCTTTTCTGGACAGATAGCTGATCACTAGCTTTTAAAATAGTAATGACACAATATTTAATGTCACGTGTGCCACCTTTGCCACTTTTTATGGGGAACAGTTTAGTGATTCATTATCAAATATTTATAAAGCAGACAATACCACAAAAGGATGTGGTGATGGCTGCTGACATTTGCTAGTGCCAAGAAAGAAAACTTTCTGTGCCACTTATATTCTGCAGTCACACATGCTCAGATTTTAGATACTAGAAACCAATGAAACAGTCTGTGAAGTTAATGCCTATTTGTGACCAGTGATCAAGGGGAATTTTGAGAAGTACTTTAAAAATGACAGGTGTTGGTTAAGTAAATTATAAGGGAGTGTCAAACAAGTACGCATTAACCAACACAGAGTAAATACTATACTTCATCATCATACTTAATATACTTGCCATAAATAGAAGTATGCAGAACCAGGAGATCCGAAATCCTAGCCCTTAACCTAACCAGCACTTTACTCTCATTCTTAACTGCAAGGTTACAATCATGTTGCGATCTCTCAAATTCCAGCATAAATCTTAGTGATTGCACATGAAACAGTCCACAGTGTGCAGAGCAATATGTTCCAATTCACTATGAAGCACTGGGAACATTTCCTGCATGTGCCATCTCTTTCAAGGACATGAAAGCTGCTAAGTGAAGCATAGTAGTTTTTTGCATAAATACTATCTACCAAAAGCTTGCTAATGTCAATCATGGAAGTATTTGTAAGGATCACTTCCTTTGACACTGTTATCCGAAGAAAGAAGTAATAGGTCATTTTTTCTTAACTTGAAGCACAGTGTTCCAACTTCACAAGGCACCCAGTAAGCTAAGCACGGATTATTGCTTGCTTCAAAACTGGAAACTTTATGAAAGAGTATTTTGCACAGTATATTCAAGATTGTCCATATGGAAGTTCAACCCTTCATCTCTGTCACACAATCAGACATCTACCTTTTTTTTTTTTTGGTAATGAATTTCTTAGTGAGCCTGTGTCCTGAACTTATGTGCACATGTCAGGCTCATTTGCCTAATGACAGAAAAATCAGAGAGATTTTCTTGTAGCCAGAAGACTAAGCATACACTTGTTGCAGCCAAACAATAAACTGGACATTTTACTGTTGTTGACATTGTTAAGGCAATGTTAAATTCACCACAGGCACTATCTCAGCGTTAACAGACCTCCTTAACAGTGAAGGAAAGTTATTTTTCCAGACTTAGGGGATTTTATACAGACAGCAGCAGTTTTAAGATGTAAATTCCAAATATTGTAGAAATTGTGTCCAGGGGAGAGTGTTCAGCCCAGTTCTCCCTCTGTGTTTCTATGCAGTTTTCCCAGACTTACTGGCTAATTAGGAGGAAGGCATGAGCTCTGCTGCCAGCCTTGGAAGCAGCTGTGTATTGGGTAAAAGCTTGACTGTTGTCAACACATCCTCACTCACACTGTGTTTGGCCCAGGTAAAGTGTAAATTCAATTTGTAGGTTCTACTTGGGCTTAGATAGGAGTTAACCTACTTCTCAGTTCACCTCTTAGGTGGAACAGGGTGTGAGTCCAGATGCACTTTCTCGTGCCTGTGTAACTTGTGGAATTACTGAATACTGAATAAATGCTTAAGAAAGTGGCTTGAAATTACATGTATCTGTATGATGGGGATAAAGTAAATACACAACAATGACAATTATATGTCATGTTCTAGCTCAATCCTATGGCTTTTTTCAGTCCCTAGTATATACACTAAAACTGACAAAACATTTTTATGGGCAAACATTGCTGGAAGACTTTTTATCTTCAAAGTGTATTTCAAATGTTGTGTCTGATGACAGTCCTCATTTTTTGCACTTTATCATTTGATAATGCACCCATACAGTGCAAAATCTTTACTATCTATTATCTGTCTCAATATTTTAAGAGAAGAAGGAACAATAACTACAGAAATGTCTATATTACTGTCAGAAAAGCTCTTTGACAAGGAGAGAAGAGAATAATTCACTTCAAAGATTGCTGAGCTTGGTGACCAAATGCCCGATGAATTAAGCAAAACTTCAGAAGGAATTTATGTTGAGGACTAAATAAAATCCAAGGCTATCTGTATTTTATTGCATTTCAATACAAGTAGTAGGTGGTATTTTTCCCTCAGAATGTGTTTGAGCTGACAACAAAGCTCCTCACTGTGAGACAGCTCAGACATCATTCAGAAGCGCCTACAAAATGGTGTAGGAATGTATCTATTGATCCTTCATCGTATTAAGGAAATACGTCATATTGTTGGTTTTCACCTCCTCTTCATTTTTATGAATGTTGCTCTACAGTGTGAGAGTCACAATAGAGTGTGAAATGCTTTCAGCAAATATAAACTTTTTTGTTCCCAGAAACATTTTAAATACTCAATAGAGAAATTTTAAGTGTATAATATTTCAAAAAAATATATATTTTGCACTTAAAATTTTATTTGAAACTACTAAAAACCTTGTAATTATTCCAAATGTTCTCTGTATACTCAGTTTTATTAACAACTACTCAATTTAATCATTATACCCAAAATATTTAATAGGGAAAAAAATCCCAAACAAGCCTTAAAGCATTATTTCATTCTGAATGAGGACAGTTTTGCCAAGTACTGCTGATATGCCACAGTTTATCTAATTCTAACTGTTATTAAATGAAACAAAATATAATTGATGATCTACATTCCTCACTTATAGGTGCAGAAGGGATTATATTGAGCTTCCCAGTATGTCTCAATACCCCAAATAATTATCTAAAACAATACATCATTTCTAACATTGCTATCTTGAGATTCCAGACTCTGATAACCAAGAGACATAATTTATAGTATTCAAAGAAAAGATTTCCTTTCCTTCATTCTCTTATGACTGAGACAGTATGTTAGGGTCAATTTCTCCATTACTGGCAGCAAAATTTTAAGGCCGAATGATCCAACGTGATAAATCAAATGTACATGATAGAAAGTCAGTTGAAATGAAAAAGTGGCATAAAACTCGGAAGCAAAATTTTTGGGTAGCATTACCAAGATTTGTTCAAACATATTGTGCTCCAATGGGAAAGAGAAAAATGGATTCAGGTCATTGCCCATAGTCATGAATATTCATTATGCATCCTTTTCTGTTTGGAAATGTATCAATTAGTTCATTAACTATTCATATAGGTACTTTTTTGATAATACAAAACCTGGGGGGGGGGGTGTCTGCTACACCAAAAGGCTGAGCTGCCATTCAGCAAGACAAACTGGAGAGTCAGGTGAAAAGATTAAATTCAACAAAGGCAAGTATAAGGTCCTGCTCCAGGGGAGGAATAACCTCATGTACCACTGTAGTTTAGGGGTTGACTTGCTGGAAAGCAACTCCACAGAGAAAGATGTGAGACTCCTGGTGTATGTCAATTAACCATGGTTGCCCAAAGCTGTGGTAATTGCCTTATCCCTGGACATTCCAGGTTGGATGGGGGTCTAGACAAGTCTCTGCTTGACTAGATGACTTTGAAAGTCCTTTCCAATGCAAAGCATTGTATAATTCTATGAATGAACAAACAAATAAATGAATAAATACGATAATGGTTACAGCCTGTGTAAGAAATTTAAAAGAGAGGACTAGAATGAGAGAACTTGTGGGTAAGATTATATGGCCATGACTAAAATATTCTTTAACTGTCGTTATGTGAAAAACATGAGGGCCTACAAGAGCTATGCAAGCACTCGTGCAGTATTAAAGAGATGGTTAAACAGAAAGAGTTACTGTACTGAAGAAAAAAGGTTAATAGCACAGTAGTCAACAATATATTCCTGTGCGTACCTCCATCGGAAGTAATCGGTTAAAGGTATGAAAATAAAAAAAATTGTAAAAAGAATCTTGTACAAGTTTTGTTCTGTGAATTTATCAAAAATTAACCTGTAGTTGATATGAAAAAGCAGACAGGACATATTCCTTTGGTTTTTTATACCCTATTTATCAGTGTGACCATAACAAGTAGATAAAGTTCCAAAGGTTTTAGGGCATTGTTTTCTACAAGCATAAAGCAGAATCCAGTCTGAATTATAATGAGGGACTAAGACTTCCATACACTGAAGTAGAAGTGTTTCCTGATGTAGAAGCTGGAATTCTGGTTATATCTTCAAATGTATTCTTCCTTAGCATTTGTGAACAGTAGCAGAGGTGTGCACACATACTAACGCAGGCAGCTCATCATAACAAATACCTGAAGAACCGGTTCAGTTTATTTATTATACTGATACTGGCATGTGGTTTTACACTGCTGAATTTAATTTTTTTAATTTTTTTTTAACTCTTTGACATAAAATATATAGGAATAACTTTTGTCACTCGCTTCTATTTTCTCTTTTAGTTGCAACTTCCCATGGAAAGAAATGATGCCATGTAATGAAATGAAGAGCTCCTTGTTGGATATTTTCTGGGCATTTGCAAAAGATTACACGTTTCTCAGCACATGTCAGTAGGAGACTTATGAGGCATCAAGCTTTCTTTATTTTTCCCGGTGATTCCCCATCACATCTCAGTAGAGAACACTGAGTGCAGAATAGGTGAGATGTTAAGCCCCAAAGTATGTGGTTTGTTTTCAGCTAGTGGTAAAGTATATGTTATTTCTACTTTCTACAGTAAGGTTTATTTACATTTCCCTGGGTTTTGGGCAGGGGGGGATTGTTTTTGGGTTTTTGTTGGTTTTGTAGTGGAGGTTTTTTTCCCATTTTTCCCCTTATTCCCTCACTGCTCACATTTTCCCAATTATTTGTATGCACTTTGGGTTTTTCAATTACCTCCATATTACCTATTTGGAGAACATTGTTTTAATTGTGTATTTTAACAGCACAATTTGCTCTGACAGGATGATTTGTAGAGCTGCAGCAAGTCATTCACCAGAGATTTGAAATCTTGTGCACAAACTTCCTAGTCTAGCAAGCTTTAATTCACAAGCTTACTGCTGTTCCTCCATTAAGGTAGTGATGAAATGCAAATTGAAAATTGTTCTGCAGAGCTTCTAAGCTGCTAAAAAATTCAGAACTGCTGAAATCCTACAGTACTGTGGCATTTACAACATCACAGTATCAAAGTCATAATTTGCTTTTAATTGGGAGCAGGTAGAGGAGAGTAAGGGGAGTATTTACACGCACGTTAGAGTGATGAGAAAAGAATGAGGGACTAAGCAGGGCTTTCAGTAACCTTGCTAGATTGCTAAATCACTTATTTGTTCTTCTGTCTTTTATCTCGCATTCTTTTCACAGTGGCACATTTTCCGTCAGTAGCAGAGAAACAAATGTCATCCCATTTTCACAAGGACTTTGTTGGTTAGGCCACAGTGCACAAATTAAGTGCTCTGGGTTTAAACATACCTCCTAATGTCCAATCTAAAGTTCCCCTGGTGCCACTTGGTGCCATTTCCCTGTGTCCTACTGGGAGTGAGTTGAGAGAAGAGATCGACTACCACTTCTCTACAACCTCCTTTCACATAGTTGTGATAGGAGTAAGGTCTCCCCTCAGTTCCTCCAGACTAAACAACTCGTTTCCTCAGCTACACCTCATAAGGTCTGTCCTCCAGCCCTTCACTATCACTGCTTTTCTTTGGACCTGCTCCAGCGTTTCAACTGTCCTTCTTGTACTGATGTGCCCAAAACTGAACACAATATTCGAGATGAGGCCTCAACAGTGCTGAGGACAGGGGAACAATCACTTCTCTAGTCCTGGTGGCCACACAATTTCTCATGCAGGCCAGAATGCCATTAGCTTTCATGGCCAACTGGCCACATAACTGGCTCATGTTCAGCAGTCTGTGAATCAGCACCCCTAGGTCCTTTTCCGGTAACTGAGTTCTAGTTCTTATAGAAACAAAGCAGAAGCAACTTAAACTTTACATTAATCAGGTTGGGATTTTTTGCCTACCTCCACACAAATGCAGGTATGTAGGAGAAAAACATAATTTGTAGTTTTCTAAAATAAATGTATCTGCCAATAAAAAAATCAATAGACACAGGAGTTAAAAAATGGTACTACTTAAAATTAATTTTTTTAGAAAGGAATAATATTTTTAAATGACAAACTAGTATGGATAGAAAGAGTAGACAATTATTTTGATTAAGAATCTCAAAGCTTAGTCAAGTAGCTTAGCTCAGAACAGACACTTAAATGCAGAACACATATATCTTCCATATATTTTTTTTTCTATAGTAGAATAGAAAATTCAACTGCAGTGAATGGAATTGATTGTTCCCCAGTTTTAAAGACTCTGAATTCTTTTTTTTCAAGCAAGCTGAGCATAAAAGAACCTCATCTCATGTCAAACCATAATTCAGTAATTAGCCATTCTACTTGAAGGTTTAGGTGTTTGAAATGAATTGTTTATCAGCTCAGTCTTTACTGTGACCTCAACTTTTTTTCCTGTCTATAATTAGCCTATTTCATTGCACTGATGTACTTGTTTAGAAGGATATTTTCTTCATTAAACAGTTTAATCAAATTAATAAAATACTTAGAAACTAGTTAGTCCATCAAGTTGCAAGCTGGATCATGAAATCTGAAGACTTTGGCTAACTTCAGTTAAGAAATATATTTGGAAGAAATTTACATCTGTTTCCAGAATAAAACAATGGCATAGATATAAACCCACCTGCCCCCTTTCTCCTCTTCCTATTTACAGACCATTAATTAGCTACATGTCAAAAGCTGTGATCTTGAAAACTCAAACATCCAGCTAAGGTTAGAGACAAATAATTTTCATATTGACATGCTCCATGTGACAAAGCAGTGGCAGACACAGTTTTTAACTAAAACTTGACAATGTAATTGATGTCTTTCTAGACTGCATTGCTGATTTAGGAGTCAATGCATAATATTATTCCCTACATTTACATGCCAGTTACAGTGATAATTGAAAAAAACTGACAAGGACTTTCCATATAGTCTCAAAAGCCTGCTATATGGCAAATTGCCAGTAAAAAATTTGAAATACCTCATCCCATTTGTTTTCTTTTTATTTCTATCTACTGTTTTTAATTTTATTAGTAAACTTCAGTGAAATTTGAATCCTCATGTAGTTCATTTGTCTTTAAAGGAAAATTCTTAATTCACCAGTAAGGTGATTGCCACATGAGCTGCAGAGATTTTCATCTTTTCACAGATAATACAGAGATGGGACTTTGATATGATTGAATACCAAAATGCAATATTACTACATGGAAATGAGGAGTTGCCCAAAAAATATTGATTCTGTGCATTGAAAAGACTATCAGTTCATCATTTATTTTACTAATACATCTTATTTTTCCTGAGCTATTTAAGAAAGAATAATATCATTTTTCCATTTTAAAAACATTTCAAAACTTTAACAAGTGCAATAATTTCAGGATAAACAAATAAAAGTATGTATAAAAACCTTTTGCATGCAACTTTATGGTGGGTTAAGTTTTTTTTAAAAAAAGTCTCTGGCACAAGCATAGTTGACATATTACTCCTAAGCTCCATCCCAAAGAATCAGAATGGTCAGAAGGGGCTTGCAATGAGCAGGGACACTTTTCACTAGACCATGATGTCAAGAGCCCCATCTAACCTGGCCTTGAACACTTTGATGGAGGGGGCATCCACTACTTCCCTGGGCAACCTGTTCCTGCACCCTCATACTGAGTTATCTCACAGTGATGTAATGAAATAATTGGGAACGGTTCCTGCTGCATATATGCCAGTAGAATCATGGACAATATCATATCTTACATCTTTGAAATGTGACATCATGTTTCAGACAAAATAATGTGCAAAAGTGAAAGCAAACATAGTCTCTGACTTTTGTCTACTAACTATTAACGCAATATGCTGATATATGTTACAAGGACTGTGAAAGAGATATTGTCTGAGCGGCTGGTTTAGAATTAATCCACTTATTCCAGTTCTTCAAATAAGATTAAAAAAATGGAAAAATTGTTATGCTGTAGAAGAGAAAAATATTTTTAAAACTTCTCAACAATTTTAAAATACTTTTTAAAATGTCCTAGTATCATGTATGTTTTCTGTAGATTACTAACATACAGATAAAACTTTAGCTGTGTTCCAAGTTCTTAGATTTGATAGGATATAATGAACAAGGTAAAATAAATTCATTATTGATTACAGAAGTAAGAATAATCTATACATATTATTATGCTGGCTTATGTATATGTTGAAGAATAACTTAACCCTTCAGCAATGTACCTTTTAGGACATGTAGATAGTATAATTGCAGGAAAGTCTTACATAATAACTCCCTGGAAAACCACTAGCAGTTGAGTCAGTTGCTAGTGGCTATCCACATTCCCTTTTTTTACTTCCAAATATTATGGAGAAATCTACTTAGACAACTTTTTTACAGTTCTTTTAATCCTGTCATTACGCATGAGAAAAGATTGTTCCAGAAGACTTAATATATAATTTCCAGCAGGCTGAGTAAAATCAGATGTATTGGAGGCCACTAATGCTGCTAACTAAAAGATGGTGTTCATGCATTCGTGTATCTACATGGTAAAATATGAAGTAAGAGACTCAAGTTACAATTAAATCAGTAAAAGTCTCAACAGAATAACTTTGGAATTACTTTCTAGAATTAACTCTATTTTCTTGCTTGATTAAATGTGAGATCACACAAATGCTTATGATAGCAGAAGGCAGGCTGATGTATAGGCTACCCTATTTCTGGCTAAGACAGAACCGTTGGTAAGAAGTAATAAACCAGTACCAGGATATAAGTCTACAATTCCATAAAGTAATAGGATTCTGCTAACAGCATAAGGTAATCTAATACATAGTTATGACTAGCAAATATTATACAATCCTTACCACACTACTGTCTCACATCAAATGCATACTATATGACATTAAAAATACCGACATTGGTCTCTGATGGGCACTGCAAAAAAGCGCAATACAAGGGGGAAAAAAGAGTCTTTGCATTTCTTCATTTTCTTCATCTTGATAAGAATACATAAGAGGAAAAACTTTTCACAAGGTAGGAGTCTTTTCTTATATCAGAGCATGGATCTCAACAAAGAGCTTTCCCTTCGTTTATTCTTTTAAAAAAAAAGTTTCCTAAACTTGTTGTTATTTCAGTTGAACCTGAATTTGTGCATGGCTTTGACTGAGGTATACTACACCAGTAAAACACATTGATTGCTTGCCTGGTTTAAAAGGAAGTCTTAATGTCATCACTATCTGCCAATAAAAGTTTTCAGCTCTGTAAATAAGTGAATCTCTGCCAATGCTTAGCATTGCAAAGTAATGAACACCCTAACATACATCCAGAGCCTTTGAGGAACACCACTAAATTAAATGAAATCTAAGATAATGGAGACTGAAAGTGGAGCACCTAACTCACTTAACTTGATTTGCCTTGAATGGATGATGATGAACAAGTGAATACACAACTCCAGATGCAAGAACAGTGTGTGAAACACTGTAGAAAGACATTAGAATTCTATTCTGATTTCTATTCTAGAGACAAACGACTTCATAACTTCACTAAGATTCATAATGTACATGTCAGAGAGGACAAAAAATGTGGCTTTTCTACAATGAGAAGAGAAACTAGAGGTTGAAGGCCACCCCAGTGCGGGCAGGATACTTAACTACCACTGAAATCAATAAGACTTTAATTTCTAAAAGATTATGTGGAGCAAATATTTAGGAAATTAAATTGCAACTTATCAGGAAAATAAGCTTCAAACTAATGTATCTAGTATGCATTACAGGCAGGGCTTTGGGTTCTTTGATACAGACTGATTCTATAAAAGACTAGCTCTGATGGGTACACATGGAAGACGTTTATCTCAGAGGGGATAAACTGCTGGATCATGTACTCACCAACAAGGAGGGCCTGGTTGAAGGAGTGAAGGTGGAGGGCAGCCTTGGTTGCAGTGACCATGAGATGGTGGAGTTCAGAGTCTGGTGTGGTAGGATCAGAATACCCAGCAGAATCAAAACCCTGGACTTCAAGAGGGCCAACTTTATTCTTTTCAAGGAATTACTAGAGGAAATCTCATGGAACAGGGTACTGGTAGGTAAAGGGGCCCAAGATGGCTGGTTAACATTTGAAGATAACTTCTTTGAAGCCCAAGACAAGAGCATTCCAATAGGTAGGAAGTCAAGGAAGGGAATCAGAAGACCTGAGTGGCTGCTGCTGGGCAAACTGAAGAGGAAGAAGAAAGTCTATAGGTCATGGAAGGAGGGGATGGCCACTTGGGGGGATTATAATGCTCTGGTGAGAGAACATATGCAACTATGAAAATAATATCACTACTTCCTTTATATTCAATAGATTTCTGCCTGTCATAGCATTCATTTTGTGCTTTTTCACAGTATCAGAAGGGATTGATTACCAGATGATACCATGCTCTCAAGCATCAAAAGATATATTTAGACTTCAGTCACAAGCTATGCATTTTATACAAAATAAATAATTCATTAAAACAACTCTAAATTAAGAACTGTTAACTGGGAATTGGGACCCACAGACCTTCATTTATTGAATGCCCTAAGCAGTAGAAAATCATGTTCATACTCATTTTGCAATGGAAGAGTTTCAAAGGAAGATAGGAATTTCTTCTTCTTCCTTCGTTCCCTGCTCAAAAACTGTTCAGCTTTTTGCCTAAAGCATTTTCCTATGATATCGGTCTTAATTCCTCCCAAGTGGATGCGGAAACTGAACACTCATCTCATAAATAAGTGTTGAGGCACTATAAACACTCACCATACACAATACATGAGTAATTGACTCCTCTCTTGTTTTCTTTATTTTTTCTTTGAGGTTTCTAGTTTAGGGAGATGTATGGGTTTGGCTTTTTGTTGTTTTGTTTCTAATATTTCTTAATCAATATTTTTGGTGGGTGTTTTGGTTTTTTTTGATTTTCAAACAGAAATTTCCAGGTATTTAAATAAAGCTGTGTGCAGAAGGATTTCTAAAAAAAACACCATTCGAACCACAGAATTCTTCCTACCAAATATTATACACATTTCTCAAGACTTTTACTAAAGGATAATGGAAAAACAAACAAAAAAGCAGGTAAAGTTACCTGCAGCATCTCTTGCTTCCCCAAACATAAAAAAATTAAGATCTCATCTAGTTCTCTTGAAGTCTAAAATAACAATAATTAGAAGTATCAATTTTATGCCAAGCAATAATTTATTCAATCCCTCCTTTTAAAGTCTAGAAATATGATACACAACTGTTTTGAGATTGTGAAGGAAAATTGAATAATCTTAATAGCAGAACACTAGCAATCGTCCATGTAATTCCACACTAAAATTCTTTTCATCAATGTAATTGTAAAGTACATGTTAATAAATTATTTCAGTCATGTAACCTTAAACTGTCAGAAAACCTCTGGACTATCATTACCTCCAACAGTGAATTAATTTCAATCCTCTTGAGTCCTTTCACAAAGGCCTATTGCCCATGCAGAATAGTTAACACTTATGACTTTGAAACCTCTTTGCAGAGTCATAGATTAAACAATGCATTTGCTAAATTTGTACTGTGTACATCAGAGCCTAAATTCTGCCCGTGAACATTACTTCAAAGTTCATGTATCTGAAGGCAGAATTTGACCTTTTAATAAGATTGTCTCCTTTTTTTTAATTCACATTTTTAATTATTCTGGTTATTTATAATTGCTTCACTCAGAATGAATTACATGGTTTGTTTCTTTGAAAATGCTGAAGTTTTCTGCTATGAAGAGGAAATTCTTATGCAGCCCTTACCGTATCAAACTGATGTCTTAAATGCCATCAGATAGTTTGAATGCATTAAGTATCTCTTTTACTAATAACACTGCTTTTTAATGCACACAGGTATCACCAGCTCCAACTGTATTTTTTAATCTTTGAAAAAGTACCTAAATATTTAAACATACTTTAGTCTTAGATCTAAAAGTACTTTAATCACTTAAGGTTATTTTTAACTTCACCTGTTAAAATGTCACAATCGCTCAGAGATATAGTGTTAGAGAAAATAATATTTAGTTCATTTTTTTGATTTTGTGGGTCTTGGGAATGGGGCTTGGAATATACATCCAAGTATTATACACTAGTCAGAAGGACATCCTCACAAGCCAGTTCCTGTTTTTTTCTTGCAGCAGAAAACCTCCAAGTCCCTGAGAAAGACTGTTAGCTCCATGCCTCCAGCTGCACTCTACAGAGCTGACTGCAATACTCTCTGTTTTTCAACCAGTTTTCAAAACACTTCATTGTACACTCACCTAACTCACACTTCCTAAGCTTGGCTACGCGTTACACTGTATGTATTATAAGCAGGACTTTTTCCTTCATGTTAAACATACTACAAACAGCTGATGCTTGTTTTAAAAATCTAAGGTTGGAATACAGCTACCATTACTACCAGTGAGTATTTCCGCCTTGCTTGATACTCAAGACAATCTGAAAAAATCTTTTAGCTGAGAAAAAAGAAGAGGGGGAGGAAAATCACTATGTAGTAGATTCTGAAATGAGCATAAGAAAGTACATTCAATTTGAATGTCATTAGCTGAAATCTCTATGGTTCTGTAGATTCTACAAGCATTGGTGAAAAACATCAACTTCTGTTTATTTCAGCCTTCAAATGTAGTTATTACTACTCTTATTGGCATTTTGTGCTCTGCCATTCTAAACCTACTTTTCCAATTTACATCTTGTTTCTGATGTTGTCCCAGATTGCATGTCTGTGCAGTATTTAAGTGCTGTATCTTACCAGGAATGGACTTAAATGGTGTGTCAGACTTGAGCTGGCTCAATGTGAAATGGATTCCAACCTCCTTTATTTGCCTGCTTATTGTGCAAGATGATTTGCTTTACTTTTTCACAACAATGTGAGCTTCTTAATTTAAACTTTACTAGAGATGACACTCACTGTCAATACAAATTCCAATTAATTTTGCAATAGAAAAATAAATTTGAAGAAGTAGTAAAGGAGCAGACTGAAGATTCATCATTTAGCTCTGTGACACTCCATGGCTGTCATCCTGGTAAGTTATCAGAGCCGCTGAAATATTAATTTGGCACATGGTTTCACATGGTTGCCTGCATTCCTACTTAGGGCTTATTACTAAATTCTTCTGTCATTAGCAAATTAAATCAATGATTCTATCCAGAACTGGAGATAACCTGATATTTATATCTAAATTGACTATTAATTGTTATATCACAGAGCTATTCTGAAGCCTGGAGAATCTGAAGTAGACAATGAAGAGTGGAAAGGAGGAGCAAAAATAAAGATGTACCAGCCAGCAACTTTTCATCATGCAACTCTTAATTTTTTTGAGACAAAACAAAGAAAATTAAAAAAAAAAGAAAATCTCAATCCAGAAGCTTGTACATGCCTAACTAACTATAAAGAAAAACCTACAGACTTTTCTCATCTGTGTCTTTGTCGGCAGAATATTTGCTTGGAAGTCAGTATCTGATCTCTAAAGTCTTAAAATATTATTATCTGTATTTCTCTCAGTTGTGGTACCATTAAGAATGAAAGCACTTTTTTTTTTTTTCTTTTGATTGCCTAACTGCCTGCCTTGCATAGGTAATTAGCCAGAAGATAAAAGAAAAATATTACAAAACAATATTATTAGCTGTCTACCAGCATATAATTTTATGGCTAGAACACAATATTTTTCAAAAAATTTCAAATAAAATTGGAGATCTCTTAGTGTTTTAAAATTTGTTAGTGTTTGGTTGGTTGAGAAAGTGACAATATTGAATTTGGGGAATCCCCTCAAATGAATTCTTTTATGTGAAAAGAAAATGTGGAGGGAAGCTCCCAGCATAGAAAAACAGGCAAGAAAGACTGTACAGGATCTTCCTAAGATGAAATACACCTGCTTCCCTGGGCCATTTTGTGGTTGTTTTTTTTTTCTCCCACAAAGGAAATAAACTGCATCACTGCAAAGTGTTGCGAAGACCGTATTTTCATTATTTTGCTCAAACCCACTAAATTCACAGTTGCTACTTCAGAATCATATGATAAATCAATTTTAATGCACTTGAGTGGTGCACATGACCTGTGCAAGTGCCATGGCCATTTGTGTAGATTGTACAGATTTTCATAGTTCAATAAAATTTAACAAAACCTCAGAAGAGTGTCCAAACTCTCATTGTTTCTGAGGTGTGTATGTGGGCAGGGGAAGTAATTTGAAAGAAAAGGTGCAGATATGACCTTTTTTCAAGGTTGTTCTATAAAACTTTTCTTCGCTTTAGAGATCTGTGTCCAAATCGTTACTGAATGTGTTCAATCATGTTCAAACATCACAGCCTAATATAATTTCAAGGAAACAGTTACAACGTAAGACAGAGATTTTGTTTTCCAAAGGACAGAGTATAGGTAAAGCCTTATGGATTTATCTCAAAATACACAGACTTACTGAAAAAACCCCACAACCTTTAAATGATTATTCAGTCTTAAGGCAGGACACTTTTCTAAAATACTGAGCATCTACATTCTGTTTGTGCTCCAGCAAACACTATACCATGGAAAAGCTTTAAGAGAAGGAAGAGGACCTTCAGCCTTCCACATATCCCTGGGTATTCACATAACATCAGTAGCCAGGGCTTTAGGGCAAATTCTTTAGTGAACCCATTAACCATGTGGATGTGAACAAATTTACAGGGAAAGTGGTGAGAAATTTCTGATTCCATGTGTTATTTGAAGGCTATACTCCTGAAGATTTATTACAAATAAGACTCACTAGAGTGAAAACAGTCTGTGATTTCAAGTCAGATGAAGTAAGTTAGAAGAACTCTACACTTACCCCATTACTCACTGGTTTCTATGCTCTAAGATTTTATTTAATTTATTTTACAAGACACCAGATGCAACTGACAGAAAGAAGATATAATTTGTAGACTAAGTGGTAAGCATACAGGGCGTGAAAAAAACCTTTTTCATATGGATTTTGTATGCCTGGTTTTTTAAAATGCAATTGCAATAGGGACAAATTTGAAGTAGTATTCAATGAGATAGAGTCATAGAATCATAGAATCATTAGGGATTGGTAGGGACCCCGAAAGATCATCTAGTCCAATCCCCCTGCCACAGCAGGATCACTTCACTGCAGAAGTTACAGAATCAGAATCACTCTGGGTTGGAAGGGACCACCTGATCCAACCCCCTCACCATGGGCAGGGACACCCCACCATAGACCAGGCTTGCCAGAGCCCCATCCAGCCTGGCTTTAAACACCTCCAGGGATGTGACTTTAGAAGGAGTGTGAGAGAGATATAATTGTTTCACTTGGAAAACGCAGAAATCGGTTACTAGTGTGAACGTTATATGAGTACGGACCTCAACGCTAAGAGAAAAATTTCTCAGGAGAAACATCGGGTAAAGAGAAGAAGGAGGCAGTAGCCTCTGTGGGATATCAGGTAGTCATGTCAGTGACCTCATTTTAAATTTTTAAAATGAAGGGTTAGCATGCTTTCTCATTTGTAATTTAAAATGGCATACCAACCTTAAGAACCTACTAATCACACCAAATGCAATGGGTAGTTATACAGTCAAATAAATATTACACAGGGGGAAAATTGTCAGTGTTGATTCAATGCCTACTGAAATTGGTGGAGGTCAGATCTGAAAGGAAATACTCTGTTTCAACTAGCACTGAAGAAAGCTTTAAGCAAAGGAAAAAAAAATCTTTGAGCATAGTCATATCTGGAAATTATTTGGGAGCTAAGAATATATTTTTGTGAGTTCTGCTGAAAATAACACCAAAATATTTTCCGTCTGACAGACCTGTTTTATTCAGATGCTACTTGTCTGATTTCTGCAGGATGTCAAATTGGTAGATTACAAAACAGTGCACACAGAAATTTACTAGGCACTCTCTTATGGTAGTATTTTGTCCTTAGTTCTGAGCTAGCTCCGCTAGAGTAAGATGAAATTGTCATCTTGTGTTAACTGTGATAAGCTTTTCTTCCTGCTTCTGACTTAATTTCTCCATTGTCACGAGTTTAATCACATTGGATAAAAGGGACAGTCTTGCAGTCTCAGAGAGCTGTACCTTGACTTTATGCAATTGCCATGGTATTTGCCATAGTGTATTTATAATAGCATTAAGAGTTTGATTCATAATGTACTTGCACAAATTTCATTAATCACCTTTTAAGTTATTCCATTATTCCACCAATCTTTCACTTCTGCCTAAGCAATTTTTACTCTCCAGCGTTCAAAAAGATCAGCTTTTTGATATAATATTAGATATGTCACTCTACTCTGGTAATTCCAACTTCATCTCCGTTGTTATATTTTCAGTTTTACAGCTCCCAAAGACATCTGACTATACTAAAGTCAATAGGAGACAGATACTTAGTCTTCTTAGATGCTTTTGAAAATCTCCTGCATGCCTAAAGACATTTTTAGGGGTTTTCTTTAAAATAAACCCCTGATTATTTTGTAGAATATTATACTACCTTGTACTGTAACCCTTTGTGCACACACTCTCTGGTTAAAATCATATAAAGTACTGAGCACAAGAAGAGGGATACTCCTGTCTGTTTTAACATAAATAATTAGAAGAAAGAAAAATCATTATGGGAATAGAAGCTTCAATGATTTGCAGGACTATATACTTGTAAAACAATTTATTCTATTTAAGGAACTATTTTTAAAAGCTTAATTAAAGTAGCTTAAGTGTATTATTGAGTAATAGCACTATACAATCATAGCAATGCACAAAGAAAAAAAACCATGGTAGTGAGTTGTTACAATGAATTGTGAATGGTTTGAATTAGGCATGCTACAAATACAGTTTAAAGTCTAAAAGCTTGTTAATTAACTCTTTGATATTTTCTTGAGAATATAGAAGCGCTTCCTAGTATAGATTACTCTAAGCATTAAAGTTTGTGAATGACAGTCTCTTTCTGAGGACATGATAGTCCTAGGAAATAAGACAGGTCCATCTGCTTCATAAAAAATGTCTGTTACAGACAGTACTGAACACACCACGCATATGAGCTAAGACTTTGTTGTTAGGCTTATTAAAATTGTATGAAGTATGATTACTGTCATTAGTTTAATTTACAGTACCATTATTACTGAGTCCAAAAATTCTTGATCTCTTAAGGGAATGAAAACTGCGTATGCATTCATTCAATAACTCAAGAAAGATTTCAGTGTTGTTCAAGAAAAATCAAATCTGATGATACGAAATCAACATAATTTACTGATTTCAAGTACTATTAAATATTTTTTTACTTGCTGACAAAAATATCTGTTATAAGGAGATCTGTATACATTGTAGAATTAATCAAATTAAAAAAAACCATGAAGAAAAAAAAAAAGATTTTCTGTGCATAATGAATTTTTGAGCTATGTATTTTTTAAAGGAATGAGGACCAGAAATTTTACCTGAATAGAAAAATATGATAGAATCAAACTAAGATATTTACTTTAGAAATCAGAAAAGAATCAGAGATACCCACTGGGTTTAGAGCACAGCCTCTACCACAAATGATGTATAAAAAATAAAACATGTTTAACTATACAGTAATTAATATCATGTTTCTCATGATCTACCACACCACTCCCTCTTCTCTACTGGAGATTAAAGTTCTAGTTCCCAGATTTTACAGTGTGAATCTATATACATGTACATTTACATATTTATACACACACATATGCATAAGCATCTTCTGAGTTTCTCAGGCACAAATCAACAGAATTTTATACTAATATGCTTCTAATGTAAATAAATATTTAAGAAAATAAGATTTTGATAATAAATATGTTTCAGATTTGGGATTCAGACTACTTAGTTATATGTAAGTATCTGCTTATTATTCTGAAACTTCTTTGGCACAGTACATTAATATAGTTTAATAAATCCATTTAAACCTTAGCACAATATTAAAGCGCATATCTTTGACTTATTTTTTTGTCTCAGCAGGAAAAATACACCAATAGTTGTTTTTCTACCATAGGGACCCATATGAAAACCAACCAGCTGAAGACAGTTTTTCATCACCTCTCTCACTGTAACATTTAAGACTTCTGTTGTTCAATATAAGTCAAAACCTGAAAAAACAAACCAGCTTGCTCTTCTTTAAAACTAATTTTTTCCCTGTAACTTTTGACAAAAAATGCCAAGCTGAACAGTGTCCTTGACGTTAGCTTTCTTATCAAAGAGAAAACAGATCACCTCTTATAAAACAGTTCTGACAAGTCTATTGCAATGTCAGCTTTTCTTTCTGCAGCTTTACTGTGAGAAAGATAGTTTTGCCTGAACGCACCTTGTTTTAAAGGACTCTAATTTCAAGTATGCATAGAAGTTCCTCTCTACACACTATAAGGTCTGACAATTTCTGAGGAGTATTAGCATACAGTAGTTACTGGGCATGAATTACATGCCATGAATTACAAATTGCTGTTCCTTCTTTGCAAGTCATCTTTAATTTATGACTTTATAAAAAAGCCATTTAATTTGAAAGTTTCAAAATTATGTAAAGAACTATCATGTGTAATATTTTCTTCAACATTTTCTAATGATTGTCAGACTACAAATAAGTTTTGCATCATTTGTACAGATAACATGAAAATTTCTAATATAAATTATACAGTGCATGTAATGTACATGCATGTCTAGTTATTATATAATTAAGGAGAAGAAAGAAGCCTAGTGTGAAATACTGGTATTCTGAAAAGAATGGAACACATTATTTAATGACTAGTTATTAAATTGCAATAATAAAATTTATGTTAAAATTTGTAAAGACAAAATAATTAGGAGAGAAAATTTTCTATCCATCAGTCACAAAAAAGTTAAGTCTTTACTACGCACATTACATAAAATGAATTTTTATATACTCTAGAAAGCAAATAAAATGTCTTTTTTACACATGTGTCACCTCTGGTGACACATTTACAACATAGAAGGCATCTATAACAAATTCCAAAAACCTTCGAATAATTTATCTTAATGTTAATATTAACTATGGCCTGCTAAATAACATTAAATTTTACACAAAACTTTTGTACTGTCTTTTTTATGCTGTATTGGTATAATTCAAGGCTCGGTGGAGGTTGAGTCTGTGTATGGTAATGTGATCATTATGTGTTTTTCACATAATATTATTAAAATATCACATTTTATGAGAAAATCCTAAAAAAGACATGTTATAGAATAACACTGAATGAGCACTGTGACAGCATAAAAGATTACCCCAGTTTTAAAAATGCATTATTATTTTATAAGGCAGTCCCACTCTGTCCAACAACTAAGTAGAATAGACATGATGGAAGAAGTAGACAGATTGACACATTTCTGACCCTTTCTCATGTATATCGCGAAATGAAGCTGTAATTATTATGCATATTGCAGGTTATGCTGATGAGCTGATAGAAGAGGTTGTCAAATTGTAGCGAACACAATCACTCAATGACACTGTAGAAAAATGAGTGTACCTGGATTTCTAAACCTGTCTAAAGTACTTAGGCCTCTAGAAAAAAAATGAGCATCCTGGAAAGCCATTTATCCCACTTAGGTAAATTAGACATGCATGTGTTGTGGACAAGAAAATATGTAAGAAAATAAGGAGATGAACTGTTAGTAAACTATGAAATGAGATAGAGATGAATCATTCTATACAAATGAGAGAGACCTAAGAAAGTATACATTCCTATTTCCTAAAGCAAAGAACCACTTCTACGCAAGTGGCTACAATTTTACATGCTTTGCTTGGTGAAGAGAGATAGTTGTATATGGTGAACAGTAGAAAACATCTTAGCAAAAAAACATTAGGTGACAAAAGGCAAAGAGAAATGTGAAAGTGAGTTCTAATAATTTAAAAAAATGATTGTTTCATGAGAGCCACAAGTGACGTCACAATTAAAATAAAACAAAAAATCTAATAAAAAGATTTATTATATTATTTATTTGTTGTCACAAAAGTCATTGTAAGTACCAAACAAGGAATATCAAATTAAGTATTTATTCCACTTGGAAGGTTATGCTAGTATATTATAAAAGCAACCAATTTCTTCAAAAGAGCCTTTGTAGTAGCATAGTCCACCATGTTTCCGTTATACTCATGTTCTACTTGTTTTGGGATGCTTTCAAACTTTGTAATGATCAACGTGATTTTGAACGCTGTTCTACTCGAATGATGTAATACAGACTCATAGTATTGCAGAGTCATCAAGGTTGGGCAAGACCTTAAAGGTCATCAAGTCCAACCATCTGTCCTACAACCCCTAACCCCTAACCAAGGTGTCTCTTGAAACACCATATCTACAAGCTTTTTGAAGACCTCCAGGGATGCTGCCTCGATTATCTCCCTAAGTAGCCTGTTGCAAAGCCTCACCACTCTTTCTGGGAACAAGTTTTTCCTAAGATCCAATCTGAACCTCCCCTGGTACAACGTGACTCCATGTCCTTTACCCCTCTTGTCCTATTGCTAGCCGTTAGGGAGAAGAGGTTAATACCTGCCTCATTACAACCTCCTTTCAGGTAGTTGTAGAGAGCAATGAAGTCTCCCCTCAGCCTCCTTTTCTCCACGTTGAACAGCCCCAGCTCCTTTAGCCTCTCTTCATCACACCTGTTCTCCAGACCCCTTATGAACCTAGTTGCTGTCCTCTACACCCTCTCCAGCACCTCGATGTCCTTCATATACTGCAGTGCCCAAAAATGCACACAGTACTCAAGATGTGGCTTCACATACGCAAGTATTTTATATATTTTTCAACTTTTCTCCCTACAAATAATTTTTAGCATCTAATATCTCAGAAATTATATCTGTATGTGACCAGGTTGCTCATTTTGGTGGAGGAGCTAAAAAAAGACCAAGAAATATTAATTATTCTCCACAACTTCTGTTGCAGTAGTCAAAATCACAAATATGTATTTCTCTTCCTTTCTATACTTTCTCTCATATGCCTTTTACTGTGATTTGGTAAGTTTTGACAGGTGTATTCAATAAAAAAAGGGATAAAATTAGTCCCACTGCACCTAATGTTTAGCAAAAGCAACATGTAAATCAAGAGAATGAACACATTAAATTTTAACTTTAGCCGCTATGTTAGAACTAAGTATTTTGCTATAAAGACCTATTGATCTTTGTTCTTTAATGTTTTGGCTTTCTGTTGGCTTCAACAGACTGTGAAATCTTTCTCTTCCAATACTGAAACTTGTTAGATCACAGTGTGAAAGATTCAGAACCAGTATTAAGCCTTGAGTTTTCATCTCTAGTAATGGTCATTTTGTAGCTTTGTTTACTTAAGGAGTTCTTGTAAAACATCAAACCTTACAGCAATATGGATTAAAAATTGCTTTATAACACAAATTTAAACTACATACATTGATTAAAAGCACACTTGAAATGAGATATCATGGAAATATATTGTCAACAATAATTTCCTGTGGATGACGTTTAAGTAACTCAGTATACTGTCAGATACAAACTGCTGCTAGTGCCAAAGTTAACTGAAAACCTGTAGCATTGTCAGGGACAATACAGTATCACTGTTCACATCCTATTATAAAGCATTGTACTTCTCTACTCTGAAGATTAAAAATTTCAGCTCTAATCCAGGTCTTGTTTGACATGACAGTTCAGAAGCAAAAGCTCAGAAACTTTTGTACTTAGCAGTAATAGGATAACATGCTACAGCAGTTACAGTAATTGCCCAAATCTCCTATTGCTTAGATGTTTTTTTTCCCCTCTATTCTTTCCCTCTGTCTTCCATAAGATGTTTCTAAAAGTATTAGATACTTTCAGGGAAAGAAATCCAAAACAAAGCTAAACCAGACCAAACCAAAACACACACACAACCTGCCAAACGAACTAAAAGCCCCAGGCTCCTCCAAAGCTTTTGTGATGGATAGATATTACAATGATTTGCACAAGTATTAATGCACTTCTTTGAACACAGCACAATACATCTATCATTATTCCAAAGATTAAATCATTACTTCTTGATTGAGTTACAAATTTGTAAATACTATGATGCTATTTCACTCGAATGATCTTTTGTGGTACAGTCATTCTAAATATTAAAATTATTTAAAACTTATTTTGCACATCTACTGTAGTCCCCCAAGAGGACCTGTGGTAAATAGCCTCAGCAGTGGGTATATATGGGTAAATACAATAAACATATGGTAAATAAAGTAAATAGATAATGAGATAGACAGATATTTAGATAGAAAAATAAATCATTATAGGATTGTGATTTTTTTTTTTCCTGGTTATGAAGAATATGTTGAGTCTTTGGTCTCAGAAAGAAGTTGTGTTGTGGAAGTTTCAAATAAGAAAATAAAGTTTGAGGATGGGAATAAGTAAGCCTTTGAACAGAATAAACATTATAAACCAAATTGATACACAATTTTCTATACTTTTTTTTTTCTAAGGTAGAACATAATATGTAGAATGAAATTACATAACTACCCTTGCGAGTTACTGTAGACTGCTTTCATCTTTAGAGAAACGTGTTAGGTTAGCATATTTTATGGTCTTTTCTTTTTTCTTTTCTTTTCTTTCCTCTCATTATCCCTCTTATTTTTGCCCATTAATGTTATAACATTTTATTCCAGTCACTTGAACTCTCTTATTCTAAAATTTTCCTATTAAAAAGAATCTGTCCTGTGGGGTTCTACCTTTAACCCTAGAACCAGGACAAGAGAGCATGCTGTAGGGAACATCCCAGACAGGTTGTTCTCAGGGCTCTTGCTTGGGGCATTCTCACAGCAGGTTTTCAAACTGACTTTTAAAATTCTTGAAGGCAAGACTTATTTTAAGAATTTTACTGTGAGCTACTGAACGAATACTTACTTCATGTCTTAGTTTCCCCAGCTATAAGGACACGGAAACTGTTAACGTTCTGCTAACAGTGAAGCAGTCCTAGCACAAAGCTAGGAGCATGAAACACAATACAAGTCAGACAGACAGGGTAATATTGAAGATTAGCTGTTCACATAGAATCTTTGATATTGAGAGTTTTCTGTCAGCTTTGTCTGACTGTGTCCTCCATGCAGTAAACAATCCAATGTACCTTGCCATTAAATGTTGTTAAAAAGTCACACTTACTGTTCAAACTTTGTTAAATCACTGCTTCATGTCAATAAATGTACTGTTACTTCTCTCTTCTGAGTGATGTGCCATAACTCCAAGTGCAACAAACTGGAAAGTAATACAGGGAAACAGTATTATTGTCATTTGGCTGGTTCTCTTGTCTAGGTAAAAGGCTTAGTTATTCTTAGATCTAGAGAATATAAAAACTTCTCAAACATCTCAGCTTTCACCACAAGTAAATGGAGAAATCATGTAAACTGATTATGTTTTCCTTATTTCTGTTCATGACAAGAGAAGTACTACATCACTTTGTAACTGAATAAGAAAACATAGAGCCATTGTTGTACACTCCTCTGCGTATATTGGGTGGGACCTTGAAAGAATGGAACCAGACTTTGAATGTGCTGTGATGTACAAATACATACTTATATTTATAGTTATAAAGATATAACTACTTACACTGGAAACAATACAATCATGATCACAAAAATTGAGTGAAGAATTGGCTAACACAGTAGTGCTGTTATTAAGAACAAAAACGAGAGTCATAATACAGTCTCATTTTACAGCAGTTATAGTTATTACTAATAATTTTCTACTTCCTCTCTTCTCATCAGGTATTTGAACAGACTTGACATATACAGCTCAGTTTAAAAGCTTCAATGTAATCTTCAATGCTATAAATAATTCTACATTTGCAAATACTTGCACGTTTAGTTCACTGTGAGTGTAAAGAATATCAGTAAGTTAAAAGCTTGCTGCTGGAAATTTTAAAGAAGAGGAATTCTTTCCAAATTCCAGAGGAAATTTGGCTGAATGATGGGATTTTCAAGGATAATAATATTTTTAGATATATTTATGAGATAGTGCAAAGTTCTGTTTACAGAAAGAAATGCTACTTGTTGCTTCAGACAAAACCTTTCTATTTCTTTCTACGTCAGCAATACAATAATTTACTGCATGCTAGCTTATTTTTTAATATCTCTGTAAAAAATTGGTGAGATAATGTCATTTACAAACTAAATCACTCAATTGTTTGTATGAAAGAAATGTACAGGAATTTAATCACATTGAATAGTCTAATATTCACACCCTCATTTAAACAGTTTTGGGGCTTGATCCTGTTTCTACTCCCCCTTTATATTAGAAATTCAACTATCTGTTGAACTGTCATGGCTTCAGTTTTAAGGGACTGGCCCCTGACATGACATGACAGCTTAGGGAACCATTCAGATTCCATTCCAGGTACTCAATAACTGTTTTGCCTCTGTCTTCACTGGCAAGGACTCTGGTCACACCCGCCATGTTACAGAGGCCAAAGGCAGGGACTGGGAAAGGAAAAATCCCTCGCTGTAGACTAGGAGCAGGTTTGAGACCACTAAAGAACCTGAACGTGAACAAGTCCATGGGACCAGATGGGATTCACACACAGCTCCTGAAAGAGCTGGTGAAGTTGCAAAGGCACTGTCCATTATATTTGACAAGTGATGGCAGTCTGGTGAAGTTCCCACTGACTGGTGTCACGGTTTAGCACCAGGATAGCCTCCAAAATTATGATCTGCTCAACCGTACAGACGGAAATGTCCTCCCACCCCCTGAAGGGGAAAAAAAGAGGTAAACACACATCCAGAAACTGGAATTAGAAATACTGAATATTAAACATCATTAAAGATATTATTAAGAAGGGAAAAAAAAACAACCCAAACCCAAAAACGGGAAAGGAAAAGGGAGAAAGGGAAAAAAAAGTATGTTCTTCCTCAATTCAAGTCCACCCCTCCCCACGCCCAGGCCTGATAACCCCCGATTCCTAAGAGAGGCTAAAAGCCGCGGACGAGGGGGGAAGTAAAAAGGAAAGAGACTGGGAAATTACCTAAGCAAAACTTACATAGTCGTTTCCTAGGCAGCAGTCTGAAAGCTTTGTGGGATAGGATAGCGATTATC
>JAOXOE010000001.1:12193872-12215332 GCA_028565055.1 Phoeniculus purpureus
GGATGCATCTGTAGTCTGGTGCAGGCATGCTAAAAGGTTTCCAAACACATAAGCTAAGAACCATGACTAGTCTTTCTGGCTTTTTGTGTGGAAAAACAGTCACAAATAGTAGTCCATATCATGGCTTAAGGTTTCTGCTTCTGATTTCCCCTAAGAACTCCTGTGTGAGAGTGATGTCCTGTACTCAGAAGATCCAGTGCAGCAGCTCTTAATATTTCTCTTGAGCACCCTTAATTAAGAATTTGTCTTATTATAAAATAGTCCATGGAATTACATAAACATAAAAATTTCTGTAATATACATATTTATAGTTATTAGAATATATCTTGTATCAATTATATCCTAGAATTATACAGTCAATGCTAGCTAGCCAAATAATAAGGCCAAATAATGTAATGAATTATGATTTAAGAATAAACATTATGAATAATTACTAACTCTGTTTCATGTACACATGCCTAATCTGCATAATCTGTACCTGGGAGTATGCTGATTAGAGTTAGGCTCCTGTCACATCTAGTGCACTGAAGTGCACAGTCTACTAAAGCGAGCTGGTGAGTAAAAGCACTAAACTGTCTCTGTTAAGTGAGAGATGACAAATTCCTGTAGCTATGAAGACAGAGCCTTTAAGTCCTTTTTAAGTAGGGCCTAGGATTATCTTTCTTTGTTATCTGCTGCAGCATATTGAGTACATTGTTCCCCCTAGCAGCTGATCCAGAATGGCTGCACAGTACTTAGGCATCACAAACACTTTAAAAGGTTCTTCTGATGGATGCAAAAGAAAAATTGGTTTTATTCTTCATGATTGTGCTTGAATGACCCACAATACAAAGTCATAATTCCCTCCTCCTCTATGTGTCTGTGTTCTTGCAGCCACAAATGGTCTCTTCCTATCACTTCCAGCTCCAGTATGTCTCAAGCCAGTAAAAAAGTCCGGGTGTTAATTAACTCTTTTAAGAATCAATATCTCTTTATGACACAGACCAAATAAAGACAAAGCTACCTCAGAGGCTGAAATAGAGTAGTGTGAAGTACATGCCCTGTATGATGAGAGCTGTGACATGAGTGTGTTTGGGAGTAGAAAGCCAGCAAGAATAATTCTGGAGATCAGAACCAAGAGAAGGGGATAACATCTAGTGTTTCCTCATCCTTATTTCCTATTGCTGTGGAATGAAACAAGAAGCAATTGAATCAACCACAGAGAAACATTGTGAAATGTTATTTTGAGAGTTCTTCGAATTGCCATACTTTCAGAAACCTTTATGTCAAGGTATTTGCTTTCAATATGTGACTATTTCAGATCTTTGCTGTGCCTTTTCGTCTCGGTCTTGTATCTATCTTGATCTTTCAAGTTAGAGCAATGGTAATACAATCATGCTTAACTTTTTGCATTTGTCCTTCGAATTGCTGAATGACATGTAACCCATGTAACTTCATATAAAGCAAAGAATTTTCAAGATTTCTTACAGGTTAGCAATCTTTTTAAAAATTTTATTAACTCATTCAATCTCTCTGCTGTCTTGAGAGCACAATGTTCTTCATTGCCTGACAAAAAAGATTTTGAATTTATTCTGAAAAAGTATGTGCTACTTTGAGAGTGAAAAGTGGAACCCTCCAGAATACATTGTTAGAGTCCCCTCTCACCAACAGAGGAAGGCAATATAAACAAATTTGGAAACTAGAAGAAATTGTAAAATTTAATCAAAATGAAAAAACTTTAAAAGAAAAACAAACATTGCTAATAAAGGGAAATTTAGGGAGATGGTGCAAGGGAAGGACTATGTACAAAAGGCAATTGGATGTAGTTCTGGCCTCCACTCTGTAGGGTGGCAGCAGCAGGCTGCGGCAATGGGTCGCTGCACATGGCTGCTTCTGAGTCCGTGCCACACTGAAAGAGAGGGGAGGGAGGAAAAATGGAGCAGGCTAGAGTGGCATGCCTTTCCCCTGTATGTGCCTAGCTTTTAGTGATCAGGACTGAGGTGGCGCTCTGCTCTGCCAGAATTCACCTGGCAGCCACGTAACTGACCCCAGCAGTTCTCTTCCCCCTCACGAAAATAGAATCGCAATTAGGACTGGTTTAAGGCAAAAGCGTTAAGTGCAAAATTCCCTCCTGATCTACTATCAACAGTTGATAAAAGCTGAACTAGCAATACAGACAGAGTAAAGGATATTTCGTCAGAGAAGACAAAGGGGCCAGACAGGATCAGAGTGCATGGCCGTGTGTCCTCTCCCGTCCATGGCTGGCCAGAAACTGCCCCCAGCCACCCCCCATTCCCCAGAGTCCCTCTGGCTTCTGTTCCCATCATGGGGCACAGAGGGGAGTGGTTTGGAAGATACACCAGTTTCTTCTGGGTCCCAAAACCTAACCCATCACAAAATGAGACTGGTTTTTTTATATTTATAAACATTTTGTCAGGTACCCTACCAAAGTATTTGAATAGCAAGTTTGTCAGTATGCAACAAAATGTGCCTTAAGTATCAAATAAAACTGTTTTTCTAATACATCCTCTAGTGCAGGAATATTGCATGATGATAGCTTTTAAATGAATGCATTATTAGTATAAGGTTGACTTCAAGTTTAAACCAACTTTACCCTGAACTTGCAGTTCTCTGCCAAGCGAGTTTCCATAGTCAATGTTTTGTTCCGAAAGTTCTTGCTGCATGTAATGAGACAACTGTATCCATTGGTTAAAAAAACAAACAAACAAACTAGCCCAAAACAACAGGGAACAAGCCTGTCCAGAATACTGTCTAAGAAAAAGTTGATTTTGACATAGAGCCTGCTGTTGTACAAATGAATCACAGAACATTAGGGATAGGAAGGGACCTCAAAAAATCATCTAGTCCAATCCCCCTGCCAGATCAGGATCACCTAGATCAAGTCGCACAGTTATATGTCCAGGCAGGTTTTAAACACCTCCAGAGCAACCGCCCTACGCAGCCCATTCCAGTGTTCTGTTATACTCACCATGAAGTTCCTTCTCATATTGATGCGGAACCTCATCTGCTCCAGCTTACACCCATTGCCCCTTGTCCTACAATTAGATGACACCAAGAAGAGCCTGACTTCATCCTGCTGACACCAACCTTTCACATATTTATAAACATAAAGATGTCATGCCTCAGTCTCCTTTTCTCCAAGCTAAAGAGACTCAGGTCCCTCAACCTTTCCTCATCAGGGAAATGTTCTACTTCCTTTATCATTTTTGTGGCTCTGCGCTGGACTCTCTCAAGCAGTTCTGTGTCCTTCTTGGACTCAGGGGCCCAGAACTGGACACAATACTCCATATGCAGTCTCACTAGGGCAGGGCAGAGCAGGAGGAGAACCTCTCTCAATCTACTAACCACCTCCATTCTGATCCACCACCAGGATGCCGTTAGCCTTCTTGGCCACAAAGTCACATTGGTGGCTCATGGTCATCCTGCTGTCCACCAGGACCCCCAGGTCCCTTTCTCCTATGTTGCTTCCCAACAGGTCAGTCTCCAACCTATACTGGTACCTAGGGTTGTTCTTGCCCAGATGCAAGACTCTACACTTGCCCTTGTCACATTTCATTAAATTTCTCTCTGCTGAGCTCTTCAGCCTGTCCAGATCCCACTGAATGGCATCACAGCCTGCTGGTGTGTTGGTCACTCCTCTCAGCTTTGTGAATCAAAATGTCTGGAATTGTTAGTCCACCCTGTTATCAGGAAATCATATTATTTTCTCCTGAATAAGATTTATTGAACTGTAGTTCTAAATTGTTCTTCTGCACTGTAGTAATTATGGTTGCAATCTGTGAGAGTACTCTATATCATCATTTATCTGGGCATCTGGTAGAGATAAGGGTAGATGAGATAAGCAGTCAGCCATCACATTTTCAGTTTCTGGTCCATACTCTATGCATAACTGGAAACATTCACACTGATCATCAGGCAATTTGCATTCCTGGTCATCTTTATCCTTTTAATGCTAAGAGCATCATCAAAGAGTTATGTTTTGTATGAAGTTTCAACATATATATATATATATATGCTCATATATATATATATATCTCTCCAAAGATAGCTTCTTAAACTTTCCAAAGCCTTTAAAAAATACAGCAATTCTTTCTCACAAATAGTTTATGAGGTTCTTCTTAAAACATAGACATTCTTGTTTTGTCTTCATGGTTTTGAGTAGGTGTGAAGCCAACTCTGTTGTCTTGTCAACCATTGTCATAATTACAGGCAATGTAGAATCAAACTGTAAGTGCTTGTCTGTTCACAGTGAAGTCTTTAATCATGCTGAAGCTTGTTTGTGTCTTATCTACCCAAAGGCATTTTAGGGTTTACTTGAAATAATTATCTTGACAGCCAAACGTATTAAAACACAGATAGGAAGTATCTTCACTAGAATACCAAAATGTAAGAGAATATAATGTTTATTATCTGTGTTGGAATATTGTCATGGTAATAATTTTCAATTTCTCCTGAGAAATAATGGCCCTAAGAAAGTCAGCTTTCTGCCTGAAGTCCAATTTCAGTCTTTCAGTGTTGTGGCACTGTGGAATGAACTATGCACCAGGAATCTTTTGAAGCACAGTAACACCCTGATTAAACTTGACTTGATGATGGTTATTGAGAATTATGGACAACATTTGCCCAAAATAGCACTTTATGTTAAAATAAGTTTATATAGTACACACTTCAAATAGAAAAATCCATAACGTGTAACAAATGCTGAGACATTTCTGCTGCCTTATGTAGCATAACTTGTTGATGCACAGATCAGAAAAACAGAAGTACAAAATATCTTGGTACTGTGGGCGTCTACAACTATTCAGTGTGGCTTTCAATCACCATTCTAGCTAACCTGATCCAGACAGAGTAATTGAAGTGTGTCAGATTTCAGCATGGATTTAAGGAATAAATGTTCTTACTTGTGAAAACTGCAATTTTTGAAAGCCTTCTAGCTGGGCTGAAGTGAGGCAGGTTTATTTATGGCAGGAGGCAAACTTATCTCTTTGTACAACTCTCATTCCCCCATTAGATTCCCGTATTGAGTATATGAAAACTGAAAGGGAATGTTAGTTGTTGTGATAAAAACTTAGAAATAGTTAGTACAGTCCAAACAATCTCTTTTGACGAGAAGGAAGAAGAAAGAAAACTGGACTAAAGAAGTAAAACATCGTAATTTTAATCACCACGTCTGGATTGGAAATTGTCTGAACCAGAATGTGAGCTCCATAATAGGAGACTAGGTTATTCTTAATAAAATAATTTGTTTACTTAAGATGATAATCAATTGTCAGATTTCTAAATTCTGCCTTTTTATGTTTAACATTTAATATTAAGAAAGCAAACAAAAATAACTTCTGCAACTCCCCTTAGTAAATTCGAAACACCTAAAGAGCTCTCCCACAACTTAATCTACTTAAAGTGTGTTAACTTATGTTTTCAGTAGAATTATTAGTAAAACACTTAAACGCTATTATATCTTATGAATAACTTGCTAGAAGATGAAAACAAAACTGTTAATTTTATGCTTAATTTTATTTTTATATGTTATTTTACATCCAATACTTGGACCACATGCTATAAATGTAAGATAAAATATTTCTGCAAGTCGTTTTCCTTTTTCAGTTCTAAATGCATGGTTTAAGATTGTAATGGATAATAATCTACCTTTTCATGGCTAACCAACAATTACTGAGTCTAAAGATACCCTACACTGTCTCACAGTCTCACAGATGTGTTGTTGGATTAATGGAATTATAACTGCTGGATTAGTGTTCCTCCCATTTAAATGACTGTATTTTAACTGCAGGTTTGTAATATGCTACTGTTGTACAGTGAATTGATTTTTATAGGAGAGTTTCATTCATTTGAAAAATGGCTAGCCTTTTAATGAATATGAGTTACAGTATATTTAGATTCAATATTCAAATGACCTATTTTAACTGTACTTGTTACATAACTTCCTAAGAAACTGTTTTAATTATTTGGAAAAAAAATATTTTACATGCCAGTGAACATATCTTGTAATTAAGACTAATATCCCTATTTAAACAATGATGTAATTGCACTGTGTATAATTCAAATTTTACTAAAGCAAATTAATTCTTTGTCCCCTGATGTCCTCCAGTAGTTTCAGTGTAGAAAATTGGCATTAACTACTCCACTAAATTTATTTTATATATTTTTTTGTAGTATACGTATATTTACCTTTCATAGAAATTTTAACCCATCTTTAATACAGCTACCTATTCCCAAGAGCTATTGGATTGGTGTCCTGGGTTAAAACCAAACAGAAACAGAAAGAAAGGCAGCCAGGTCTAGAAGGGGGTGGTCTTGGATAGAATTTATCAGGCAATGGAGCAGTTTAGGGAAACAAAAGGGGCTTATTAAATCCGTAACTAAATACAGAAAGAAGAAGAGCCCAAGCAAGTTAAAACACACAAATCAGAAACCTCTGTCATAATGCGACTGCATACACACTGAGAAAAAAACGAGCAAATAATTACATAAGTGGACTCTGTGTTCAACCCAAGGTCCCTGGGGCAGGGGACACACACACACTCAGCAGCAAAAGGGGAAGGGCCATCTCTCGAACATCTCGGGCGCCACCATTTTTCTCAAGCAATCTGCCTAAGCTTTAATAGTTACAAGTCCTTTCACCTCGATTCTCCTGCTTACTCAAGCATCCTCAGTTTTATCAGCAACAAAATGACAGTTTATCCTCCTGCTGTTCAGTGAGTCAAGGTGGCAATTGCCACATGGCTGGCCACATGGTGAGCATACAATGGTGGTGGCTGCATGGCCATGTCCAGCAGGCATCTCCCTCCTCCTCCTCTGGGCTTTTTGTGGCTTTTCCTCTTTAAAGTTATCTCACCATTCCAATGTCCCCAGGCTTGTAATAGCTTCATTTTGCTCAATGTAGGGAGGAATCAGCATTGGTGGTTTCGCGCTGTGCCTGTTCACCTCACACAATGGTCCTGCTGCATTTGTGCCCCCCTACTCAGAAGCAGAGAGAGTGGAAAATGGAGCTCTTCCAGAACAGATGTGCTGAGGGCTGCTCTCAGGGAGCAGAAGGGCTGGGCCAGTAAATCAAACTTCTTTTATAATCTAACCTTTTCCTGCCTCCAGGACACGGTGACTGGGAGAATTCTCTTAAAGCTGAATTCAGTTTCTTCATGAAAGCACAATTCTATACATCTGAAAATTTGAGTAATTTTCAAACCATAACCATTGGCCACTATCAGAGGTGGAATAGTGGATTAGCATTGTGGCTATATATTAAAAGATTCAGGGACAAAATCATTGCCCATTATACCTATAGTTTCATTGAATTGTAGACTATAGAATGCATTATGTTAGAAGGGGCTTTACAGGTCATCTAGTCCAATCCCCCTGCAATAAGTAAGGACATCTGCAACTACATCAGGTTGCCCACAGCCTCATCCAGTCTGACCTCAAATGTCCCAATGGATGGGGCCTCCACCACCTGTCCCTATCTGTTCCAATATTTCTGCACCCTCAGAGTAAAAAACTTTAATCTAAATCTCTCTTTTTTTAGTTTAAAACCATTACCCCTTGTCCCATCACAAAAAGCCTTGCTAAAATGTCCCTCCCTATCTTTCTTGTAGACTGCCTTTTAAGTACTGAAAGGCTGCAATAGGGTTACCTCAGAGTCACTTTTTCTTCAGGCTAAATAACTCTAGCTCACATAGCCTGTCCTCACAGTAGAGGTAGAGGTGTTCCTTGGGCTCAGTTTGGTGGTGGTCCTCTGGACCTGCTCTAAAAGGCTAATGTCCTTCTTCTGTTGATGACCACAAAGTTGAACACAGTTCTTCGTGTGGTGTCTCACCAGAGCAGAGCAGAGGGGGAGAATCTCTTCCCTCAACCTCTAGCAAACTTTCAATTTTTGACACAATAATTTACATGGAGTCAATAATTTAAATTACACAGTCATTTCACAGCCAAGGAAATGAATGGAATAAGATCCTGGGCTGCTCTGATGAGTGTCTAATAGCTAACTCTACCTCCATGTTCATTGACAAGGATGTGTTTCAAACATGTTTCTCTTCAAAGATGGGATTATCTTCTCTTCAGTGTATAAAAGACATAATTTAGAATCAGTTCTCTCCTGAACTGAGAATGATAAATTTTCTTCAATCAGATAAGCTCTCAGTAGTTTTACTAGTCAATTTTCACCACTGGGATGTTAGCTTTATAATTGTATTTTCTTTGATAAAACAAAGGCTTCCTGATTGCATTTAAGAAGGTATAACACACAGAGATAATAGACCTGGCCCTTTAACTTTTCATCTGATAACCATAAAACTCTTTGTTGTGGTATTGAAAATCTTACAAGATTACATCTTAATATGTATGTTGAAAAAAGCACAGATGCCAAACAAGGTTCTAAAGGTGCCTCACAATACAATGTCTTTGCTATTTTGCTGCAAATTGACTTTCCAAAAATAATATAAGTGATATATTTTTGTTAGTTCTAAGGAAATCTAGATAAGTTCTCAGACTTCTTTCTTAATTCAAAAGAAATTTTTCAGATTTTTTTATAATCTGTTTACTGTCTAGGAGTGGTTTTAGGACATCGTTTCATGTGGGATCCTCTTAAAATTCTATTACACACTAGAGACTTTACAGAATAACTGGAGCATGCCACTTGAATGGTGGATAACTAGTAATATGTCCAGACTGTAAAAACTACTGAAAAAATTTTTTGTATGAACTTGGGGCAGAAAATCAGAAATTTTGTAAATAACATGGGATAATAATAGCTACTGTCTCTTAAAAATGCATTGCTAACCAGTTTGTTTTCTACATTTTAATGTCTGAATTATGTATTATCAGATCAAATTTCTAAACAGAAAACCATTTGGTGGGCAAACTGAAATTTTAATTTTGAAAAATGCACACATTGAACTATTTCAGAACTGCTTATTCTTGCTTTTCTCCCATTTGTACTCTTACAGCTGTGACTGTTGTATTCTTAGTATGCCATGATCCTCTTTGAACTCTTCAAGTCAAAAGTAATAATACAAGGTAGGGTGGCATTTTTATGTTTGTTCTCGCTTGTATCAATTCAATGTTTATTCACTCTTAGAATTTTGCATTTTGAAACTGTAACTTAGAAACACAGTTTCTAGACTTGAAGCAGCAACCATCATGTTCAGACAGGATGGTCTTTGTTGCCTACTTTCATACAAAAATGGATCTGGAACAAGCAGGGTGATGTATAACTTTAGACCATTTTATAGTGACTTCTGAGACTGTTTCATGCACTTAGCTGTAGAACTGCTGTTTAACAAGGATTATTTACTGTACGTGACAAGTCTAAATGTTCAGCCATTTTCCAATTTTCTGAATGGTAAAACACTGAGATATTTTTGAGGTGAAAATTTATCACTGCAGAAAGACCTTTTTGGGGTTTTTTTTTGTAACATAGGAAAAAAAAGAGAAAATACACCTACAACTAGATAGAAATGAACAAAGAAATTTTCCAAATAGGTGTCCAAGAATTACAAAGGTTGAAGATATTTATTTGAAATTATTTGAAACAGTTTGGTAATTCTGTTCGGTCTTTATTTTGTTTTGGGTTATTTTCTTCTTTGGCCAACCCTTGTTCATACTTTCACATTATTTTTATACACTTCAGAGAACAAGGGAACCTGAATACTTTTTCTGTTATCATGCTGGAGTGATTCTAATAAAACCAGAAGTGTAAAGCAGGAAATAATTGGCAATGGCAATACACATGTAGATTAAGATCACTTAGATAAATATTTTTCATGTTTCTAATAACAGTCCTTCTTTCTGTCTATGTGACTTTGGGATCACCCCTACCTTTCAGGGTTTAACGTCTTGCTAATTGATTGAATCAGACACATGATATTTAGCCATCTCAAGTGTAATCTTTTTTTGGGAGTACCTAAGTATTCTAATTGCTGACAGGGGCTACCAGTTTTTCACTGTCTGCTCTAAATACTTTCCAACGTAATATTAAAAAGTAGCTTTTATGAGCATTCATTTTCTTTTAGAAACACCTGTCTCTTTTCGTATAAAGATAAATGTTCAGTGAAATATTTATGCAGTACATTTTAGCTACTAGGGTGTTATTTGGGGACTTAAAGCAATTAGTAAATTATGAATGCTAACATTTACCTCCAATGCACTAGTCACAAACCTACATAGAAAACTGCAATGAGCTTCATTAGAAGATGCCTACAGTTATTTGTATAAGCTTTCATTAGCTGTAACTGTACATGACAGTACGTGCATAGAAACATCTTGGGTACTCGGTTATTTGTTCAACCGTAAGATGAATCAGGGAGAAATACTATAATTGCAACAATATCTCCTCAATTCATGCATTAAAAAATTACAATGAGACAGGCCTTCCCCTTTCATTTTTAATATCAATGGTCTCTTTAAATGTAGAATGAAACTTCAGCAATGGAAAAATGAGAGACAGTGCAGCAAACAAGAGCCAGAGGTGATACGGTATACGTTATCCTACTACGATTTCACTTCTGCTGAGAAGAGATTACCACTACAAAATGAACAGTGTGTTCTTTATCCACTAAGTTTACAGGGGTTTCCCTATGCATTCTTTCAAGAGATGGATCTGCATGTCAGGAGAAGTTACACACTCTCATGTGTAGCCTGAGGGTTCCGTTGTTCTGCAGAGCTTGTCTACACGAGGCACATAGTTCAAAGCAAAGCAGGCAACGAGCTTTACGACTAATTCCTCACACGTATACAAATAATGCTTTCCTGAGGGGGAACTTTCTTGCCTTCAAAGAAGGAAATGATTGCATTCCAAATGGCTGCATACAGACGTACTGTCACTAAGCTAGGATGCCATAAATCCAGATCTAAGGAGTGAAAATTTTGTTTTGTCATTATTGCTCAAAACATCCAAGATCTTGAAAAGGAGAAGAAACTACTTTTACAGCTGCTTCCTAGAAAAAGTGTGTTTTAAGCAGGCTCCAGAACAAGAGTCAATGCGCAGTCTACACTACTTTGTCACCAGCAGAGGACAGCAGCAGCAAACTGCTTATCCAATAGTAAGGGATAAATAGGAAAAGAACTGTGGCTCCTGTCGATATACCTTGGAGGAAATGATTACCAAAAAGAGAGTTAAAGGGTAGCAAGGTAACCATGGAGGGAAATTAGTAGTTTCTAAGACACCACACAAGCCAAGGCACAGTGCATACATGCAAACAAAAGAATCCTTTAAGTAGAGATAAGAGACCTCACAAGCACTCAGATACTGTTTCTGTAGAATTTCTATAGATATTATATATCAGTGGATTCGAATTTTTGAAAATTTAAACAGAAAATGAACAAGCTTTTACAACATAGCCCTTTTTAAATCTGAAATTCATATACTTGTAAAAGGCACGTGCTTCTACTTTTGAAGGTTGTTAACTAGAGGTGGCCATATCTGGATGACACCAATATGTTGTTTTGTTACAGGAGCATCACATTTTCTTAATGTGAACTCTATTGAGTAATAGATAAAGTGTGACTTAAAAATAGCAAGCTCAGATGAAAAAAGTGGTTGCTTTTATTTTTCAGATGGTCATATCAGTTACACTTCTTATACGGATCTTGTTGATGTGTGTGTCTGGATGACATTACCATTGAAACACCAGGGAAATAATCCACTGCAAGATAAAGACTGCTATACAGTAGCATTATTCAATACACTTGTCTAGCATCATGTAGACATTGCACTCTGACCAAATGCCTTATGTTTCTCCTTGTGATACCTCCATCTTATTTTAGTCCCTGGCACTTTTAGGATCATTATTAAGATTTTGAAGTATCTTTGATTATGCGCTTTCTTGTTTTACTTCTGTGTATCCAGTGCTGAATGTGAGTATCTAGTGATAAAGGATGTTACAAAAAGGCTACAGTTTGATAGTTACGTATTTTTCACTAGACTGGAGTAACAGTTAAATTTAGCGTAAATGGGTTTTGTGATAAGACCTTTAAAGGTGTTGCAGTGCTTAGCATTGCAAATCTAGCAAGCATTTTGTTCGGCTTTTTTTGGTTGCTTGGGCCTTTTTGTTTGGATTTTTTAAACAGGGTTGTTTTTTGTTTTATTGTAATAATTTCAGCTAGCATATCACCTCTTGGGATTTCAAGCAGTTGGCAATAGTATTTCAGAAGAAGCTGACATTCTTCCACATAAAGGTGCTGATGTTAAAGGAGCATGTTCTAGGTCAACATATTTCACCTGTGTGACAGGAATACAGCAGCAGATATGAATGATGCTAGAACATCATGGCATTTCATGCAATCAGTGATTATACAGAATTAAAAGCCTGACATATTTGATCAAAGGGAAAACACAAATTTATCCAAACAAGTATGGCTAGTAATTGCTGCCACCACAAGCTACAGTTTTGGAGGGCAAAGCTACAGCTGCTGGCAACAGAATTAACCTTCACTACAGAGGCTCTCTTGATAATTTAGATTTTGTAGGAACAGCATACATAATTCTGTTTAAAATAAAGCCCATGGCAGTCACACTGTGGTAATGCAATTTTGCCAAGATGGAAGTCTACAATGATAGTGAGACAATAGCTTTTCAGAGAGGGAACCGCAGGACAGCTCATATGTGTGTGGTTGCACTGAGTCTGCCAAAAGAGATCTAATTCCATCTTTTTCCATCCAGCAAAATTATGTAGCACAAGAGGTTTTGTAAACTGCAGAAACATTAATTCAGATAGCCTCCTACATACTGCAGGGGAGAATCTAGCTGTGCACTGGGAAAGGCTAGAAAAAACAGGTATGTAAGCTAAACTCACTGATAATAACTTCAGCATGAAAGGGCTTTTTAAGCACCTGATGTTTAGCAGAAATCAGGATTTTTATTATGGAACACATTTTAATATCTAACTCCTCAGTGATTTCTCATTGCCGTTTCTATGCCGCCTCCAATATTGCAAAACTCGACTCTGGCTAGGCAACAGCCTGCTGTTTATTAATAAAAAGGTTTGGGCTACAGTGAAAGATTCCTCACCATAATCATTTTAGAATGATAATTTCAAAAACCACTTAAGAAAAAAATACCTGCTTCCTGCTGTCAGCATACCAATGACTAGATTATCATTTTAATTCAAAACAAAAAGAAAAAAGAGAAACAATTAAAATATGCTATTTAAACTTGAAACATGCATGCTCCTAAGAAACAGCTAATACAACGAATTAGGATGTGACTATATAAAGTTTCAGAAAGCATAAAAAGGAGGGATAGAAAACTGAAGGATCTGTTTATGCATGACCATGAGCGCAGATTTGTCTGACTTTTATTAGCATCCCTTTAAAGAAGGAAGAAATGTGTGTTTTCTTTTGGGGGTTTAGTTTAAAATACACCCGCAGGGGATTTAAGTCCCAATGACATATTGAAACATATTAAACAAATAATATTTTTCATCTCAAGATAGAAATGTATCTCCTTTTTTTTTTTATGTTCTAATGTAACATAAAGGTCATTGGATTTTCCATAGCGATGCAACTAACAAGAAACCAAAGCAATTAAAGTCTGCAATGAGCAAGAATCAAGTGCTGAAATCTATTTTTCATTTACCAGGAAACAAAAACTATAATGGTATTGTGGATTTGATTAGTAAAGATACAATTATGTGCAATATTTTCACAGAATCACAGAACAGCAGGGATTGGAAGATCATATCAAAAGATCATCTAGTCAAATCCCCCTGCCACAGCAGGATTACCTAGACCAGGTTGCAGAGGAACATATCCAGGTAGGTTTTAGATGTCTCCAGAGAAGGATACTCCACAATCTCCCTGGGCAGCCTGTTCCAGCAGTCCATCACATTCAGTGCGAAGAAGTTCCTTCTGATATTTGCATGGAACGTCCTATGTTCCAGCTTACACCCATTGCCCCTCGTCCTATCACTAGATGACATTGAGAAGAGCTTGTTTCCACCCTCCTGACACCCACCCTTCACATATTTGTAAACATTGATGAGGTCATCCCGCAGTCCCCTCTTCTCCAAGCTAAAGAGATCCAGCTCCCTCAGCCTTTCCTCATCAGGGAGATGTTCCACTCCCTTCATCATCTTTGCTTTTTATGCTGGACTCTATCCAGCAGCTTCGTGCCTTTCTTGAACTGAGGGGCCCAGAACTGGACACAATACTCCAGATGTGGTGTCACCACCATGGCAGAATAGAAAGTGAGGTGAACCTCTCTCGATCTGCTAACCACCCCCATTCTGATCCACCCTAGGAAGGTCATAACTTTTAACATCTGTGTAACAATACATTATGCAAAAATGAATAATAATAAGATTTTGAGCAAGAATTAGTAAAATTCCTTCTTGTTGTTTTGTACTGCATCAGTGGATATCTGGGGAAGGCACTATGAAAGCTTATCCCAGAGTGGTTTCTACAGGGCTGAGGAGTGCCTCTAAGTGGTTGATCTCTATGAAAAATAAATCCATATAAGGCACAATCAGACAGCCTTAGGCGAAGAGACTCTAAGATCTTTACCAACAGGGAAAGAGCACCAAGGGACAGTAAGTCAGTTGATTGACATTCTGAAGAATCTAAATTTAATGCTCGAGTGCTTAAGTGTTTCGGGCACCTCTCAAATGCTGTCCTTGTGTGGATCTAAGTCTTTAATTACTAGTTTTGTGTGAAGTTGATATTATACATAACCTGAAAGTGGCATGAACGAAAAAAAACAAAGGTATATAACAAACCTCTTTGCTTTAGCAAGGCTAGGTAAAATAATTTCTTCATATATTTAATTATATTTTACTCTAAACACTATTTCATGACTAAAGTAACTAATATCTTTATGTAGGTTCTAGGAGTGACATCATGCAGGTTCTGGAAGGAATTCAGTAGGACACTGGACTTAACCCTTTATTTTTTAGTGAACTATGATCTTTTATTGCAAATTTGACGTATTCTCCTGACTAGTGAGAACTCCTATGTTCAGAAAATACTGGATGTTGAAGATTTTGCCAAAGATATTTTCATATAATTTGGCAAAGGACATATCTTTATGTTTCAGAACAGTAATTACTGTTCAAGTTTTTTAGTGACAGCATTCATTTGCTACTGTAATGGGTATACACCCATTTGCTACTGTATAGGAGTGTCTCCTATACACTCTAATTAAACTTTTAACAGCCATTTCTATAGGTGTATGAAAGTGTAATGAAGATTACTGTACTGCTGGTAAATTGTGTCCTGGAAATTTCATATATAAAGAACAGTCACAGTATAGAAATATTGCAAAGGAATATTATGAACTTATATCCTCTGCAATGGTGCACAGTTGTAAAGGCTCACATTGATTGCTATTCTAACAGTGTGTCTGAATGAAGCTGTCACAATCACACTAGAGCTAGCTTAAGAAATTTCTGGAGCCATATTTTTCAAACCTAGGGCATATGTTTTAGTCTTTACAACCAATGCGATCTCCTTGTATCCTTCAGCATTGGAACATGAAAATAGAATGTGAAGAAAAAAAATGCACTGAGACTATAAAAGCATATTGAGAACCTCAATTCTCATTTCATATAAAACCAACCTCAGGCTAGGGTCAGGAAATACACTAATGCAAAACGTGGATTTTGAGCAATAGTTTCTGGGTCAATGCCAACAACGTTGTAAAAACAGCTGTACAAGCAAGACACAGGTAAGGAAAAATCCAACAAAGAAAAAGCGCAAAGAAAAAGACACCGGAGCAGGCAAACTAAAGTAATAAACACTTAATCTTTCCCCTCTGGCAAAACTCCATAGATATGTCCTCACTTCTCCTCTCACTTGCTGACCTCTTTAGAAGAGAGTATACGTCGTATTTTTCTCTCAATAAAGACAGTTTTTTAGACAGTCTAGTTATTTAATTGTGTTTACTTACAAATGGAATGTAAGATACTTTTCTAAAGATTAAATGCTGTTTAGTTGTTACTGTCATTGTTGGGTTTTGGTTGTTTTTTTTTTTTAAATTTCCAGTAAAAACTATCCACTTTGTGGTCCATGTCAAGAATTAAATGGGCTGAGAAAACATCTGTGTTCTTTTTCTGATGTTTGTTTAAACAGTTACCACTCATTTATGACTGACTATTCTAAATTATGTGTCTCCTTTGGATATATGCACAAATCTTCTTTGACTTTTATTCCTTTCATATCTGTCTTTATTTCACTCATTACATCCACTGGAAGGAGAGAAAAAGCTGATAAGAAAATAAAAAGAAAAAAATAGTTGTTTTCAAACCTCTATTTTAACGTTAAGGGAAAATAAGCAAAGTACCTCAAATTTTAGGCATTCTATCTAATTCTCTACCAGTGCTGCTGAGTTTTTAACTGAAAAGATTTCCCCGAAGTACATGATATTAGAGCAATGATATGGGTTAATTGTAGAAATTATTGGGTGGCAATATAGAAAAATCACTGTGTAATTCCAGTAATTTTCTATGGCAACCCTATGAATTTACCACAATTTTAATGCAGAATAATGTAAGCTTTTCACAGTGTTAATTAAGGATGACATTTCACAAGTCAAATCTCAGATTTCACTGAAAGTCAGTATGAGTTAGCTTGCAGCCTTTCTACAACCCCAGCAAAACACTGAATTTAGTGCTTTGCAACGCACCTTTCTCCATACAAAAGGGGAAGGTGCCTCCATTCAGCAAAGTACTGAACTGAGTTTGACATAAACATAGACAGAGACATAAACAACACCACAGACACAGAGTTTTGAAATGTGATTGAGAATTACTCTAATTCATCTCTCGGGTTTTCTTCAAGTTCAGACTGTTTGAAGACCGAGATGGTGGATGTCATTTTACGTAAGTATTTACAAAAGCCCAATTTATTTTGTTGCTGTTTTCAGTGGTGCTGTTATAGGGTGTAATAAACATGTTTCACCCCTTAGCCTTCTCAAATGGAAAGGTATACACTAAATAAAATGTTAATATCTAAACTTCAGTAAGTGTGTTTCGAAGGAGAGAAAAAGAGGATATGACTGAGATTGGACATCACCTTAATTTTGCTTTCTAGTCAAAAGTGAAAAGAAAATCATCCCTGACTGAGAAAGCAAAATATAGATTAGATAAATAACTCCTTGATTCTGTTTGATAGCCCTTCCTTTTCTGAGATTATTTTTCATTTACCTCTATCTTCTGTAGTTTTCCTTTACACATCCTCTAAAATTAAGGAAGTATTTGTTGAAGAATTTTTTTGGTAATTATTTGCTGAAGTTTCTGGAGCAAAGACTTTTCATTTAATTTTCAATTGATATCTATTTAGGTGTGATATTTAAAAAAAGTTTTGATGTACTCTAATTATATGCATAAATTATAATAACCAGTAATGGAATCAAACACAGTAATTCATTACAAGTTTTATCACTGACACCAATTTTATCCCTAGTCACACATTTGACTTGAAATTCCATCTTTTGAGTTCTGCTTTTCATTTCCATCCTGCTTATTAAAATCCATGTATTAAAAAATTGCATGTGGTTTGCAAGTTTACTTTTTGCTTTATCTACTTTGTTTTCCATCAGAGCGCAAAAGACTTTCTTAGAGGCAGTTGTCCTAGGATTTTGCCCTAGTTCTTACATTGTGCTTGGCATGTGACATAAGGCAAGTGGCAGATATGAAAGCTGGTAAAACAAGAAAGGTCTGAAATAGACACAATTCCCACTCCTGGTATCTAGTCACTGCACTCACCAGCAAGAAAAATGCTGAGATTATGAATTTGACATGTTTGGTGAAGGTGAAAACATTTGCAAATGTATCTGCTCAGGAAGGCCAGGAGATGCTGCCACAAGTTCACACTCAGGAGAGTTTGGTTGCAATTGCTAGCGGCAATATTGCCAATCCATCTCAGAGCCCTTGCACTTATTTAGCTTCAACAGCAGGGGAAAAAAAGTGAGCTAGGGTATGACCTAGTACTGACAAGAGGTATTGCTCTTGTGTATAGCAAGAAGGGATGCTTGCTTTCCTTGGAGCTAAATGCTGTCACTGAGGAAAGAAAATCCTTTAAAAAAAGTAATAATACAAGGGTCAAATATGTGTTTTAGGCAAAATGAAAGAATCTGTCCCATATGGAATAGATATCAGAATGTCTACAACTGCTTCCAGCATGAGGATAATAAACCTAAAAGTAGGAATTAGTCTTTACATCTGTTGATTTTATTATCCCAGGTAATTGCAACTATATTTAAAAATCTCACTGGTTTTGCTGATAAATACTCATTTAGCAGACCTGCACAGAAGATGGAGATTTCAACACAGTGGGTAGGCTAGATCAATCATATTCCTCTATATGGCCTTTTGATAGACTGTAAAGGCTCAAGTGATTTAATTAAGATAGATCATCTAGATCAGGAATACTAAATAACAAAAAGCATACTGAATATTTACTACAGCATACAGAATTTTAACTCATGTTTTTGTGCTGCTTTCTTGAATGGACTGGTCTAAACACTTTTACTGCTTTCAGAAATATGTACATTGAATCAAATATATGTAGAACATATATGTAGAATCGAGAATCATAACAGTTTGGGTTGGAAGGGACTCTTAAAGCTCATCTAATCCACCTCCTCTGAAAAGGTACGGACATCTACAACTAGATTCACGAGCTCAGACCCCCATCCGATTTGACTCTGTATGTTTTCATGAATGGAGATTCTACTGCCTCTCTGCGTGACATGTTCCAATTTTTCACCACCCTCACTGGGAAAAATGTCTTTCTGATATCTATTGTAAATCTTTCAGTTTTTTAAACTGAAACAACAAATCTTGTAATAATCTGTCCTCATCTTTCTTATAATCTGTCTTTAAGCACTGAAAAGATCAAAATAAGGTCATGCACAAGTGCCGCCTTTTCTCCTGGCTGAACAATCCCAACTCTTAACCAGTCCTCATAGGAGAGTTATTCCAACTCTGACCATTTTTGCAACCTTTTATTTTTGCAAATAAAGAGAAAGAGCGACTTCATTACATTGACAATGATAATGTTATAAATATCATTATCGAGTGTTATAGTTCAGCCAGCCATAGTCATGCCCACAACCATGTAAAATAAGGAATAAAAGCCCTAAGACTCAAGGTAGGAATGGGGTGAATCACCAGTTCAACAACTTGCCTGTATAGAAACCCTTCCCCCCTTGGCCAGGAAACCAGCCAAGGTAACTTTTTTGAGATTGAGAGCCCTTACCTGGAGCGATAAGTGAATATTTAGCATGTTGTAAGTTCGTAACTGAGGGCTAAAACATCTATAGTATTTATCACAGTTTTTTTAAGTCACTACAGTGTATTCTTGCTTTTACATTTCAATAGTACATTCTTTCATTGTATCTGTGAAAACCTACAATAGTGACATGTCAATAAACCCATAAGTGTAGTTCACTTTCTTTCTCAGATTGTTCTTTGCTTAAGTGTTGCAGTTAAACCTGTAAGTGAAGCTCAATTAAGCTGTTTGCCTGAACCTTGCAGTGCAGTCTCTTTTCATCACATCATCAGACTGGAGTAGAGGGTAAGAATCACTTTCTTCAACCTGCTGGCTATGCTGCTTTGCATGCAGCCCAGGAGATGGTTGGCCTCCTGAGCTGTGAATGCACAACCAGCTTGTCTCCAGCTTTTCATCCAGCAGTACGCCCAGTGCTGTTTTCAATCCCTTCATCCCCCAGCCTATCCTGATACTTTGGCTTGCCCCAATCCAGGTGTAGGACCTTGCACTTGGTCTTGTAGAACCTCGTGAGATTCACATGGGCTCATTCTTCAGCTTGTCCCCGTTTTTTTTGCATGGCATCATAATCCTCAGATGCATCACCTATACTCAGATTGTTACCTTCTTGAAAACATGCTGAGGGTGCACTCTATCGTACTGTCTATGACACTAATGCAGTTACTAAACTGCATTGGTCAGATTTAATTATGTGAAATATAATTTTCAGAGTGTAAGAGATTATCTACAGGGACTGAAAGATTGCTTTACTAGTCTTCAGAGGGCATCTTCATTAATCATTCGATTAGTTACTGGACTGACTATTGATTGACATACTATGTAAGTACTGGCTAATTTAAAAATAAGTGTGTTTTATTTATTGTCTGATTAGGTTTTACTGAGCACCCCTCACAAGGAAGTGAGTTTGTTTACAGCTGAAAACCAGTATAAATTATCTCAGAAATAAGATGACTGACTGAAAGGTACTGGTGACATATTGCACTAATAAGTAGTATTTAGTGGTGACGTGTGTCTAGAAGTTCTCATAAAATGGTTAAATAAGCATAGTTTTATCCTGACATTGAAGACTCATTTGATCAAACCAAAAACCTGGGATCACTGTCTGACCTGTGGATTGGATTCCAGATATGTAACCCCTGCCAACTTATAAAAGATTAATTAAATAACTTTCAATGATTTTCTGAATATGATAAAAAAGACGTATCACCTTCAAACACTTTTTATTTAATAGCCTTGCTAATTTGAACACTGAGGTGGATATATTTATTTTCTGGTCAATACAATGCAGCTCAGTTCAATCCAGTCATTGAGTATGTGCTATCATGGTACAGCCTCTAAATCTGCAGTTGAAATGGTTGTGAATAGAAAGAAGCAGAACTCCAGAAGGAAGAATCTTCTTTTCATACTATTTTTAATGTAAGTGCCAAAGTGTATCAAGTTTTTCTTTTTTTTTTTTAATTAATATAGTCACTCTTCCCCTGTATTACCATTGCAGTAATAGGATAACCTATGCAGAAAATAGAGACTCCATTATACCACGCAATATAAAAGCCTTAAACAAGAAGATTGTCATTTAGGCAAATAGTTTATGATCTAGGTAAAAGGTGAAGCCAAAAGTATTCCTCAGTATATCCTTGAAGAAATTATGAAATTATAATGATCAACAGTCCTATAAATAGACAATGGCAAGAACAGATTGTCAGCCAAGCTGCTGTCAAATATTCCGTGGGAATCATAGGAAATAATTGTGAAGTTGGAACTGAAAAATATTTAAATCAGGCAAAAGCAGAAGAATCATTCCAAACCTGAGAAGAAGTACAAATGCTCAGGCAGATGACTTTTGTGAAACCACCCAATAGGTAAAGATAACAGGACTCATGATTCTGCTGGAGATGTTAGTTGTGCTTTTACTACTGAATAGGAAATTTTTGGTAGGCTAGAATGCCTTGAATGTTAAGAAATGGGGGGAAAACCAGGAGATGTAATCAAAATGTGAGGAAATAAAGCATGAAAGCTTTGAAAATTCTTTCAAAAAACTAAACAATACTTCTGTACAGGAGGAAAAAAAAAGAAATTGCTTTCAAAGATTAAATCCAAATCCATATAACATATTGTTCTTTTAAAAAACCCCAAAACCAAAAAGAAAGACAGTACACAGAATAAATAGGATCTCCAACTGTAAAAATCCTCAATTATGCAAAGGTTGATTGGAATGGATATAAAAACC
>JAOXOE010000001.1:12215432-12254023 GCA_028565055.1 Phoeniculus purpureus
CAGGCTCTCACCACTCTCACGGTGAAGAACTTCCTCCTCACATCCAGTCTAAATCTACCCAGCTCCAGCTTTGCTCCGTTCCCCCAGTCCTGTTGCTACCTGAGATCCTAAAAAGCCACTCCCCAGCTTTTTTGTAGGTCCCCTTCAGATACTGGAAGGCCACAATAAGGTCACCTTGGAGCCTCCTCTTCTCCAGACTGAACAGCCCCAACTCTTTCAGTCTGTCCCCATAGGAGAGGTGCTCCAGCCCTCTGATCATCCGCGTGGCCCTCCTTTGCACACGCTCCAGCATGTCCATATCCCTCTTGTACTGAGGGCTCCAGAACTGGATGCAGTACTCCAGGTGGGGTCTCACCAGAGCCAAGTAGAGGGGAAGAATCACCTCCCTTGACTTGCTGGCCACACTTCTGATGCAACCCAGGATCCAGTTTGCCCTCTGAGCTGCAAGTGCACACTGCTATCTCATGGTGAGCTTCTTGCCCACAAGCACCCCCAAGACCCTCTCCTCAGGGCTACTCTCCAGCTTGTCACTGCCCAGCCTTTATTTGTGCTTAGTATTGCCTCGACCCAGATGCAGGACCTTACACTTGGTCTTGCTGAACTCCGTGAGGTTGGCTTGTGCCCACCTCTCCAGCCTTTTCCAGGTCCCTCTGGATGGCATCCCTGCCCTTCAGTGTGTCTGCTGCACCACACAGCTTGGTGTTGTCAGCAAACTTGCTGAGGGTGCACCTTTGCTACTGTCTCGATACTGACTTGATACAAAATCCTGAAGGACTTGTTCTGTAAGACCATTCCAATGTGACTCTCCAAATATTTTATTAGTATTCATATCTCTTTGAAAACCTTTGGAAAATTGTCTGAATGTAAATAAATAGGGGTTTGTTTTTTTTGTTACAGAGCTATAGAACTCAGAAGTACAGCTAATGATTACATGGAGTTAGTTGCTAGGATTGAAGCAAGTAAAGCTTGCTTTATAGGTGCATATTTCTGGGTCCTGCTGAGAATTCCTCCATACAGCAATTTACAGCTTTGTAGTAAATTTCTGTTTACTTTTTTAAAATAGTTAATATAGAAACATAATATCTTTTGTAGATACTTACTAGTGTTAACAGTTAAACAGTATGGTATTAAAAAATAAATAATTAAGAAGAAAGGACTCATAGCTCTAGCTTGCTGTCTTCTACCCCTTTAGTTTAGTGGCTGCAATAAGAGAATATTAGGTTCTGGCCTTAGTTTTAGTTAGTGTCCTGTGCCAGTATCCAAAACTTGGATACTGCTAAGTATATAAAATTATGTGTTCAGTTATGCTTAGCATAAAATAGAGGACAGGTCCTCAGGCAGTTTTATTATTGCCTATCTTCTGTGGTTACAGCTGGCTCCACACTATAGCCCTTCCCACATTCGTTTTGGCTAATCTACCTGTACACCATATTTCCTGTTACCATCTTTTCTAGCACCACACTTTTGCAGATACTTTTTTACCTGATATATTTTATTTCCTTTCTCTTTACAGGCAAGAAAATTATTTTGTTTTAAAGGAGAATACAGCGCTGTAGCCATTGGGAAAAGACTTTCAGGTCAGTGGCAAAAAACTGTGACAGCCTAACTGTGGTTACCTAAACTTGAAACCTTTTGCTCATCTTAACATTTTTCACTGTGTAGTGATTTTTCAGCTCCATGTAGCTGTGCAGATAGGCTGTGGTGAGGTATGCCTCAGCCAACTTTGAGAACAGTAGGCTAAATCTCACTACAGATGGAGTCTGGTGGAGAGCTATTAATCAAATAGCCAATTAACCATCTCTAGTACTAGCAGCCTTCAGCACCATGTGATACAACATAGTCTAGTTTTAATTATAAAGGTCTGATCATATTTTGGGGAAAGCTGCACATAACCACCAAATCCTTTACACCTAAGCTTCCCCTTCACATGAAGTCTTACACTCTACCCTTCTGTTGCAATGAATGTAACTGAATCATTGTGTCAGAAAAAAGTGTCTGAATTTCATTGTGTATGTGTTTGAATTTGAAACTAACAAAAGATAATATACAGCAGATCTTGTTGGAAAATGATGAAAAATGTTTTGCTTCTTTTTACATAAACTGGAAAGAAAACTTCCATTATTGTTTTTTAGTTTTTAAGAATCCGTTGCCTAGTCAAAGGCATCCACATTTGCAGCAGTACAGTAATAGAAGGGAAAAATAAATGCAGATGCAGATTAAAACAGGCAGGTAATGGGAGAAGAGTGAAATAATGATTTATCCCTATGAGAAAAGTAAGACAAAATTTAAACTTGCCTGAAGCCAAGGAAAGAACTATACTTGCCTGTTTTACTTCTGGAGAATCAACAGTAACAAGACCAAAGAGGCCAGCTGTAAGGACTCTACTCTAGGGAAGCAGCTTTAAGTTCTGCCTCAAGCTTCATGACATGTGGCTGACAAAGGCAGCACAAAAGATGCTGTGAATGAGTAACCCTTCTCTGCACTGCCTTTGCCCAAATGTTAAGCTTAGCTTCCTATTTGTGTTTTCACCACCTGCCTCGCACAGTTTATTGGAAGATCAGATCTTATGTGAGAAGGTAAGCCCCAGTTTGGCTGCAAGGATGCTGTGGGAGACCGTGTCAAGTGCTTTACTGAGGTCCCATAATCAGCTGACTGAACACAGATTTCTAACTCTTCCTTGTTCTTCCCCATGCTACATGCATTGGTGTACAACCCTTTCAGGGAGCGATCTGAGCGCTCCAATTTCATCCTAGGACAGTGGGAGGCTGTCTGATTTTCATCAAGACCAGAGCTCTGTCCCACTGGTGCTTGCCCATCAACTATCCCACCCCCCTTTAGATCTAGTTTAAAGGCCTCTGAATTAACCCTGCCAATTCCTGCCCCAGAACCCTTTCTCCCCTCTGAGATAAACCTCTCCCATGTGTACTTGTAAATTCTGCTGCCTTACAGAACCAGTCATTATCAAAGAATGCAAAGCTCTGCCTGTAGCACCAGTCTCAAAGCCAAGCATTTATGGACTGAATCCTTCTATTCCTGTCCATGTCACAAACTTCAACATTTTGAGTCTTTCCCACAGGCTGCAGTTCTTTAAGAATTGCTCCAGCATGTGTCTCTTCCATAGGATACAGTCCTTCAAGAACAGACTGCTCCAGCATGGGTTCCTTGTGGGGTCACATTTCATGACAGAAAACCTGGTCCCATGTGGGCATCTCTCTATGGACTACAGTACTTTTGTGTAGGATCTAAACAGTCTGCATATTCCTTCAAGACATACTCATCTTCAGGGCACATCCTTCATGGCTGACAGTGTGGATGTATCTTCCAGCATGGTTGTCTGTTTGCCGCAACTTCCATCACCATCGTGTTTTCCACGATATCTGTCTGTCATGGGGCAGTTTCTAGTATTCTCTCAAGCAGACACCCCTGCAGATCCCCTGCTACCAAAACCTTGCCACATAAACACAGTACCAAATTAAGAAATCGAGGATATAGTGTCATTTTAAGTGTAACACTTCACAAGCTCTTCCAAAGGAAAGGAAGTCATAGTTTTGGTGCTTGTTTTGTGTTTGACTGTAAGGATCAACACAGTACAAAACACAGGCCTGATCCAAAGCCAGATAAACCCATTGTCTGTGCTTCTAGTGAATGCTAAAAACGCAAACAGAAATTAGTCCATCAATTTATCGTTGCCTCAGGTGATGTAAGTTGTTTTTTACTTCAAAGACACGCTCAAAGCTCCTTAAAATACTAAAAGTAGTATGCATGCAAAAAAATTTTAAAAACAGTACAAAGGATAATATACAAGTAAATTTTTAGTTGTCACTTTCCCACAGGGAACAATTGCTAGCCTTGAAAAACATCCACTCAGTTATCAAAAGGATAATAGCAATCCCTAAACCATCCTAATAGTAGAGTGCTGGCAGCAGTTCTTTCTTTTTACAGTTAATATTAATTGTTCATTTGGCCCCAAAGTCGTGATTTTTAAGCCTGTAACCCCCTTTCTTTCCATTCCTTCTGTTTAAAAGAAAGCAGAAAAGTAATTATTGTCAGAAATGGTAAACTCATATTAATCACAATTACAAGCAGTAATGTCTGATTACAATTTTTAATCAATCATGCTAGCCCATGTTTAATGTTGGGACCACTAGAGTGGACAGCCATCTGTGCCTCTGTAAAATTAGAAATATGATGAATTATACCTACAAGTAGTTTGAGGCTATACCATGAATACAAATCATCAGAGCTGGGACAATTTTAACATACTGCCAAAGAAATTTATCAGCTGTGTTTGCTGTTCTTTCTCTTGTCATGGAAAAATGTACTTAAAGTTCTCCTCACTTTCTGTTTACATAGCATGAGTTGGTTTTGTTGCAGGCAGTGCTAGGGTCTCAAGTTGACGTTCTGATCTTATGTCAGATGGTCACTACATAGAGTAAAATTACTGACTTCCAATAACTGTCCAGTGGTTACTGCTTTCAAATCCATAAAGTCATGCAAAAAACATAATGTAAAAACCACAGGTTTTTTTACATTCTTGCTCTTAAAACAAAATCTTATTTCTTTCCAAACTATTGCGATTTTTTTTTTTTACCACTTTATATTTTATAATCATCTGTATTACTTGACAAATTACCCTATTTTTAGTCCTCGGTATAAATATGTATTTACAACAGACATGGAAGAAAAGGACACAATGAAGTCAGTGTTATTGTTTCAAATCATTGGTTAATTCTCATCCCCTTGAAAAAGATAATAATCACTTTGAACCACTTAGGATTTAAAATTCCATCTCCTTTGTGCATATTGATCACAATTTAGGATGATGTTCTACCTGAAGTGTTAAATGTGTCGTTATTAAAGGATACCACAGACAATACTGCTTTTTACAATAAGATCCCTAGATGTCTCAACTCCTGACAGAGCTGATAGTTGTCCTTGCATCTTTTAGGATGATAGAGCCAGGAGCAGGGGTAAAACTATAACATTATGCCTTAAAAGAAGATATTTGGTTTCAAAAAATATAATAATCAAATATGGTACTAACTTGTCTTAATTCTTCAGATAAACTTACTCAGCTAATAGTAATCTTTCATCTAAACACACCTAATATTTGAGGCATTGTGATCTAGATCCAACTTTAGCTTCAAATTTTACAGTGTCAGCTCCTTCTAAATAAAAATAGTTGGATAGTTCAACATAAGGTTTAAGACAAAGACATTTACTTTTAAATAATTATTTGGTGACTCTTATTAATTTGAAATTTTACGACAGTAAACAATTGACACAATATCTTAATTTTTGAAATGGCTGGTGTATTGTATTTGCTTTGTTTTCCTGGAGAATCTTATTGCAACTTCATGGTAAACACAGTCAAAATATATGAGATTTTTCAAGAATGTGTTAAAAGAGGAACAAAACAGTAAGAGAGAAAAACATCAGCGTTTTCAGTGCCTGCCATTATAAAGAAGGACATGTTTTATTTTCAGGCTGTGTCATGTTTCAACATAATGAGCACAAATACAATGCAAATATGTATCGATTTTATACAGAGGTCAGTACAAGTGACAAGCAATCTGTGAATAAGTTAGAAGTCCTAAGGAAGAAAAGTAATTAGAAAGATGACTATAACCTTTCTTTAATGAATAGCAATAATAAATTACTTCCTTGGTGGTTTTGTGAACCTGTCAGACTAGCAAGGTGGTCTTTCCTGAGTCGATTTATGTTTCGATCCCTTTGTAATCACAGTCTCACAGCTGTGGAAAACAGCACCGTGCATTAACTGATCACTGATTATTTGCATGTGTAGTGGACAAGGAGTTCTCAGGTTCATCTTCCTCTGTTCTGAATGGTTCTTGGGAGCAAAACCAAGGGGCACTGGTCATCCTTAGGTCTTGAATGTTTTTATTTCTTCTTGGTATTGTTGCTTGAGTCATTCGCTCATCAGTGTCACAGAAATTCTAGCTTTAGCAACCAACCCCAGTACATGAAGCATCCTACCCAAACTAAACACTGGTGGTTCTAGTGCCATTAAAACTATTATAAAGTAAAAGAGCAATACACAAGAACAATGCCTTGTCTTTTATGAAAGACAACAATTGGTTAGTAAACACTGAAATTGACATCCAGTGTTTTGAGGCTCTTGAAGCTTTTTTTCTTTTAAAGTATCTCAGAAAATACAGTGACTGGATTATCTGTGCTGGTTATTGAACAGTGAAGTTCTTGCTTCTGTGAGATAAGATGTAAAAGCTGTTTAAACATTTCATTGAGGAGTAAGGAACGGAAAAGCCACATTCAATTCATTTTCAAGCAGTGCATTCACTGACGCGGTACCTGAGAACGGCCTGTGCATCCACATGTCTGATGAATTTAGCTGCCATGATTTTCAAAGTAGTTCTGCCTATAGGCTAATATTTAGGAACTTTCATAAAAAGACTTCTTGACAGTGTCTCCTGGGCATCATTAAAGTTAAACCTCCCTTATGAAGTCTTAAAGCAGCCCTTTTACCTGGTATTTCCATCTCTCTGTATGCCTTTAATAGTATTACAGGAACTCAGAAGTTAGAGATAGAATAATCATCCTTTGAGTATTCAGGAAAAGAAAAATAATAATAATGAAGTCGGAGGAGCTACAGATTGACATGTTTAAGTTTTGGTGTTACAACCTTTTTTTTTAAAACCCGGAATTATATTTTTAGGCAGAATGAGCACTTACTGAATGAGAATACTTACTTTAGCTAAGAAATATGCAGAAAAAATGTATAATTGCAAAAATTGTGTCAGTTGAAGTAAAGAGTGATGCTACAGGTTATAAATGGGGTTACATCCACTTATATCTGAAGTTAATTTATTATGTGTTTTATATCTTCATAAATCTTCTGAATCAACAATAATTATTGGACTACAGCCTCTGACAGTTAAATAATTTTCAGGATGGGGCAGGAAAATCTAGGTAAAACTGCAGACATTAAGAGTAAGTTCTTCATACCCTCAAAACTCTTGGGGAACTTTCTCCCCAAACCACATCCTCAGTCAGCTATGTGATTTTGAAAATTATAAGAGACAAAACAAACATCTTATTTTATTGTGGGTTGTGAGAATGACCTGCAATAATGGCTTTTCAAAATGCAACTATTAAATCCAGTAAATCTCAGAGAACTGAGAATCTTTCTAGGCTGCCAGTCTTGCCATATTCAGAGAGACTAAACTCATCACGAATATAGTGTTTATTTTCAAAGAACTGCCAAAATGTAATTAAAAATTTTTTGAATACTTACATGTTAGCACATTTGAAAGAAAAAAGTATCATAAAGAAGAAATGAATGTAATTCATCACACTAAAATAAGTACCCTGAAGAAATGTGGGCTGCATATTAAAGGCATTGCCAACAACCCGTCACACACGTCTATTCTTCTGCTGGTGTTAATCTTGTGCATTGTACTTCCCTTTCTTTCTCTATTTAAATGTTTTTTGTTCTATTTGAACAATTGAGAGGGGAATGCAGGATGTGTGGGTGGAGACAGGCAGGGAAGAAATAGAAAAAATTTAATTATTTCACCTCATTTTTTACCACATATTCTGACACTGGGAATTTGGGAAAACATACAGTGGTATTCCATCACCCAGGCCATTTTCAAAAATAGCAAGCACATCACAGTTTTCGTTACCCACTGAGGAATATAACCACATGACTGAAGGATGCATCTATCCAAAGATTATTTTTGTTGTAATTACTGTTGCATTTTTAAAACAGAAATTTACAAATATTCATATAGCTCTGATGTGAAAGGAGCTTTAAAGCGACACTGACAGGCTTCTTGAAGCAGAGGTTGTACAAACGGTAGGGCTACTGACCCAAATCTTACTATAATTTTGATGGAGGTATTATTACTTATTGCTATTTAATTATGATAGTCAAGCCATTTATGTTGGAGTCTAGATAGACTAGACATCTAGACATATGTGTAATTGAAGTTTAACACCTTGTCTCCCTTCATAATAATGGATAAGCACCTTACATACCACCTTGTCTTTGCCACAGATGTATATAAATTGTAATGCATGTCTGCAGTTACTACAGGTTTTTTCAGAGGATATTTGGAATCTTTGACTTAGAAAAAAGAAGCAGACAATGCCCAATATTTAGGCCCAGAAAAACATCAGTGGGACAATGACTAGTATTCTAGGCTTTTAAAATACAGCACTTAATCTGGTTTCATATAATTGTGTAATTGTAACACTGAACCCACATCCTGGTAGGCAGAACAAGTGTGAAGCACACCAGATCTGGTTGCACTACTTTCTTCCTGTAGGTTGTGCAGATCATTAATTAAGCAGCGGAGGGGAGATAAATAATGTTTATTCAGAAAAAAAAAGGCTTAAACTTTAATTTAAAATTCACAAAGAGTTACCAGGGGAAATCACAGTCCCTTAAAGTACTTAACTTTAAACGTTAAGTAGTTTTAAAGACGATTCAATTCTTGTTTAGCTTACCATAACTAATAAAGAGCTATGACCACAAGCTAAAAGTCTGGCAGTGGCTGATGCCAATTCAACAAGTGTAGGTGCAACAGTCATGCCACACAGGTGTGTTTAAGAAAAGAAAAAGGAACAGTATTTTCTTTTTCTAATTTTTTTTCTTTCCCCTATCTTAAATAGAAAGCTTTATACAAAAAATGGTATTATCAGAGTCATTGTATGTGGATCAGTGCAGAGATTGTGGGGTTTTGTCCTCCTAGCAACAGGGTCAAGACCATTGCCATCTTTTAATAAGAATAATGATCAACCTTTTTACAACAAAAATTCACACCAATCAGCAACAAAGATCAATACAATTGTTATATCTGTGGAGTTTTCTCAACCAAGCTCAACTACCTACCATTGTCATGTAAAGGCAAATGTTTGGAGGGCTAGCTTTCTTTGTATAGATTTTATTTCATTTTACTTTTTTTCAGATTGTTTATATGACTTCTTACACTGACCTAAGCACAGATCACTTAGATCTTCTTCAGCAACCTAAACGGTCAACTATCAAATATTTCCTAGAAAGCATGAACAGTTTGACTGCAAATGTATAAGTAATATAAACATATTTGGGTAGCATGCAGCTTACTATTTAGGAATCCAAGCTAACTTTTGCAAAAGATCAAGCAAAAATCAATTGCTGCACATTTACTTCACCAAAGTTATAAAAACAGTCTAGGCATGTTCTTGCTCTGGCAATAGTTCCTTTCAAAGTAGATTGGTACCAGTGATTAAAAAATGGATTGTCTGATAAAGCCACAACATTTTGTCAGAGTACCTGTTATCGTACTTTGACTGTATTAGTCCTGTTAGCAGTGAAAGAATGACAGTTTTTGATGTTCCAATCTTTAGCCAGCATATTTCCAGGCTATCTAGGATGTTTAAAGAAAAACGTTTTTGTTGAGGACAGCCAAGTCTGCAAGGCTGATGCATGATTCTTCCTTATAGCACTGAAAAACGGCAGAGTAGGAGCATAGAAAGACAACAGAAGCAGCAACAGTGATGACATGGTAAGCAATTATTTCACTGAGCTGTCAAATGCATGACAGAGACTCTCTGCTAATCTTGGTACACTAAATGACAGCCACAATGCTCTGTCTTGGAAGATGTTAATTTAACAGTTATCAAAGAAATGGAAAAGAGAATAGTGATGATATACAACATGCAGCTTTTCAAGAAACGTAAACATCTATGTACTTAAATATGCACTAAAAAACCCAGAATGAGTCAATTACTTCATGTATTTATCCTTTGTTAGTGAAAAAAATGATCACAACAAAATACAGCTTCGCATTTGTAATCTGTTTTATCTGTTGTGGAGCGTCTGATGCAAGAGAACCTTTATTTGATCATTAAAAACTTGAGATCAAATAGAGAATTAAAGATGTTGTCTCTTTTATGGATGGTATGGAAACTTAATCTATTTCTGTCAGTTAAAATCTCATACAGAAAGGATTTGTGTACAGAAAAAATTTCAGATCTGTGAAGCAAGCATATCAGATTTAAACCTAGTGGCAAGTCTAATTATCTTTTTAGTGGCACATCAGGTCATACATGAAGCCCAGAGTCCTCTCTGAGGAGGTCAGGGTTATACAGCAGCTGTTGTGTAGCTGTGGCTGGACCTCAATCCCAGGAAAAAGTAAATAGCTGGACATAAAATCCCAGGACCTTCTAGAAAATATCATAAACCAAATGAAACATAATTGTTTTTTTAATCTAGACTTCAGTAAAGTGCTTCACTCTGTTCCAGCTTACACCTTGTCCTATCATTAGATGACACTGAGAAGAGTCTGGCTCCATCCTCCTGACATGTACCATTTCCATATTTATAAATATTAAATAGGTCACCCTTCAGTCTCCTTTTTTTTCCAAGCTGAAGAGACCCAGCTACCTCAGTCTTTCCTCATCAGGTAGATGTTCTACTTCCTTCATCATCCTTGTGGCTCTGTGCTGGATTGTCTGCAGCAGTTCTTGAACTGAGGGGCCCAGAACTGGACACAGTATTCCAGATGTGTTCTCACCAAGGCAGAGTAGAGGAGGAGGACAACCTCTCTTGATCTGCTATCCACACCCCTTCTGATCCACCCCAGGATGCTACTGGCCTTCTTGACCACCTTCTTGCCAGCTCATGGTCATCCTGCTGTCCACCAGGATTCCCAGACCATGTTGATAAATTATCTGGATGACAAGATCTGAAAGCACCTCCACCAAGTTTGATGATGGCACCAAAATGAGTGGTCAGCTGGACATGCTAGATTGAACAAACCTCCTACAAAGACACTTGGGTGGGCTGGAAGAGAGGGCTGGCAGGAACAGTATGAAGTTAACAAAGACACCAATCATTTTGTAACTCCTACATATCTCATGTATAACAGATAGCCTTAAAAAATTTGTCTGAATCCATTCTAAATATTCTATTCCAAGGAAAGAACCTTTCCAAAAGTTTCAAATCCATTGCTTTTAATTTCACTGAATATCCTCAGGGTTTGTACTGTCAAATATTTAAAGAGAATGTAATTCACTTTCCCTGTGGCTTTCAGTATTACTTTTTTTCATCCAGCATATCCAGTGCTGTTTCATCTAAAACAAACACATTCAATCTCTGCTTCTATAATGTCTTCAGCTTCCAGGAATGTATATATATTATATATAAACTTATTTATTAATAAACTAAACCATTCTAGTTCATCAGAAACCTGCATGACACTTGTAGGGCATAGACATTTAGCTCTAAGGGAGTAGCTGAAATACATCATACAAAGTACTTATTTCTGTCTGTTGACTGAGAAGGAGAGTGGCTTGAGTAGCTCAGAAACAGAGGATCAGAAATTGAGTAGCTTCATTCTGCGGTTTCAGCAAAATACAAGACAATTCTACTTGTCTTTGGAAGGGTTTTATGTTCCCAGCCAGTACTTCAAAACTGTGGCATGTAATACACAGGTTTTTAGGGTTGGAATGGGCCTTCAAAGGCCATTGTGTCCAACCTCCTGGCTCAAGCAGGATGCAATTTACTGAAAAGCAGAATCACCTAAAAGGCCTAAATTAACTACACAAAAAACGCACCCAGATGAGTCTTAAACATCTCCAGAGAAGTGGACTCCACAGCATCCTTGGTCAATCCCTTCCAATATTTAATAACCCTTACGGTAAAGAATGTTTTCCTCATATTGAGGTGAATCCCAACACCTTATTTGCTTTCTTGACCCCAAGGGCACGTTGTCTAGTGCTAGAGGTGGAGTAGAAAATAGATATGGGATTGTTACAGAATCACAGAATAACTAAATTATTGGAATTGGAAAGGACCTTGAGAGATCATCAAGAATGACCCCTCACCAAAGCAGGATTGCCTAAAGCACATCACACAGGACTGCATCTATGTGGATTTTTAATGCCTCCAGAGAAGGAAATTCCATTTCCTCTCTGGGCAGCCTGTTCTAGCAATGCAATTCTACTCATAGCTTCCTCCACCATTGTAGTAGGAAGTTATCCTCAATGCAATGTAGGAATATTCTGGACTGAATGGGTCTTGCTGTGCTACCTTTCCAGCAAACATCAGGGTAGTTAAAGTCTCCCATGAGGACCAGGACTGGTGATCATGAGGCTACTTTCAGCTGTCTATAAAACCGCCTCATCCTGGTCAGGTGGACTGTAGTAAACACTCACAACGGTGTCACCCATATTAGCCTCTCCCTTGGTTATTACCCGTAAGCTATTGACAGATTCTTCATCCTCTCTTAGGAAGAGCTTGATTCATTCCAGAGGCATTTTCACACAAAAAGCCACTCCATCACTCTGTCTTGTTGGCCATCCACAATGGAGTTCCCGTTGTCTGTGCTACCCCACTATGTCTCAGTAATCACAATGAGATCACGGCCCTGTGATCACAAACACATTTCTAGTTCTTTCTGCTTGTTCCCCATACTGTGTGTATTGGTGTATAGGCATTTCAAAGAGTTAAATATTAATCAGTTATTTTTAATAATTAATTAAACATTTGCCCTCCTCATATCCCCATGCAGTAAACTTGAAATCTCTCAAAGAGTGCAAGGTGCTGGAAGTGAAATTCCATTCCATATAGATAGGACTTTAATTTCATTTTTGCTTCTAAGAAAAAACGTGATTCAACCAGAGGAGAACTTTGAGCTACATAAAAGTATTATCTATATTAATGGGCCAAGTCCAGAAAAATGATAGCTAGAAGTGCTGATAAATAGAAGATAGTTTAAACTATGCTGATGTGACTATTTCATTTTCTCGGCAGACTATGAGCAGCATAATTAAATTGGTTTTTTTGCTCTGCATCCAAAGGGCATTCATTCCTTGTGCCCCTCTCCTTTTTACAATGAGTATCTGGAAGTGATATTTTGTGATATTAACACTGTTACAGGAAAATGAACCTTTAGAATGCTTTCAGCTGAAGTACAACTTTTTACCTAAAACCTGCTAAGATACTCATGCAGTCATAAAGATCTGAACTGGGAAAATAAAAGTACAGGTCTCAGTATACCTTTAACAGAAATGGGATCAGTTAAATTGTAATTTCATTTTCTCTGTCTTATCAGTGTATTATAAGGCATAACTTAAGACTGCCTAATTTTCATAGAATACCTATAATGGTCTGAGTTGGAAGGGACCTTCAAAGTTGATCTAGTTCAAGCCTCCTTGCAATAAGCAGAAACATCTTCAACTAAATCAGATTGCCTATATCTCTGTCCAATCTGACCTGCCATTTGAACCAAATTTATGTGCTCTACCACTGCTGTGAAACACCTACAAAAACAAAGAAAGGATTTAATCTTGGAAAATTACAGGTTTGATTAAGATGTTTGAAGCTGTACATTGAGTGCAATTTGAGATATGTGTTCCATGTAGTCCCTAGCTGACACTTCAGTAGTAAAATCTCTAATTTTAATGATCAAATAAAGGTTCTCTTGCATCAAATGCAAAGAGATTGTGATATCCACATCTCTGGAGATGTTTAAGCTCCATCTTGATGCGTTTTTGTGTAGCAGATTTAGGCCTTTTAAGCAATTATGCTTTTCAGTAAATTGTATCCTGCTTGAGCAGAAGGGTTGGACTCAATGGCCTTTGAAAGCCCTTTCCAACACTAATAAACTGTGTAAACTCTGTAAACTGTATGTAAGAGAACTGGGGATATTTGTTCTAAGAAAGTGAAACTGGAGGTAACCTAATCACTCTCTACAACTACCTGAAAGAAGGTTGTAGCGAGGTAGGTGTTGGTCTCATCTCAAAAGTACGTAGCAATAGGGCAAGAAGAAATGACCTCAGGTTACAATAGGGGAAGTTTAGTTTTAGACATTAGGAAAAACTTCTTTGTTGAAATGATCATCAAGCACTGGAACAGGCTGCTCAGAGAGGTGATACATTCTAAAACCCAAGATGTGTTTCTGTGTTGTGTAGATATGTAGCTTAGGGACATGGTTTAGCAGAAGGCTTGGTATAGTTGGATTAATAATTGGACTTGATGATCTTAAAGGTCTTTCCCAACATAAATGATTTTAGGATTCCGTGATTTTATGAAAACCTTATTCTTTCCATAAACAAGTAATTGGAATGTCAGTTGGATGTAAAACACAAGGAATAATGTAATCAGTTTTTAACATTCCTTTCACACTTTACCCCAACCTGTATGATCAGGTATGTTCTACACTGATTAGTTCATCTGCCATCTCTTTTCAGCAAGTCAGTCTCAAGAAATTAAATAATTATCATACTTGGGAATGGTAATTCACAGTTGCTGAGGACATGAATTTTGAAGAGCAATCCCACTTTATTATGATGTGGGTAAAAAAGCTTGACTGGTATCCTTTTACAAACACACTGTTATTTTCTACACTTAAAAGACAGAAGTCAGCATATGAGAAGATTCAAATTTCACACACATTATACCTAACAAAATGTTAAAATTCATGTGTGATGGACTGTATATGATCTACGATTTTTATCAACCACTCTCCAGCAACTGTAATATTGCTTACAAAAAACATGAAAGTTACACAACCTATTACTATCCTGATTACATTTCCAAGAAGATCAGTCTAAATATCAGCATAAAGAAAATCTGTTCTAACCTTTATCTGAAAGAAAACCTGTCAAGACCATTATAAAATATTGTCAGTAAAGCACTCCTGTTTGCAAATAAATTCTGTTATTTGCTCAAAGTGACTCTTTCTCAAAACTCTGTGATGGTTGAGAAAGTCATATAGAGTAAACACCACCGAAAATTTGAGGATATTAAAATATATTATCCGAAAGAGGTTCCAACTCCAAACAAAACTGTTCATTATATGTTCATGAATTTCATTTTTTATTTGTTTCTATGTTAAGCATCTCAATTAATTCCAAATGCTTTTATTTCATGAACCTGCTGACATAAAATGATAGGGTCAGATCCTAGATACTGAGACCTTAAAGCACATACCATGTGGTCCACACCATATCATGATCCTGTAGGTCAGCTAACATAGCTTTGGGAATCTGCTTTCTATCTTGATAAAAGATGGCCCAGAGCTATTATTATGACAGGTTGAAATATGGTAAATGGATGAAAGGGAAGATGATTAAATGTTACAAAAAGCCAGAAGACATATCATTAGCTGTCACGTTAGTTCTGCAACAGAGGATCTTGCAGCTAGAGGTGGTCTGCTGTAGTGACGACGCATCAAAGCTGGGTATTAAATCTGTGAGACACAAAAGGCACCAGAGGAGTACACATAGGTCACCAAGACCTGAGACACCTGTGTCCACAGTGAAATGCTAATTTCCCAGAGGAGCCATGAAAAGTTGAGCACCAAGATGACGAGAAGCTATCATGATCTAAGCACTCACATCAACAACACAAAATTTAGAACTTAAGCCTGGGGTTCAATTTTCAAACAGAACCCTTAAGTGTGTCATAGAAGATTTATAGCACTGTGATACTATATTAAGGAAGAAATGTGCAAGCAATGCGGGATCACCCTCTGAGCGCAAGTGCACACTGATGGCTCATGTTGAGCTTCTCGTCCATAGGCACTCTCAAGTCCCTCTCCTCAGGGCTACTCTCCAGCCAGCCACTGCCCAGCCTGTATTTCTGCTTAGTATTGCCTCAACCCAGATGCAGGACCTTACACTTGGTCTCATTGAATCACCTGCCTGAACATCTGCATGCTTGTGTGTGGCCTCTGTTTGGGTGCCCACTGGCCTTTGTCCTAATAGTAACCATGTCTTATGGTAACCGCCCTTTCGTCGCCGACACTTTTTTCGGTTTTTGGTTGTTTTGGGTTTTTTTTCCCCTGTCAGCAAGGCGGCGCCTCCTCTCCTCGCAGCTATGTTGGGTTCTGCTTGGTTGTCGCGCAGTTTTCGTGGCAACTCCTCCCCCTGCCACGTCACTGCGCTCATCAAGTAAGTAACCCGAGCCTGCTGCCCCTGCTCCTCTCTTCAGGTGCTGCCCAGCAGCAGCAGCCCCTCACATGAAAAGAAGGGAAAGAAAAGCCAAAAAAGCCAAAAAACCCAGGCACCCAGACTTGAGCTGGTCGCTACTGCATCCTCTCCTCACAGCCACGCGCCGGGTTCTCAAATTGTAAATGGTAAATTGACCACCATTTCTCTAGGAAGAGGAAATCCTTGATTACACCTCTCATTTCTTAGAAGTGTACAGTGCTTTCAGCACCAGGTGTATGAATACAGCCAGTTATACGGTGTCAGCAGTGACAACATGAAGACTCTAAGAAAATGTGCTGAAGCAGCTTTTGTGTCTTATAGAGATAAATAAAAATTACATATTTATGCTGTATAAGAGCATAAAAAGTATAAGAGATGAAAATGACTAGCTCTAGTTAAAATATCTTGGAGCTTTCTACAGCTGATGTGTTACTCGTTTATTGATGTTTTTTCTTTTGCTAGAGAGATCCTAAGTCCTTTCCTTGGAAATACAGGTCTGGTTTTTACTCTAGTGTTACAATGAATAAGCAGAGGACGGCTAGGCTATGCCGATTACCTAAGAGCTAATTTGTTGAAGTGTTTACATTACTTATGCTTAGTCATACAGAAGAAGACTTAGCTATCACATCACTGAACTCTGCAGCACCTAAGCACTGTATTAGGCAATTCCCAGAGCCTGAAGTAAAGCATCGAGGTTCTCTAGACAATGCCTAAGGAGAGACAGGCAGTTTAAAGATAAATCTATGCTGCACTTATTTGTTTGACTGCAACTTATGTAAACAGACAGAAATTAGCTTTAGAGTAGCTTTGGTATAGATAAGAGTGTAACCTGTGCAGTGCAGAAGTCAGGGGTTGATTTTGCACTTAGCGTTAAAAATCTATTGAATAAAATGAATGAATAATGTTATAACCACATATCAGAAACAAAATTTCCCTGCCAAGAAGTTACCTTATTTCTGGGTCATAAAGTCATGCTCCCTTTTACTTATTCACTCACTCTCTGCCTCTTGAAATTTGCTTTCTGCTATACTAGCATAAATGGCAAAGATTCGTGCCAGTGTGTGTAGGCTGTTGTAGTGATATAATCTTGCAAAGGCTGAAATACTTAGCAGGCTTGTCACAGGGTAACTTCACTGCAGAACAAATGGGAGCAGATGGTGAAAAGTTTGCATGTTGCAGCACAGAGCAGTCTGTTGCCCCATGTCCAGGGCAAAGCCACAGCCAAGCCCAAAGCAAATGGCAATTCCAAGCAAGGAATGTTATTTATGATTCTGTCAGGCAAGACAGGAAAGAGCTGAGATTATAGACTTAGTTAAGAAAAAAAGTAGCTTATTATGTCTGTAAGAAACAGAAGTTATTTCTTAGAGACAACTTTGTAAAATTCGGCTAAAATATTCATTGTTTATTCACTCAAGGTAAAAAAGTGATCATGAGGCAGTGCTGTGGATGTATAACCTCAACAATCACCAACTACCACATGTATATTTGCACCTATATGGAAACAAAACGTCAACTAGTATGACCTATATCAAAATCCATTTTATTTCATTTTCAAATCTAAAATATTATCCTTGGAATCACATTTGAATTCATCATTTAATTATATGCCATGTCTAATCTGCTGTCAGACAAACACATACAAGCTAACACGGTGTTTTGTCCATCATCTATAAGTATATATATATAAGTAGTTTCAGCAGCAATATCGATTTTGTCCTTCATGAAATTCTTTGGTACTTTCTTTGACCTTCTTTCTAGAGATGATCAAGCAATTCTGTTCTTACTGTTCTCCTAGTATGTTCTAGTGAAAGAAAAAACATAATATTAATACCATTTAAAACTGAAAAAAGTATGCAGTTTGTTATGAGGGAAAGAGAAAACAGCAGTTTTGTTTCTGTCTTTCCAATTAGGTGTTTAGAAGAATAGAAGCTGAAAAATAATCTTTTAGTGAAATTGTCAGTAAAAATTTGCAAATATCATATTACTAGTTCAAGGAAAATACGGATCTCTTGTGGTGTCAATTAAGTTAAATAATATCCTTTGTTTACTACAAAATTATTTTTCTAAATCTTCTTAATTAATATATTGACTAATGCAATTAATTAATGTGCAATGAAAAGTCAATTTTCAGCTGAAGGACATGCCCGTTTAATTAGTTACTCAGTGTAGGTGGCTACCTTTGTTTAGGTTAAGTAAACAGTGTCCAGAAGTGGTGATATTTCATGAACTGTGACATATACCCTAACAAAGAGTTAAAGCCTGAATCTCTCATAAGATTTGAGGTCTAAGATTCAGTCTACGACTTGACAGAAATTGTGATTGAAGCCACAATTTTAAAATAACAAAACATGTAGATAGGGCAGCTGCTTTCAAACATAATACTAAAAGATTAAAGTCATTGGCTTGGTTTTAGGGCCAAAGGCAGAATCCCCACAGAATAGATTCTTTTTAATAAGAAATTTTAGAATAAGAAAGATCAGGTGACTCGAATAAAATTCTATAACTTTAATGAGGGAAAATAAGAGGCATAATGAGAGTAAAGAGGGTACAAGAGGAGGAGGAACTAATGTACAAAGAAACACTACAGCTGCTACAACTAAGCTAAGTCTGGATAGCTGTGGCAGCAGAGTAGTGCCAGAGGAGAGGAGGGGAGAAGGACCGGCCATGGTGGGCACGGCGTGAACCAGGAGCTGCTGCGTACGGCAGGAAGGTTGCAGTCTCGGAGAGGTGTTCAGAGGAAAATCAAAGTCAAAATGGAGTCAGGGCACTCAAGGCAGCCAAGGCTGCATGACGAAACATCGAGCCAAAACGGAAATGAGCAGAAAGCATCAGAAATGGTGTCCAGGCATCTGGCCTTCCGTTCTAACACCCCTTCTTCTTCCCAGAACAGACAACGCACTCCCACCTCATGCACAGCACCTTTGTTCCCTTAAAACCTTCCCCCCAGCAACCTCTCCACTCACCCACCAGCATTACTGCTAAATAAATCCAAGTGGAACAAGGGGGCAAAAAGGAAGGAAATACATAAACATCATCAATCAATGACAATACAGTCATATTGCTGTAACTTTGGGTGTTGTTGACAAAAATTAATTTTTAATACTGTCTGAAATTTCAATTTCTTCCTTTTTCTCTTTTCTAAGATTAGAAGTCATGTGGGAACAATGTAGGAATCTGCATGGGGGATTCTGCATTTGATATCTAAATAATTTGAATACTTTTACCTAGTAGTTTTATGCAGATCAGGTAGAAGAAAGAATCAATAATTTAGAACTTTGTCCCTAAGTTCAAGCTGTTGAATAGTTTGCCACACCATGCTGACAATATTGAGTTTCCATTAGGTTTTACAGGAGACAACTCAGACAGAATTAAATCAAATAGATAGGTTGACCCCCTGCTGTACTCACTGGCATTCACTTTTGTTTCTGAACTGTAGGAGAAAATCCATAATAAGCATTTACTTTTGCAGTGGTCTGCTATATTATTTTAGCTATGCAACTGCCGTAAGAACAGAGAAGAACTACCTTGCCAAAATCAGGAGGAAAGCACTTAAATTTTTCTGTGGAAAGCCTGATGAAAATTTGCAATGACCACAACTTCATCACATAGATTTGCATGTTTACACAGCATGAAAGGTATACTGAGCTCACATTTCTAACTTTGACAACCCGCGATGTATTTCCAGAAAAGACTTCTACATCTCCAGTGCAGTCAGGCAAATGAAAGTTTGCGTGAAAAAGTCTAGAGATGCTGTAATTTGATTACAGCAATCACATTAGTTCTTTGTAATGTTTTTCATCCAAGGATCTTTGTTTTCAAAATCTATTAGTCTTTAAAAGATACCTTTTGGAAGAAAACTGAAACTTCAATTTGTTGAATCCCTTTATTAAAAAAGGCAGAAGTCTGAACTGATCTCCATAATTTAGACATTCATGTATGATTTATGCACCTTGGATCACCTCACCTTTCCTGTCATGTCCACTTTTGAAATTCACAATGTATTTAAATTAAATAACCATGCAGAATTAGACCTGCAAAGATGCTAGGCAGTTTACCTTGCCTTCTCTCATAGAGGATCAGAGATTGCTCTGCTGCTAATTATTTCCTTATATTAATTCTAATTTTTCCAACTGTTCACTAGTCCTTACTGATATAAAGCCATTCTGCCCTAAGCTATAGCTGTTTTGCCCTGATAAAACCCCTTGGTGAGCCAAATATGTGTATAATGGAAGACAGAATTAAGTAGTTTGCTGGTATTCAATATCAGACTACGTATTATGAAATATTAAATAAGCAAATGTTGTTATACAAAATTTGGTCTAGTGAGCTGCTAAGTCAATAAGCAGAGGCAATTGAGAATTACACAGCACTTTTTTTTCTTTTCCTCTCCCTCCTTTCCTTCACCAAGCAATTTTCTCCAGTTTTCCTTACTGTCTCCAATCTTTCTGTGAAGACACATTTCCTATGCCTGCTTCAGAATAAGCATGTGTCAATGTAGTATGGCTATTTTGTCTATTTGTAAACAAGAAAGAAAAGGGATACTATTTACCCCTCAAAGTCGTTAGGATTAACAAGAAGAATATGTATATAATTTGAAAGCTGAGTACCATAAGGTTAGACTCAGTATAATCATATACATGAGTATGTTTATGTGAAGACCTGATGATGTCCAATGATTTCCATTAGTTCTATAGGTACACTGGGGTATACTGTAGAGGACAAACACAACTACTTTATCTTAAATTTTATGATCAGTCATTAAATATATGGTGTTCATTTACTTGTTTCTTTTCCTGAAGGATAGCAATTTGTGTTCCTTGAAGCAGTACTCCTTTATACTGAGAACTGTTCTTAATCCACTTTTTTGCAGGATTTTGAACAGAGATTTTACAGTAAACTGTATCGCAAAAGTTTCATTAATGTAGAGCAAAACATGTTTTCATTAACAAAATTCCATTGCTTTACTGCACCTTTCCCCAAAATGATACTTCTCTCTCTGAAAACTTTCAAGATTCTGGACTCTGAGCTATTAACAGATGACATTATTTCTTATTTTCTCATAATTATGGTGCAATCCATGGAAGAAAAGTCAACTTAATGGTTTATCTCTTTTCCTATTGTATTTTACCTTATATCTAATTCTGTATTGAAATCTTCAGCTTCATCCTTCACTGATCTCTTATTTTGCAGCACTGAAAATCTTTTTAGAAATGTGGTTAGTATCTCTTAATAGACACATCTATTTCAATTTTGTCTTTCCCCTCTAATATCCCATTTACCTGTTTTATTGTTTTTCATCATTCTTCTTACACCCTATTTCATCTCTCTCTGCATTTTTAATATCCTTTTTGCCTTTTTTAGCATTCTTCTCAAGATCTGCAATTCACAATTTTCCTTTTTATTTGATAGCTCTTAAAGGAATTTTTATCTAGTAATTTTAAAAATGTTTATTTCAGTTAGCTTGATAACTATATGACACTAAGTTATTCAATATAATCATCTACTGTAACCTTTTTAAAACCCTCGATGTTTCTTGTTAATTGATTCCTTCACAAACATCATTACATATATTTGTAAATCATCCGTTTCCATATGGTCTGCTTGAAACTAAACACTCATTCTAGTACTTACTAATGCATGGCCAATAAATATGGGAAAAAATATAAATCCAGTGACCATTTTACATTTGAACTATCTTTGGTTTATTTATTTTGTCCACGAAGAAAATGGCAACCTTTAATTGAGTCCCTTTTCTGGTTTCCATGTTACATTGCTTCAATCTCTTCTCTCTCTCCCACAATTTTAATATATCTATCTTTCATGTTTTCATTTTATACTATGTCTATTCCAATAGATATCCGTAGTCTTAAAATAAGTCATAACCTAAATTGTATTGTATCTATAAACCATCAGTGCTTATCTGAAGATATCGGTCTTTATATTTTAGAGCTTTCAATTCACAACACTTTGTCATTGACCAGTCTCTTCATTCTCTCTATGGCACATTTTATGTAATTCTCTCCATGACACATTTTATGCAATTCTCTCCCATCATTCAGTTAACGTAACAGTTTTGCCTTCGATTCCTTAATGAACTACTGTATAACTCTTCAACTACCTATTTTTTTACATCATGAATACTTTTTTTGGATTTCTGTAGCTAAAATTAGTTTCCTATATCTGGCCACATCAACTAAAATCTTTGTGCAGATCCTTGTGCCAGTTCATATGCTGAGTGGTTATGTGGCTATCTTAATTTCTTGGGTCTGAACTTTTATTTACAGAAATAGTGGAGTTTACAGTTTCTCCCACTAAGTACCCTACAGAACTTGTTTCTAACCTGTATCTTCCAATGCTGAGAAAACTTACACTGCACAGTCATAGAATACTCACTGAAACGTGTGTGTAGATTATGCATAAGGCACTACAGAATCAGTATCATAAATCTTATATTTGCTGAAGGACATTCATGTTGTTCTGGGTTGACCCTTAGTAACCTTGACTGGATGCCAGGTGCTCTCCAAAGCCACTCTATCACTTTCCTTCCTCAGGTGGACAATGGGAAGAAAATAAGATGGAAAGATTGTTGGTAGAATGAACAACATAGGATGAACTGACTAGAATCACCATTCTTTGTAGGGAAAATGGAGAATTGGAGGAAGATTTTATGATTTACCTTTTATTTCCCATTATCCTACTTTGATATGATTGATAATAAATTCTGATTTTTCTCCAAATCAGGCTTATATTCATGATGTTCATTCTACCAACTAGCTTTCCATGGGTGTAAGCTGGAACATAGGAGGTTCCACATAAATAGGAGAAGGAACTTCTTCACAGTGAGGGTGATAGAGCACAGGAACAGGCTGCCCAGGGGGATTGTGGAGTCTCCTTCACTGGAAACGTTTAAAACACGCCTGGATATGTTCGTGTGCAACTTGGTCTAGGTGATCCTGTTGTGGCAGGGGGATTGGACTAGATGATCTTTCGAGGTCCCTTAAATCCTTAATGTTCTGTGATTCTGTTATTCTGTAATATTGAAATTTGTTCCATCTTTAAGATTTAGTATGTATGTGGTTTGAGGTTTTTACATTTACAAGCAACCTTCAATTTATGTTAATACTGTGCATTATAATTTATGAAACAGAAGAAGAAAAATCAGACACCTGAGAATCCATAATTACAGCCTGGACCTTTTAAATCAGCTGAGTCTATGGCTGGTGGCAGTTTGTTTTATTCAGAAGGTATGCAAGACAAAAAGACTTACTTTACAGGAAAGTAAGAAGATCCAAAAAGCATATAGTAGAGAAGTGGATGCTTACAATAGGTGAAAAACTGCTATAAGCCAAGTACCAGTGAGGCAAAGAATTCAGATTTCTGTAAAAATGTTAAAAATACAAACACATTTGTTAAAAAGCAGCATCTCCATTTTCTATTAATAATTAAATATCTTTAAAACAGAAAGAAACAAAAGTACTATGTTTATTAATCAAAAATACTTTGCTTCTAATAAGACAGGATATTTTGAAAGAGTGCCCCATATATAACCTAAAAAGAAAGTAAAAACTACCCCAAACCCAGAAGGAATGCAGAATGGCATATCCGGTTATATCTAGCTGGAAATAGCCTTTAAAATCTTCTCTAATGCCTTAACTAATTAGCCTAATTCTCACTATTCTAATGCATTTTGGATTCTGAAGGCCAGGAATGAAGTTTGTGTATGAAACCAAATGTATTTTAATTATAAAGAATATTACATCAAATGCCCTGTAGAAATTAAGCCTGTTTGATTAGAGTTAGCAAGCCCCAAGAGCAATCTATGAAAAATCTGCTTGCAAATCCTAACCACTTTTTGTGCAAACAGTTATTGAGGAATTTGGCATGACCTAAAATCCAAAAGTTTTCTTGTTGTTCCTTCACTAACATTTAAAAACAAATACACTTGATTACTCAGGATGTCAGTCTTTGCTAAGTTTGTAAAATACAGCACTTGGAGTACAAACTAATATAGCTTCATTAATACTCTTTTATACAGAGAACATTTACCAATATCTACTTGTTCTTTTGCTCACTCAATGTCCTTCTAATATTGATTAAGAGAAGTAAAGGGTAACACAGCAATCTTTCAGTATCTCAAAGACTTCAATATAAGAAGTATTGTGCTCCTAGAGAATCCCTTTCTCATTAATACTGGAGTTTACTTGGGCTTATTTTTGTTTCCTTGCCCCAGGCTACTGACTTCTGGCAGCTCCCAGATGAGTGTAGATGTTGTCCCAGATTCAGGCTTCTCCAGGGATCTCGCCGGACAGCAAATCCCTGGGTTTGCCAGATCCTTCCCATGGAGACACCAGTAGAGCTCAAGCTCAGGCAAGGGAAGCACTTGCATCTGAGACATGCACTAAATTCAGCTCAGCCCAGCGCTAGTGAACATGAGTCCTGAGACCTGAGCTGGAAGTCTGTAGCTAGCTTTTGGTTAATATGAGTGAAAAAAAAATGTATTTGCTCAACTAGTGCTGTTAGAAAGAAATTATTCCATGTTATTCATCCTATTTTCCAAGACAGTGTTTGATTCAAATGTATGTGCCTGAGTCAATCTTCTCATCTGACCCAGTGACATGTAATGTTTAGTCCAAATATAAGACCTCAATCACATTTAACATTAGTTCCAGACACAGAGAACCTCACCTTAGACACTTGCCTGAGGACTGTGAGGCAGGAGCTATTGCTGATGTGATTTTTTTCACTTAAAATTGCTACTTGATGTAATTTCTTCTGATGTTAGCTTAGATATAATTCAGACTGTGAGGCTTATGAACTACTGCACTGATAACAAAACACGCAACAGTCTTTGACACAAAAATAGGTGCTTTTAGGCTTTCTGTAAAATTAAATAATCAGAAATTATACATACCAATATTGTAATGGTATTTAGACAACATATATATGCAGCATGGAAAGGAAAGGGAAGATAAGGGAAGGGAAAGGACATATCAAACCATGATATGACTGAATATATCAATATAAATATATTATTAAAAACAACAACAACAAAAATAATGATAAAAAAACCAAGGGCTAAAACACACCAGTGAAGTCAACCCACGAGATTATTTTTTTTGGACTTGGTTTGCTTAACTTCCCAGGATCTAGATCTTTATTTTCACCAGGGTCTGAACTATATAATTAAAAATAAAGACATTGCTCAGAAAGCTTACCTATTCACCTAAACCTACTTCTACTGCCAATGGAGACAGATAGCTTACATCTGTACTGTTAAATAAAACAGCACCAGGAGGCAAAGTCAGCATTGGACTGCTGATCATCCATACCGCTTAACTGTTTGCATGTTCCCTGGCTTATTCTAAACCATTCCAATTAGCACTTTCCAAGACATTGCCTGGGCATGATTTAGGTGTTAACATATGCTAGGGATCATTTGCCATAGAGAGTAGGGAGAATAATGTGCCATCTGTCTTTTTCTGCCCTACAAGATCCTCCAACATTAGCCCAGTTGGCTTTGTAGCTTCAAATATCTTCAAATACTACATTATTTCACCCCACACATGAGGGCTGGCCACACAAGCTAACAGTTTATTACTGTGAAAACATTCTCATAATGAACCATAACACATCACTTCAATTTCTTTACTTCCTTTACACTGAACCCCCTCCATGCACAGACACACACACACACGCAAACACACATTCACACACAGAATTAGAATTACTTGTTTGGCTGTAAAGACACCAGATGGGCCCTGGAGCCTTGGGCAAAATACCGTACAGTGAATTTAGGGAGCCTGTGCCAGCTGGCCTCAGGGTCAGACAGTGATCTCTGCTTGATTTTATTTATCAATACGACATAATGTTCCCAGGGGTGTTTTGGCCAATCTAAGTTCTGACTCACCTTATGATCATGTGTATCATTGTGTTTTCACAGTGGTTGTGTTGTGACTGTACACAGACGTGCATATCTAGAAGCATACATGCACACACACGCAAAGAAACATTTAGGTATATTTAATATATAGTCAGGGAATTAAAGCTCATTGTAATGGGAGTGTTCATGGTAACAGGAGTGTTTAGAAGACTGAAAAATCAAGCCAATTTAAAACTCTTTTTAAAAAAACCTTGTACTTATTGGTAGTTTTTATGCATCACCAGAACATATTAGCTCTTTTCACATCATTGTCAGCACCTATTCAAAGCAGTGACTCCTTAATGATCTTATCGTGCTTATGTTGCGAGTACGCAATATCGTGAATTTCTTGCTGTACAGTGAGCCTAATGGATGTAGTCTTGGATTATCTCTCTCACCAGAATCGAAGGATTTTCCAGTATGAAGTCACAGTACACAAACAGGTATTTTTATTCTACCACATCTTATTTTCGTATCTAATGTCTTCATAACATAACTGAGTTTCAAGCAATTCCCCATCCTTGGCACCCATCTCTAGGCTGCATGCCTCCGAGACGCTACTTATCCTGGCAACTGCCTTATCCTGTTTCTGAGCCATTTCTTTGGTTGAGTTTTTGTTGAGAGGGAAGAGGAGTCCTTTCACTTGTCCTTTCACTTTTACTACAGTAAAAGCAGACTTTTCCTCGCTCCAGATGTTGTGGTTTTTTTCAATGGCCATCAACTGTCTATCAGAGAATTTGTATGGTTTTGAGGCTCTTTCGATTTATACCTGTGTTTTCAAGAGGTTTACAGTTAACCCTTGATTAAACTGCAGAAGACATCCCCGGTACAAAGCTCTGGTTCACAACACAGGTTTGCATAACAAATTGATAATAAGCTTAACAACTAGACCTGGGTCCTTCCATAAATAGCATAGGGCACAACTAGTATAAGATGCATTTCAGGGAACAGCAGTGTTTAATGTGCCACTGGATGCAAAATTGCAGCTTATATAGTTTTGCTACTTTAGTGTGCTTGTGTTAGTGTTCAAAACAAACTAATATCAGAGTCTGCAGCGTGCTCTCCTAATTTTGTATATGCAACCAGCCTTCTATTTTTACAGAAAATTAAATCCTCTCTTTTCGGGAATGTTAGTTACACAGGCTACTAAGTCCAAAGGAAAAAAAGAAGATGCATCACCTAAGACTATGTAAATCAACCTGAAAGGTGTTCAGGCATTTGAACAAAGATTTATTTTTTTTTTCCTGCAGATTTTTTTATTCACCACTTATATCAAACCTTCAGAAATGTAGCATGGTGCTTCTTGTCAGCTCTTTCACTTGGCGATTTGTACTACAATGTAACCTTTTTATTTATAATATTTTTATCAACATGGCAAAAATATATTAAAACCTTCATTAACACAATAATTTGAAGATTTTCCATTTTGCTTCCTTGCAGTATCATTTTCTTATTGCTTCTCACACATGGCACTGGAGAAAGTGAACAAAAACTGTGACTAACAAACTTTCCTACATTTCCAGATACTTGTTTTTGTTAGAAATTAATGAGTGTGTTACAAATTAATGTGTGACCAAGTACCATGTGTTTCTATTCATATCTTTTTTAGAATAATATCCTTGAAAGAATATAAATTATTCTGAGAACTGAACTAACTACCTCTAGATTTACAACTAATCATGCACTTTATTTTCATTCTGACTTTAGTTAATCAATGACATATGCATCATTTTAATCAAATGCTTGATTAAATTCTTTAATAAAGACTTTTTCAAACTTCAATATTAATTACACTGCAACTGTTGGAGCAGAGAACAAGCCTGTGGTCATTCAAGTACTGTGGTCAATCAAGTGATGTACATGTAGGGGAAAATGTTAGCTTTTGCTTTTTTAATACTCCCATAGATATTCAAGAAATAATTCAGAAAAGTCACAGAGAGAATTCATTTTTATCTAACACCCAGCTTACTGGAAGGCCATTTATTATAGTCTGAAACTCTTCACTTTGTCATTTAAAATTATCATGGTAGCGCAAGTTCAATTCCAAAAAAATTACCAAGAGGGCTGGAACATCTCTCCTACGAAGATAGGATGCAAGAGTTGGTGTTGTTCAGACTGGAGAATAGAAGGCTCTGGAGAGACCTTAGTGTGGTCTTCCAGTACCTAAAGTACAATCTTTTTAGCAGGGCATGTTGTGACAGGACAAGGGGTAACAGTTTTAAACAGAAAGAGGACACATTTGGATTAAAACTAAGGAGTAATTTTTTTTCCAGTGAGGGTGGTGAAACATTGAAACAGGCTGCCCAGGGATGTGGTGGAACCTCCATCCCTGGATACATTCAAGGTCTGTAGATGACCTTTGAAGGTTTCTGCTTACCCAAGACATTCTGTGATCCTATCATTCTGTGAAATTTCTGTGTTTATGTGTCACATTAGAATTTGCGTCTAAGCAACAATAGATATTTCTTCACTTACCGATAACCCTACAAATGTATATAGGAAACATTTTTGTGTGGTGTAGCTAGCATATTATCTCCATTCTAACTGCAGGAACAAAACTCAGTAAGATCTAGTTTGCCTTATTCCACTTTGAAATGGTGGAAATGTACCTGCAATACTAACAGGTTTCTACAGGAACTGTAGAAGTTTATTATGGGAAGCTTAGCTCTTCTAAATTACTTTCTTGGCATCACATCAGATTTTCCAGTGTTTATACATTTTTCCTGGGTTCAATCTCTACATTTTTCTTTCCTTCTCTCATTCAACAGAGTGTTGCCATAACTGTGAACATTTGCAAACATAGATGAAAGATTTGTTTTAAATTAGCTTTTCACAACTTATTGTCACTTCTGAATTTGCTTTATTTCATGTCTTGTAAACAAACTTTGCAAAAATCAGCTCAAATTTCAAAACATGCACTTTTCCAGCAAGCTGATCAAATCGCAAAGCATACTAAAAAATCTTTGTAAAATGAATATAACAAATTTGCAAATGGCAGTATGTTCCTGACAACATTCGGTCTTTTCTTTACAGAAATTAAGTATTCTTAAATAAAAGGCAATAGCAGCTTAAAAAAATTGTATGTTTGAGGTTTTTTCCAAGAAATTAAAATCTCTGTGAAGTGCACATTATGTAAAAATGAAAGGTACTTTGGAAGCATTATAATAATACCTACTACTAATTTAGTAGGTATAATACTTCTAATAATTTAGAAGCAATGATGTGCAATAGCTGTATTGTATGGTATTTTGCCTAGTTTTCCAGCTATCACCAAACGGAATGTCTGTGTGATACCATTCTTAGAAGGACCTGTAACTATCTAAATCCACTCAATACACATGGCCTATTATTAGTTAGTCTTTCAAAAGTATCCCATGAATAAATTTCTTAATGAGTGTGACAAATAGTACAGAACCCCACTTGTCTTGAGACAGATTTTACTCACTCTTCTGTAAAGTGAATAGATGAAAGTAACAAAAATTAAGTTTTATTATAATGTTGTGTAGCTTTTAAAAGACAATAAGAATTATTGGCTGTGAGATTATAATAGAAAATTGTACAGTGAATCTCCCCCATTCTACAATAGTTCTTAGAACCAGATCCTTCTCATGTCTCAGGAAAAGGACCTGGGGGTGCCCTTGTTGCAAACAAGGCCAATGGTCTCCTACAGTGCCATAAGAAGAGTGTAGCCAGAAGCTTGAGGGAGGTTCTCCCTGGTGAGTCTACATCTGGAATACTGCATCCAGTTCTAGGCTTCCCAGTTCAGCAAGGACAAGGAGATACGGAGAATATCGAGCATGGAGAAACTAAGATGCTGGAGCATCTTCTTTTTAAAGAGATGCTGATAGGTGGATTTGTTTATCCTGATCAATGTTTATAAGAATTTAAACAGTGAGTGTCAGTATAATGGGACCAGGCTCTTCTTGGTAATGTCCAGCTATAAGACAGGGGGCAATGGGCATAAATTGGAGTACAGATGGTTCAATATAAACATAAGAAAAACCATTATAAGGATGAGGGTAACAGAACACTGTCACAGGCTTCCTGGAGACGTCGTGGCATCTCCCTTCTTTCTCTTAGCTGTTACCTATTATTGGTTAATTGTGTGTCTTTGGAACTTGCAAGATTTTTATCCAAAAGCTATTTGAAAATATCCTTTTAAATATTAGGCAGGCACATTATTGCAAATTCACATTTAAATGATAGCAAAACTCTTAAATGATATTTCATATAATTTAAGAATGTCTGACAAAACACAGTATGCTATAAATTGCACCAAATTGAATTCCTGTTAAGAACTAGGTTTTCTAGATGTCTTTGACCCTTATTTCTTGGGAAAAAAAAACCCCACAAAGCCCACAAAGAAACACAAAACTCAAAGATACAATTCAAGCCTCAAATCACACCTTGCCAAGTGGGAAGAGGACAGATGAATCCAAAGATACTTAGCTCTGGAGAGAAGATCTGAATTTTTCCATTCACTTGTGCTCTCTTGACAAATGAAAATGTGAAACCAATGGCCTCTTCAGAGAGCTTCAACTATTCTTTGTCAGATGGATGAGACAGGTTGTGTCCATGACAGATGATGAGGGGAAAGAAAAAGATAAAAGGAAAAAGAAAGGAAACAGAAAGAGAATAAGATAAAGTCCTGGAGTAAACTAATCTGTATCAGCAAAGTATAGAACGTACATAAAAAATGCATATACATAAAGTTATTGGACTACATGATGTCTTTAAACTACCATACGATTTTTTTCCATCATTTTCTGTTACTTTTTCAAATCAGAAAATGTACTTCAAAATTGCCCAGTATTACATTTGAAATGGATTTAATATTTTATTTTAATTGATTTATTACATCATTCTGAAAATAAAGCTTGACTACTTGGCAGAAATCTGTTACAAATGTGATTATGCTTATTGTGCATCTCAGGACAAAAAGCTCAGTATTCTGCTCAATCAGTTTTGCATGTCTATTTTTTCCTTCCGTTATTAGCATGAGATATTTTACTCTATGATTATCTGTGTAGCTGTTAATAAAAGGAAAAAGAATCAAATTATCTGTATAGGTAAAAGGTTATAAATTTCCGATAAAGAAATGGGGTATTATACAGAAAGCTATATTTTACTCAGCATAAAAGACAATGCTATAAACTCTGCAAAGAGAACCTAATATAATTTTCTAGCTGGTTTTGGATGTCTTTGACGTAATGTCATCATCCAAAATGGGCATGTTATAGTCTACACAGTTCTAATTATTTTCTAGATGGCTTTGCTTGGTATTGATTGCTGAGCATAGTTCTCAACGTGTAATAGTGATTTAAAAGGATAATTCCTGATTAGGTCTGTGAAATATTTATCTTCACACTTATTATCATGCCTTTTATGATTAAATGGCATGATATTGGAATCACATTCAAATGTACATCAATAGAAAACATAAACTAGGTATTTATATATAGTGACTCACTGCTGTGATATGAAGATAACAAATAACATAGAAACTTGATGCACCCACTTTAGTGTATTCAACACATTTGTGGGACTTGTGCAGGCAAAACTGTGTACCTTAGGATCTTTATTTTTTTATATTTCATGTTTATAATACAAATGGAGGGTGCACTACCTTCAGAGAGAGCACAACTATTTGTTTTACTGAAGAGCTGATGATAACGAGGTAGTTAACAATCCTCTATCATATTTTTTCTGGCCCCCAAGAATAAGCCAAGTGTAGAAGGTAGAGTCTAGTAGCAAAGTATCTACTTAACATTGTCTCCAAACGACATTATTAGGAGAGTTAATTACAGTAGGGCTACTCAGTTGTCTCACTAGCAAACTGGTGTTGAAGAAATAATTCAGGAGGGCCAACTTTGGCCTTTTCAAGCAATTGCCAGGGGAAATCCCATGGGACAGGGTACTGGCAGGTAAAGGGACTCAGGGTAGCTGGTTAACATTCAAAGACTACGTCTTTGAAGCACAACACAAGAGTATTCGAACAGGAAGGAGGTCAAGGAAGGGAGCCAGAAGACCTGCGTGGTTAAACAGGGAGCTGCTGGGCAAACTCAAGAGGAAGAAGAAAGTTTATAGGTCATGGAAGGAGAGGATGGCAACTTGGGGTAATTATAAGGCTCTGGTGAAAGAATGTGGGGACTAGAAAAGCCAAGGACTCCTTGGAATTAAACCTTGCAAGAGAGGTCAAGGGCAACAAAAAGGGCTTCTTCAAATACACTGCAGGTAAAACTAAACCTGGAGGCAATGTAGGCTCCCTGCTGAATGAGGTGGGTGCCCTGGAAACGGAGAATACAGAGAAAGCAGAGATACTGAACACCTTCTTTGCCTCTGTCTGTACTTGTGGGGGCTGTCCTGACATCAAGCCCCACACTGCTGAGGCTCCAAATGCAAGAGAGGAATTTGTCTTGGTTGATGAGGACTGGGTTAAGGATAAGTTGAGCAAACTGGATGTACATAAATCCACGGGCCCAGATGGGATGCACCTGCGTGTACTAAGGGAGACAGCAGAAGTCATTGGTAAACCACCCTCCATCATCTTTTCTAAGTCATGGGAATCAGGAGAGGTGCCTGCAGACTGGAGGATAACAAATGTCACTCCAGTCTTCAAAAAGGGTAAGAAGGAGGACTCAGGTAAATATAGACTGGTCAGCCTTACCTCCATCCCACAAAAGCTGATGGAACAATTTGTCCTAGACGCTGTCTCCAAGCACATCAAGACAAGATGGTCATTAGGGACAGTCGGCATGTCTTCACCAAGGGGAAGTCATGCTTGACCAACCTGATAGCCTCTTATGAGGGCATAGACAGCTGGATAGATGATGGCAAAGCAGTGGATATGGTCTATCTTGAATTCAGGAAAGCATTTGACACAGTCTCACATAGCATCCTTGCAGGAGTGTTTGAAAACACTCCTGAAATTCTGAGTCTAAGTCATAAGTCAGATGAGAGAAAGAAATGCAGTTTGATTTATTTAATCTCTTACTCTAGCCCTTACTGCTATCACTATGTCATATTAAGTTATCAAAAAACCCTCTAACAGCCATGGAACATAAAGAAATCTAGTGCTTGGAATTTAAATGGCATCATTCTTCTCTGGTTTTGTTTTCGTCCCTTATGGATTGGTTTTTACACATGGTCTCTTATGAATACTCCAAAATGCTCAGGGGAGCCTCAGCATGGGTGACATATTCTGATAAACAACAGCACATCAATGCTGCTATCTAAGCTTTCCAACACCCAAGGCAATGACTCCTCTGAACTCACTGACGATGAACTCACTGGCTGAACTCCCATGTCTCAGTACAAAACTTCTCTCAAGGGAAATGAGGAAATTCTACAAGATAATGCTGCAAGGTTTGGAAAGCAAAAACATCAACAAGAGCAGCTGTCTTCTATTGTGATCATGTCTTTAAGAACAAGAGTAACTGACTTTTCTCTATGTACTGTATTTTATTCAGAATAAGTAGTCCAATTAAATTCTATCCAAGTCTTTACTTATGCTAAATTCATATAAAATCAAAAGAATGAAAGGAGATGAATGAAAAAAGAAAAAGTATCTGCATTGTTTTGGACTGTTTTGCCTTAAACCAAACACTGGAGTTCACAGGCAGACAAGACAATACATGTGACTGCCTCAAGGCACCAGACAACATTGACAGGGAGAAAAGCAACTGAAAGACTATTTAAAAAAATGCTATTTTGAAAAATGTACTCTTTATGCTATCTAATCATACATGATATATTTTCCTATCTTATGAACAAAGTTTTCTCATATTGAAAGATACTCAAAATTCAACTGAAAATACTGTTTCTGATGTTTGACTTTTTTATCAGGGCTCTGCGTGCATCAGTAAGCTTTCCAAAGTCTTCCTCTTCTCCACTGGTTGGCTCTGATGTGCTGCATCTCATGAAGACAAAGAAGGGTTGAGGTGTTTGGAAGGAATCTCAAGAGGTCACAGAATCACAGAATTTTTGAGGCTGGAAAAGACTTCTAGGGTCATTAAGCCCATGACCTGACATCACCACAACCTAGACCATGGCACTAAGTGCCACAGCCATTCTGTCTTTAAACCTCCAGGCATTGGGACTCCACCACCTCCCTGGGCAGTCTATTCCAATGTCTGATCACCCTTTCAATGTGGAAGTGCTTCCTAATGTCCAACCTAAACCTTTCCTGGCACAGCTTCAGGACCTGCCCTCTCACCCTGTCACTTGTTGACTGGGAGAAGAGCCTGACCCCAACCTTTATGCAACTTTCCTTCAGATAGTTATAGAGAGCAATAAGGTCTTCCCTAAGTCTTCTCCAGATTAAACAACTCTAGCCCCCTCAGCCTCTCCTCATAAGACTTTCCCTCTGGTGCTTTCACCAACCTTGTCACTCTCCTCTGGGTGTCAGGAGGATGGAACCAGGCTCTTCTCAGTGTCATCCAATGACAGGAGACTGTAGCACGGCTGGTGTTGATCTCTTCTCTCTAATTACTAATGATAGAGTGTGTGGAAATGGCCTCAAGTTGTGTTAGGGGAGGTTTAGTTTGGATGTTATGAATAAGTTATTTACTGAGAGAGTCACTGGACACTGGAACAGCCTGCCCAGTGAGGTGGTGCAAGTGTTTAAAAAATGAGTAGATGGAGCACTTGAGGCCATGATCTAAGGGTTAAGGACTTGATGATGCTGGAGATCCTTTCCAGTCATTATGATTCTATGATCATATCAAGCCTATGGACTTCATTGTGTTCAGGTTGCTTAAACATTCTTAAATATCTACATTACCTGGTATCAGTCTGCTGTAAAAACACATAGTCTATGAGAAAGTGTTGTGAGAGGTTCATCTTGGGTCTCTGTCACTTTGGTTGGTTGCTGCGTTTTAGCTTAGATCCTTGATCTGTGTGCTTGTGGAAGTATTCTTGCAGATGTACCTCTGCTCAGCATTACACTTTGCTGTCTCTGACCTGGCGTCACTGACTTGGCTTCCTGACCTGATCTCAGACCTGCATTGTCACTATGCACATGACTGACAAACACATTAGTGTTGGCTGGCTTTCTGATCCCTGATGCTTCTCTTCATAGATGTCTACTTTTACCAGCTACCTTCAAGATTTGTAAAGCTATTGTAAACTAAAGCAAGCTCATGGTACACTGGAACAGCCTCCTTTAGTGAATCTTGGCTAGTTATTTGAGCAATCAAATGCTCCTTTTCCAATTGTCCATGGAAAAAATCCCACCAACAAAATGGCCATTCATTGAAACAGTCAGTATTGCCACACATTCAGATGTTGACATTCATTGTTCAGGTTTTTGAGAGGTGTAGGTAAAATTATATCAAGTGCTGTGCCAGCATATATCCAAACAGTACTATGAGAGATCTGAAACTCAGATTCTTTGTTTACTTGTCAATTAAGAGATAATGCCTGATTTGCTTCAGTCAGCAACAAAGATTATCTGGCTGGAATGAAAGTCATATTGCCCTTCTCAATCTAAAGGTACTTAGAGACACTACATGATGAGACTATACCTACCTCCTGATTACAAAGAAGAAGCAGCTGTTGTAATGATGAATATTCTACTTGAGGTACTAAAAGGTCATTATGATTTGCTCTGCTGTAATAACAAAAAATAAAACAGAGGCAGAAAAAGACAAATAGTTTGTCCAAGGTTATCTGACAGTTGCAGATCTGGAAATAAGCTTAAATCTTCTTAATCTTAGAAAAGATGAAGAAGACAAGATTTGTTTTCTCATGGAATTCTGCGTTTCACCTTTATTAAAACTATTCCTGAAATAAACCAAATGAACTTTTTAAAAAAATACAAAACAAAAATAAAAGCATTTGTTATGTTCAATGATTCTCCCCATCCACACAAATATCCTTCATGTCTCTGACGCCTCAGTAATTAAGTATTTAGAGGTCTCAGGCATTCTTTTCTGAAAATATGGTAATAAATATTTTTTATTTTTCTAAGAAAACTTAGTAAATTTAACGTATTTTTACATTTGACAGGTAAGGTGTAAGAGTAGTTTGCACATGTGACATTTTTATAAAAAAGCTCTTCCTGTGTATATAGACAAATACAGACATAGTATCTGGACAACACTTACCTTTTCATTACTTCTCTTGTATTTAGAAGCTCAAATTACAGTGACTTATAATTTGCATTGTACAGCAGTTGCTGATTTTAATCAGACCAACTTCTTTCCCTTTATTACTAGAAAATTTTTTGTGCTCAAGATAATCCAAAAAACCAGTGAGTGCCTCAGGAGGAGAAATAGTTTTTGCTGCTGTCCTTTAGTACTTCAAAAGAAATATCTGTTTCAGAACAGCTGAAGAGAATACTTAAATCCAGTGTCTGAAAAGTGATATGTCTTGGGCTTTATATAAATTTTTGAGCTTATTTTTCAATTTGAAGCAAAACTATTTGTTTTCTTGTCTGATCCTCTTTCCACTTCCCCCCTGTTAACTGTTCGGGTTTCCTTCACACATCTAATGTCCTTTCTCAAGTACTTTATTTTTTTCTACCACAAGGTTAAGTGTTTCTGTGCAGAAGTCAACTGGAAATGTGAATTTCTTTCAGCCACAATATTAAGGACTGCAAAGTTTCCATTCTTTTAGGCTTCATGTATTCATGACAATCAAGTCAAGTATCATACAAATACCTCTAAGAGGGCACCTGAGATATTTTCAAGCAAAAGTCTGTATGTAGATAGTACACAGCACAAATAGCACACGTTGTTGGAAAGCACAACATTGACGTAACCGTTTATTAAACATTCGTTCAATATTTGTGTATGGAGGTCATGGATGAAAGTTTCTGATGCATTGGGTATGAACTAAAGTATTTGTGTCAGCACTGATAGTGTACATATTTGGCATTATTGCAGGGAAATTCTGGGTGAAAGAAGAAATTGTGCTAAATATTCAAATACTTAAATTATTAACTGAAGGAGTCTTCTTGCAATTCTGAAAGCCATGGATAGCATCAGTTTCTAGGCTAGCTTCTCAAAAATGCATATGAAGTTCCTAATAAGCTAGAAATTCCCTAGTCTGAATAACCTGTACATTGATATCAGCTCACACAACTTAATTTGTGTTTTGAGTTTCTCTGACATCTTTATTGCCTTTTTTTATTGCTCTACATTATCCAAGCAGTTTACTAAGTCCTGCGCTCTTCAATATTGTCTGATATTTCGTTTCATTACACACTGAGATGTGACACATCCTAGATCACTTTGGTCTCCAGGCTTCTCTAATCCTGGAGTTTTTGAGTTAAATGCAACATGAACACTAACATTTTAGACTTCTTTTATTACTGCATACAAATGAGATAATATTACTTATTCATTTGTTCTGAGGGCTAAAGGAGGAACCCTCCAGAACAGATTGTTAGATTCCCCTCCCACCAATACAGGAAGGGAATATAAACGAATTTGAAAACTAGAATAAATTGTAAAATTTATTCAAAATGAAATAAATTTAAAAGAAATCAAAACCAACAACAACAAAAAACCTTCACAATAAAGAAAAGGTGCATTTAGGGAGATAGTGTAAGGGAAGAACTATGTACAAAAGGCAATTGGATATAGTTCTGGCTACCAGTTGGTAGGGGGTGCTTGCCACGGGGCAGCAGCAACGGACAGCTGCACCCTGCTGCTTGCGCATCTGCACTGCACTAGAAGGTAAGGAAGGAAAGAAAAAAAAGGCACAGGCTAGCTGCATGCTTTTCCCCTGCATATACTTGCTGTTCGATGATCGGGACCGTGCTGGTGCTCTGCTCTGCATGGCACCTCTCCTTTGGTGGCCTGAAGTATCAGGGGCCCATCTAGCTAGAAACAGTTCACTCTTGAGCTCCTTCCAGTCTAGATCAGTCTTGGCAACGCTGGCTGCCTAATCTGCCTGAAGGTTGTGCAGTTACTCTTCAATAGCTTGGTGTTTAGGCACATGAGCATCTATCAATGTCTTGCCACAGATCAGCAGCCCAAATTGGTTTACACAACCAATTGTTTTGTTTCCAGTCTTTTAGCCACCCCCACAGGGCATTGGCTACCATCCAAGAATTGGTGTAAAGGTAGAGTATGGGCCATTTCTTCTGTTCTGCAATGTCGAGGGCCAACTGGACAGTTTTAACCTCCGCAAACTGGCTCGATTCTCCTCTTCCTTCTTCTGCTTCTGCAGCTCTCCTGGTAGGACTCCAAACGGCTGTCTTCCATCCCCTCTGGGTTCCTACTATGCGGCATGACCCATCAGTGAACAAAGCAATCTTTTTCTCATGATCAGACAGTTCATTACACAGTGGCGTTTCTTCAGCACATATAATTGGGTCTTCTAGTGGCATCCAAGAGTCCATTCCCTCTGGCCAATGGGTGATCATCTGCACCATACCACTGCTGTTGAGAGGTCCAATCTTTGTTCTTTGCATTATCAGAGCCATTCTGCTGGCATTCACCTGGCAGTCCTGTAATGAGCCTCTCACAGCTCTCTTCCCCCTTGTGAAAAATGAAGCTGCAGTTGGAATTGGTTTAAGACAAAAAAAATCCCCTCCCGATCTGATAGAGGCCATAGCTGCCTGTAATTAGGATTTTGTAAAAACATACACATGCAAAGACTGACGGATTGATGCTTAGTCTTTTGTACTCAGTAATATAGTGTTAATTGCCCTAATTCAGTGCAAGTTCCTTCTTGAATTTAAATTGGTGAGTTAATGATT
>JAOXOE010000001.1:12258646-12274485 GCA_028565055.1 Phoeniculus purpureus
GTGGTTAATAGATATATAGATATATAGATATATATGCATAAAGAAGAGGAATAAGAAATTCCATCAAATATTTAATTGCTATGTATGGTTTAGAGCCTATTTCATAGATATGAACTAGATTTGCTTGTATGACAAGATATTGCAAAGGATCAACTTGTGTAGGAGAAAGTAGGATTTCTTTTTAAGTTTAACGTTGAAAAGAGGTATAAAATTTTATGTACTCTATAATAGTATTCTATGCTGTCAAGAAGATTTTCTTATAATAAATGTTGGTCAGAATATTGGTATCAGGAAACTTGGTTGTTAAAAACAGACATCACTAATCATTACCTTTACTATGAAATTTTGAGTATTGTTGCCTGTGCACAGACAGGTTGTTGCTGGAAATATTATCAAAAAATTAAGTTCTAGATGTGAATTTGTAGACAATACCTATTGCATTGTCTCAGATATATCTTAGCATTTTAAAAAGCATGTCATTAGGTAAGATTCTTGATTTAGAGATCTTAATTTATTGTTTTACAAGGGCAAGCTGAGATAACAGGAAAAAATATAAAAACTTGAGAAAATATCACTGGTAAGCAAGGTTTAACAAAGCTTATGGGTGATGAGATTAGCAAAGAGAACAAATCACTTTTAAGACATATTTTTTGTTATTAAAGTGAAGTGTATATTTAAGTTAAAAAGTAAATGTCAATGTGAACACAGGAGGAAATTATACCAGGTGCTACCAAATAAACCAATGTATTTATTTTCAGAAAAAGATTTCAAAGTATCTAGAGTCCTCTTTACAAATAGCAAATTGTTTTGAATTTCCATTGATACAGTTGAAAATTCTGACTGTGAATTCGTAACAGGCTTATATTTCCTTGTCATAAAGTCCTCTAAGACTGAATATAAGGAAGGAAATTGATATGAAGGTGAGATAATGCCATCATAAACTTGAGATAAACAGTTGTAGATCCATGTCACAGAAATAGACCTCATTCATTTTGAATCCAGTATTATTAGGCTGAACTTGATGATCTCAGAGGTCCTTTCCAGTCTCAATAATTCTGTGATTATCAAGATTCTTTTTGCAGGTCAGTATCCAGACCTCAGGAAATCACTTGCCAAATGCTGTTGAGAAAAGCTCATTGAATTATACTTATCGACTGCCTTTTAAAAAAGATCAGCATTAAAAGGGGGTGTCAAGGGAGTCCTCTAGCTCTTCTACTGCCCACTGCATTATTTCTCGCATGAGCTTTATGATAGCTCTTACAGCAAATACCTCACATGAGAAACCTTTATGAAAGGTTCTGGCACTGAGTACCTTCAGAGACAAGAGTGGTTAGAGCCCCTGAGAAAAATCTTCCTGCTTGGAAATAAACTCTTTGCCACAAGAACCGAGCTCATTCACAGACTAAGAGCACTCTGGGGGTCTCTTATACACCTTTGCATTCCACAGATAAAATCTCCCTGGAGTAATTACAAAAATTAACTTCTGTGGGGCAGTACATTTCATATTTTGAAAAAGTAGTAATGAAAGCTTCTCTGGACTTTTTGGCTTTAGGAATAAAAATGTTAAATAAGCTTTGTTACCAAGTAAATGGTAAGTAAATTTCCCTTATGACAAAAGGCTGAGAGAGAGATGGGTCTCTTTAGCTTGGAGAAGAGGAGACTAAGTTAATGTTTATAAATAAAGACAGGACAGGCATCAGGAGGCCAGAGCAAGGTTCCTCTCTGTGGCATCCAATGTTAGAAAAAGAAGCAACCCCCGTCTAGCATGGGATTGGACGAGATGATCTTTCGAGGTCCCTTTCAACCTCTAACACTCTGTGATTCTGTGTGAAACTACTGAAAGACATTCTATTCAAATTTCTAATTTAGGAATATAGAATGATTTGTGTCCTGGTTTAGATTATTGAGAGTCTCGTCTCCTCATGACAATTTCTTTTCATCACATGTTTGAAATAATGATAATGAATAGATATCGTTGCGTAAACTTCACACTACTTTTTGACAAATCTTTTGCTTTGAACCAAGTTTTAAAGTGGTGATTTCTCATAGAGCTTTGATTTTATGAAGTACTTTTGGAGACTCAAGCTCAAGTGTAGAAAGGTGGGTTTTATCAAATCCCTGAAAAAATGAGACCCCAGGCAAGGCAAGGCTTGGGAACTAGCTTGCCTAACCCACACTTTTCCAAAATTAAACCTCAAGGCCAGCATTAGAGACAGGTTTTGAAAGCATACTTGAAATCCGAAATCATTTAAAATTAGACTCCTAGAATGTTTGTGGTTCAAAGGGATCTTTACCGTCATCTAATCCACCTCACCCTGGAATAAGCAGGGACATCTTCAGCTGGGTAAGGTTGCTTGATCTTGAATATTTCCAGGGATGGGGAATCTACCATCCCTCTGGCAACATATTCCTGTATTTCACCACCCTCATTGGAAAAAACGTCTTTCTTCCTTAGGGAGTCTAAATCTCCCTTCTTTTAATTTAAAACCATTTCCTCTTGATCTGTCATGACAGGCCCTGCTATAAAGATTGTCCATATATTTTTTATAGACACTGTTCCTACTGAACAGTCTGTAGCCATTGATAAACATACCACAGTCACAGGATTCTTCCCAATAAATTCCGTTGATTTATTACTATCCACTGATTTATTTACAATCAGGTTGTAGTTATCCAGCAACACTGTGGCTTCCAGCTCCTCCTCTTTGTTGCTCATACTGGTATAAAGGCACTTCAGCTGGACTGAAGCTTTCTTTTTAGGGAAACACCCTCATCTACTTAAATGAACAGAAAATTTAGCTGATTAAGGTAACAACAGAGGGTGGGAACGTTCATTATGATATACTGACAGTTACAATTGTGTGAAGGGATGTGCTGTGAAACATAGTGCGGGGTTAGTAGAATAAAAGTGTCTGGCTGCCAGCCCTGAAGTACAGATAAAGAGGAGAGAACAACTAATCTTCAAACAGCAGAGCTAAGTGGGTAACAAGATGCTCAAGGTTATTTTCCCAGACTTGGGTCTGTAACAGCTTGGCAGTCTTGCCAAGGACTGTGAAAAGGTCTTCAGTGTCAGTCAAGAGACCACACCTGAGACCCCCCCAAGACCAACTGCGCAGACGCAAACAGGATGATAACAATCAACTGTAATAGCCCCTCCTGGTTACGCATATGTATGAAAAGATTGTATATAACCTGATGAAACCTGCTTTTCGGTGCACACGCCTTTTGGAAGGAACTAGCCTCGTGTGCCTGCCTGCGATAATATTTTACCTCCTCAAAAACGCTAAACAGAGTTCTTGCGTCTTTTCAATCATAACAATGAAAATGTTAAACTAGTATTAATCTTCATCTAGCTTCTTATTAATTCTCATAATTTTCTCAATTACTTATTAATAATCTATCACTTTTGGAAAACTTTACCATAGACCTGGAGGAACAAATCACTGGTTACCTGAACATAGAGAATAATAAAATTTTCAGTAAACAGATACGGAATAAAGAAAATATCAGGAAAGTGAAATTAAATGGTAAGTAGAAATAGTAAAGAAATAATGTGATTATTTAAAAACATTTCACCTGACCCATTCCCCATAAACTGGCTGTTTTATTGGTTGGGTTTTGTTAGTTGGTCGATTTGTTGTATTTTTTTTATTGTTGGTGTTTGGTTGTCAGTTTAAATCATAGCAATTGCACAAGTAGAATTTTATTCTGCAAAAAACCCCAAAAGGTTCATTTGGAAAATGTAATCCTTCAGTATTTCTTAAAAGTAATATTTCCTTTAAATAATTTCAAAATTTTTAATTTCCAAAGTTTTCTTTTTTTCAACTAAATATATTTGGCAAATTTTATTTAAAATGTACACAAGTTCTATTTGCAAAAATTCCATCCACTGACTCTTGGGTTTTTTCATTATTTTGTTTTCAATTCCTGTCTTTTTTGCAGATTCTAAATGTCATTTACAAGAATCTTTATGCTATCTATCCTGCAATTTTTTAACCTTAATTCACTGGTCAATCTGTGATTTAGAGAGCAAGTTATGTATTTGTCATAGCATGATCAAAGACACAAGAGTTGATTCTAATGCACTTGTGTGATTAGGTGAGTAAGACAGAAGAGACACTCCTTAAATAGAGTTGTGGAAAACCTGTCACTGCCGAGGCATTGTCCTGCCTTGTATCCCTTTACAGGACTCTTACTGTCTTCAGTGAAAGGTGAGGAATAAACACTAAGTCAACACGGAATTGCAGTAGGAAAGCCATTATCCATCTATCTAAAAACATGAACCAAGTTCAGTTGTCCTACTAGCATTATAGTACTAATACTGACCTTTTATGAGGTGGAAAGTGATGAGATGCTGTTGGCAAGATCTGCCTAGAATTGAATTAATGATATTACCAGAGAAATGATAGTTTTCTTTCTTTTTTAGATGCTGGCTAAAGAAGAAGAGCCTGATTTAATCCTTAACGTGATTTCAGTGCAAGATCAGGTAAATGATTTTGCTTGATTTAGTTTTCTTTTACAGTCTGTGAAATACAGATGCGGGTGCTACAGAGGTTAAAGCTTAACTCTCTCAGAATATGAAATTTCCAGGGAAATTGTGAAAACTTTGTGTAAGGAAAGCTTTTTATTTCGATTGAACATGCCTGATTCTGAAGACTGTATATTTTTATTGCTCTTTACACTTGAATATTAAGCTCTCTGTAACATGCATTACAGATTTATCCTTGATAATAACTGGCTTTTTTAAAGTACAGTAAATTTGGCATAATGTCGGTTCTAAAAAAAGTTTTCATCTTTTTTTCCTGAAGATGTAGCATATTTTTTCAAAGCTAATAATGTTTACATGCCACTTTGCTCCCTTCTCTTTTTGACAAGGAAACCCTTTCTGTTTTCCTATTGCTTAGGTTTGTATCATGCATGGTTATTATAGTTATTAATAAATGAAGCCTTCTGACAACATGGGTTAAATGGCTTTGCCGATAATGATGTTAAATATACAGTGGAGCCTGAAATTAGCATTAGAAAGTTGTAATTCTCAATTTACATTAACGTATTATCCATTTAAATATTTTAATAGAAGAAATAGAATAATTTCATAAGGTAGGACAACAACAGCTGATCACACAACCATTGGCTTTTCAAAGGTGAAAGTGTAAATACCCTCTAATAATGTCAGTGTAGTGCTGATTTACTTTAAATGACATTATTGATCTATCATGGAGAAAGTCAATAGAACAAAATGTGCTTTCTTAGTAAAGGAAAGTAATATACAGATTTCTGTCAGGGTATTCATACATGCAGTAATCATTACAGCATGTATGTTTCTCCACTTTGTACGAGCCAATTAGTTTGAATAAAATCTGCCTTGCATTCCTGTTCTAGTTCTTTTGCTTTACATTTATAACAAACAAATATGAATGAATCATTGAAATTCATGTCTAATCCATTCTTCAGATATGCTACGAAGGATCTAATTTCCTTTTTTATTACCCTGAAATGTCATTTGATCTGCTTAAACATTTTATGGTATGAATCTATTTTAGTAATCAAAAAATTATGTCTCAGATTAATTTTATAGTATTCTGCTTGCTGTTTTAAAATAATTTTATTAACGTTAATGACTTGTTTTCTTCCATGTATTATGCCTCCCTGGTGTACCATTTGGGGATATACTTGTCTCTAGCTTATTGAAAATGTGTTCAGGGAGTTCGATGTTTTTTCATTTAAATGATATATATAAAGTTGGAAGAACCGGTGTCAGCTGAATGTCTTTGTTTAGGCTGAGGAAGTAAGTAATCATACAAAAGGAAAATAGTTACACTTTTCCAAGTTGCATCCTAATTTAGTTACATTTTAACATCTGAAACAAAGTAGCATTCTGGGAAATAAGTTGTTACTTGCATAAAGCAATAAGCCCAGAACATTTTTCCTGTATAAACAGAGGAAATTTTCTGTACCTGAGCTATCTAGAGACACCTCTCAATCTCGTACTAGCTCACAGGCTATGCATTGTCTAAATGATTTGTACAGAAATACACATGCAACCCAAGTATCAGCTGAACTGGGATAGCTCTGTATAATAATGTATAATAAAGTAATATAGTAACTGCTATAAGAAACTCTTTCAGCTAAGTAAAACAAAAATTAATCCTCAAACAAAATTAGGTAAAAATGAAAAAAATTACATTCCTTTAACTTTTTCTGTCTTTGAGAAAATCCTAGGCATGCCTGCACCTGGAATTGGAGAACAGATTAAAATTCTGTGGTTGCCCTATGCATTGACTATGAAGGAACTGGAAATTCAGGACGCCAGGCTTTCAAATGCACCTGTGTCATCTCTGGAACGAGGAAAATTAACTCTTTCTAATTAAAGTGCTAGGTATAGAATAAATGCAGCATATTGTCACAGTGTAGCACCAGGTTAGCCCACAAAATTATATTCTGCCCAACCGTGAATAAGTAAATGTCCTCCCACCCACCCCCAACCCAGGGGTGAAAAGATGTAAACTCTGTTCTTACATTTCCATGATTGGTTGCTCTGTCAGTTCCAGAAATAACACAGAATCATTTTAGTCCTGAACAAAAAGGAGGTCAGATACAAAAATCAGAGGTGTCACACCAAGTGAAGGTCATCTTCACTTGCGCTTCAACAGCAGCAGAAAGTTCATAAGACAACAGCATCCTTAGACCAAATATGCATTTTTTTCTGGATATAGATAAAATATCCATATCCAGAAAATATGGAAATTCCATGTTTTTTCTGAAAAAAAGCCTATGTGTATTAAAAAGTATATTTATGAGTGTCAGTCTATAAAAATGCATGAAAAGCTACTGGCTAGTTCTTCTTTCTAATCCTTCTGTCTGCTTTCAAGTTAAATATGTAACTGAAGATAAAGAACAGTTTGGCCGTAAGTGATACCGTCTTTGGAGCTTTGGAATAAGTTGATCTAAAAGGTAGAATTTGAGGAATGCTGTTAAATGCAAAAGCTGTGTCAAGCCTGCAAGTTTATTTCCTGGCATAAGATAAATATTGGCAGCATGTATGTCACTCTGGAGAATCACTGCCTGACAGAATATCACAGAATATATGAAGAGTATTGCATAACCCTCTTCAGAGAAAACTTGTTTTTACAAAACTGTTTGGCTGACTGATGATGATTTCTTCTATATATATGCAAGTCTTTTACATAGTCATGAAACAGAGGAACGATCCTTCCATCCAAATGATTTTAGGGCAAAGCTACCGTTTACTTCAGCTCCATCTTTATGCAAAGAAGTTTTTATTCTCTCGTTGATCCATGAAGTAAGTTTGCATTTCAAAAAGTGAATAACAAAAAGGCCTCCTACAAAAAGGGCAGAAGTCAATGTTCTATGATTCTAAGATTTTTTTCATATCTAAAAGCTTTAAATCTGAAGGATTTTTATGATAAACTGAGTAAATGTCAAAATTAGTGCAGTTGACAAACAAGACCAAGTTTATTGTGAGAGGAAATAAATGAGAGGAAAACTTGTTATCGGTCAAAGAACTTTTCACACACTAAGCAATTAAAAATCATGTTTGTATCTTTACCAATAACTCAAGCTATTCTGTCAAGTAGAAAAGGGATAAGATGAATCAGATAAGAATGGATTTTAAAGTGAGTCATGCTACAGTACAGATGATTCAGAAAACAATACTTCCTCAGACAAGTCTTCCACTAAGCAAAATGTAGACCAAGTCGCACAGGAATGCATCCAGGTGGGTTTTAAATGTTTCCAGTGAAGGAGACTCCACAACTCCCCTGGGCAGCCCGTTCCAGTGCTCCGTCACTCTCACCATGAAGAAGTTCCTTCAGATATTTATACGGAACCTCCTATGTTCCAGCTGACACCCATTGCCAATTATCCTATGACTAGATGACACTGAGAAGAGCCTGGGTCCATCCTCCTGACACTCACCCTTCACATATATATATAGACATTAATGGGGTCACCCCTCAGGCTCCTCTTCTCCAAACCAGAGAGATCCAGCTCCCTCAGCCTCTCCTCATGAAGGAGGTGCTCCATTCTTTCATCATCCTTGTTTCTCTACGCTGGACTCCCTCCAGCAGCTTCACATCCCTCTTGAATTTTATATATAAATACACTCTATAAACTGTTATGTGATTCTAGCCTTAGATAGAATCCTTGTCCTTAGACAGAAGCATCTCTTTTGCTCACTTCCCCGACCCCAAGCTTTATTCTTGTGATAACTGTGGCTTTGAACCAGTGAAAGGCTCTTGTGGTCTGGACTGTAGAGGCAGCATGTTATTGACTACGTGCCTGCTGGACTAGATCCATGAAAGACACTGCATTATTTCTTTATGACAATACAAGCTTTAGTAATTAACAAAAGCTATGTTATTTAGTATTTTATTTCAAATATCCAATCTATCTTAGAGGTCTTTGAAGGGAGAAAGTAGAAAATGAAATGGTAGTTTGTTTTACTTGTTAGTCAAGCAGAACCCAGGTGCTTCAGTGTGAAAAATTAAAGTCATGCTGTTTTATGTATTTTTATATCTTTAGTTTACAGCCCTCTGTTTTTTCTAAATATGTAGGAGGGTTTTTTGTCCCTGTTCTGATATAAAATATCTGGTTAATGAGAATACATGAAGAAGCCCTATATTTTATGGTCCATTATACAACAGCCTCTGTTTCAAGGGAATGCTGTGTTGTTCTGAGAATAATTTCTCAAACAAATTACATGTTTAAGAAGCTTAAACTGAAACAACTTAAATCTGATTTGCTATCATTAGAAACACTTCATTTTGTTATTAGAAGGCCGAAAAATCAAGTTCTGTATCAAAAAAAATGAAAAACCGTAAGTATGCAATGTTACAGACTATAAATTATAACCTGAGAAATGTCAGGACGGCAATTTTGATGATAGTATTTATTTTGAGAACGGAATGGTACTGCATGTGGCCTTATTTTTCTAAAAAACATTCTCATGTCCTCATTGGTAAGTTACCAATATCAAATCCTGTCTGTGTAAACGGCAAGCAATTATCCTGCTGACAAGCATGGTTATGTTTTCATGTTGTTCCATTTTTTAAGGCACTAAGACTTTCAAAGAGGAGAAACAAATGAGATGATTGTTTCCACACCAAAGTTCTTCTGCGTGACCTCTGCTTCTCAACTTCTTTACTCCAATTACAGAGCTTCTTGCATGTCTGCAGAAATATTTAGATTTTGGAAAGCTGTCTACATGAAAACAAGTGGAACAGCACCAACAGGAGAGATTTCAGCTGTGTGCACACAAGCAAAGAGCATTTTGAGAGCATTTAAGAGGGTCCAACTTGAAGATTTACTTCTGAAGTGCACTTCTGATTTGAATGAGGAAAAATTAATAACGTAGATGTGAAAAGCTCTGATTTCAGAAAATGATAGCATTTTGAAGTCACAGTACACCAGCTTAAAATAACTGTCCTGAATCACAGCATAAAGAATATTTAAAACCCAGTTACCTACAACTTTTAGGTGAACTGTTCATTGTAAGATTGGGCCGCCTGGGTCACAGCTTGTCAAAAAAAGATCAATAACAAAACAGATACACTGCAAATAGCGATTTTATTGTGCTTATTTCTTAATTCACATGGGCAAACCTATAATTGGCTAGGAAAAACACATTCCTAGGAAGCTCAGAATTTTGGTACTCTGTAGGGGGTTTTATTATTTTTTTTTTCTTAGAGACCTTCTAACCACTACAGACAAATGGAACTTTGAATTCTTAAATTTTAGATCAAATAAAGTTAGAAATTTACCAGCTTTATTAGAATTCTCTTGTGGGCAGCACCATGATCTGTTCTTCAATCTGCTCTGCCCATTTTCTTAGCCCTCACTGGGAAATTAAATAATCCTGACTGACAACTGACACAATTAATTGCCTTTGAGGGAGAACACCTTTAAAAAGCAGTAATTTAAAGTCTTCTGCTTTGGTGGAAGAACCAATTTGCAGCATCATCAGTCAGGGTTTTGACATGTAACTTTGCACTTGCCATTTTGTTAATAAAGAATCACACTTGAATCCTAAGAGAGTGTTTCCCTAAAGAGAAACTTAGATGTCTTTGTGAAATTAAGATGACTTTTATAGGGACATGTAATGAATGTTTAAATGAGTTATTAACCTTTCATGACTTCAGTGAGTGTTAATGCAAGACAATTCATCATTACATTGTCATAAACCACAAAAAGGTGAATATCACAGTAAGATTAATTTCTTTAAAAGATTATTTCTTGTTAGTTTTGTGCATAACAAAACCAGGTTCTTCTGTATCTGATGTTTTATAAGCTGTATGAAAAGATAATATGTTGATAATAGTTTTTGAATGTAGGTATCGGTAAACAAATAAAAAGCAATATTTTCAATTATTTCAATTAAAAATTTTCACAAGCATGTTGTTTGTTAAGTCAGGAACAGTTATATCACTATCCTGTCCATCAAAGTTTGTCTATGTATGTATATCAGTTTATTAGAAAAACCACTTTCCTTTTTCTTTCCTATGCAAAATATCAACTAAATGGAAATTTTTAGAAACTTTGAAATTCAAAGTCGCTGTCTTCAAATACTTATTCATGTCCAGAAATTGAGCAAATTTTCAATACTTTAAGATATCCCCTTCTGATATATCTGCAGTTCTATTAAATCAGATATGTTCTTCTCTATAAATGAGCCGTTATATCACAGGACAGTAAGAATGCATGTTTTTGGGGCAAGATATACATTCTTCACTTTGCTTTAACTGAGTGGAAAGATGTTTGAGTCAATAGATTCTTTTGATGACTAAAAAGTAATAATTCAATACTAAGAAATATTTTAATTACAATAAAAATAAGTTGCTATAAAATCTATTCATTTTCAATTGAATATTTTAACAGAAGGTGAGGAATTATTCATATTTTGAGATTACTAAAGTCTTTTTAATTTCAAAATGCACTGTAAGCATCTGGGGGAAAAAAGATGGAAAAAGTAACTTGTGAAAACAAAATGTTGGGAATGAAGATTTTAAGCAATAATATGAAGGAATATCCTGGACTAGAAATACACTTTTTTTGGGAAGGTGACACTTGTTTTCCAAAAGCCGAAAAATATTGTACACAGTATGAAACTGGAATTGAACAAAGGTGTGAGGTAATTATCCACAAGAGGAGCTGTATGTCCGTTTGACACAATCCTCTGACAATCATGAAAGAATGCTGCTCTTTCCTGTAATGTCTTTGCTATTGCTGTTTGTCATTTTTGTCATCACGTCAGCAATTTCAAATTTGAAAGTTAAATCATAGCAAATTCTCACAGTGGTAGTTCATGTAGTGTTAGAACCACAGTTATGTGATTGTTTTAGTAAATGGCTCATTGGAAAAAAATTTTCTGCTCAGCTGAAAGTTTTGCTGCAGGGGCTAAAGCATATGAATCTGAAATACAAACTCAAGTTATTCATGTGTAAAAATTGACCTTTCCCTGATATATTCTTAACAAAAAATATTCACTATGTTGACTAGAAACTGGAAGTTCGTGTGTGTTTCTTTTTATTATTGCCATTGAAAATGAAACTGATGCATTTTCATTCTATTTAAGACATTTTATTTTCATTTAACAGAAACATAAAACTCACATAAGTAAAAAATACCAGAAGAATGTGTTCAATTTTACAGAAATTATTTGCTTAAAAAATTACTATATAAATTTCTGTTCTGAAATGATCTCATATTTATGTCTTTTTTTTTTTATTCTAAGGCAACATATAAGAATAAGAAAAACCAATGACTTTTAATGGTTTGTTTTAGTTTGGGTTTTTTTTTTTTTGGCAAAGCTACCCCAGAAGTATTGAATAATTTTTTTGTTCAGAATCTGTTGTGTCTGGGATCACCATCAGAGATATTAAAACTCCGGGTAATACTGTCAACTGCACCCTTTGCACCTGTGGTATAAAGTAAACATAACCTTTTTGCCACAAATAGGCACTTTTACATATTCAAGATGTTCTCAATACTGCAGTCATCAGGCACTCAAAGACTGTTGTTACACCATCAGACAAAGAAAGCCTGTTGCAATGCTGCCAACAATATTTTCTTCCTTAGCGGTTCCGCACTGTAATTAATTTTCACATTACATGAAGATTCAGTGTTTTAAAAAGATCTTCACGCTTGACAATAAGAAATTTAATTACTACATTCATACAGAAGAAACAAAAGGGTTACAATATATAGGGGACAACAGAGTTATTAAGCTTGTTGCAGAAATAGATGCAAAATCACTTCCTGCCCATGGTTGTAGCCAATAGAAGTACAACTTCTGTTTTCCGAAGCCTAAAGAACTTTTTTTTCTGAAACTAATTACCTCTGTATGATTTCTGAAACTGAGAAGTGTCTAACATCTCTAAAGCCCTTTTTCAGAGTAAGACTTTTCAAAAACGATCTATCAGTTTTGCGTTACTGTTTGGCCAAGTCACCAGTAGAAGAGTGTTTTCTCACACAGTCTGCAAGGAGACCCTAAGACACGCTGGCCGTTCAACCTGAGTGTACTGGGAAAGGAGCTTGTATGTGATAATGCCTATTGCACGCAAGAAGCCTCGGAAAGGAGGAAAGAGTGTGCGTGTGTGTTTATGTGTACACAAAAATCACATTTCTGGGACCAAAACCTTTTGTCAAGCACATTCTTAACTACACAGGAGGATATTACTTTTTCTCACTGTGTAGGAGAAATGTGCTCAAAGCTTAAATTTAACTTCTACAGGGAACAGAAGTATGCTGGTTCTTATCACTTGAACGTTGGCTTTTATGGTTTAAATAATACATTCTCAAGATAGCACTTTTTCATGCACTCATAGATAGGTAACAGCAGTTTTGGGGCCCAGCTCCACTTGTTGGTTGCAAATGTCAATCTGCTTAGTTGCTTTAATGTAGGGAATCGGCAAATGGGAAAGTCCAGCTTCTTTGCTTCTGTAGTGGCCTGGTTGACTAGATAGATGAGAGGAAAATCTTTTCTTGTATCTTGCTGCCAACTCTTTTCCTGCTGGAGGATGAAGGGCTGTTCATGCTGCAAATGAAAGCACATGCTGTTGCACAGATGTACCAAGCTCAGAATTTCTGTTCATAGAGATGCTGTGAATTCTCACTCTATTGCTCACAAGACTCGGACAAATGAAATATATTGACACTGGGAACAAGACAGTGGTTAAGATTTTGGAATATCCTATCTCTAGGACATCTGTAGGATATCTCTGGACAGAATGAGCTCTGATGTCGTATGTGAAAATAAAGAAAATGATAGCATAAATAAACTCAGCAGATTTTGAGAGGAAAGCAACACTAATTCTTTCCTGTTCTATGAGACTCATTTTCATATGCTTTACTTCCTTCTCCCACACTCTCCATTTTGCAGTGTTTGGTATTTTCATTTGAAATAAAACACAGAGCAGGAGGTAGAATCTTACTTCATTGGTCCTGGTGCAATTTTAGCAAAATTGTACAATAAAATGTTGTTCAAATGACTCTGAGGAAGTTTCATTAAATGGAAGTTTGCCCCGTAGCACATTTGCAAGCTGTTCAGATTCCTTCTAAGTTAAATTAATCAGTCTCCATAACAAGAACCTAGGGCTTTTTTGAATGCCTGAGGCTCTCTGATTTCCTGATGGTTTCTGCAGGGCAAACCTCAGATTTGATCAACTGTTACAGAGGAAATATCTTGTTTGCTAAGAATGTATCCACAGCAGCATATTCAGAATTTCTAACGTCTCTGACTGCTAAGAAAAAATAATTTCCTGTTGTTTGGAGGACTATATTCCTAATTCACTCTCTATTCCACGGCAGTGTTTGCAAGGCACCCCGAATTTTGCAACTGCCTCATTTTGTTGAAACAGATGGTTCGATAAAAGTTGTCCTAAAGTTAAATGGAATTTACAAACCTATATATAGGCTTCTTCTATACAGAAGAAGTTCTGAAGAAATACAGTACAAAAAATACAATGGGAAAAAAAAATCCTGAGCTAGCTTGTCCATGTTTAAGTGAAATGTATTCAGCATAGACCTTTGCTATTCTGCTTTGTGAGACTGAACATGAAAGTGAAAAAAGAAAAGAGGTCTTGAACGGTGTGTGTCCTTAATGCGCAGGAAGCTTAATTTACTGTTCACAATTTAATGACTTTATAGAAATTCTAGCCATACTGCTGAGCAAAATTGAAGCAATGTTTTATTAAGAATTCAGCTCTTCAGGATAAGGAAACTTCACATAAAATGTCTTAAAACTTATCTTTCCAAGCGGAGGGTACATGGGCCTAATGGAGGGAAGAACAGACTGCTGCAAAGTAATCTATTTGATATGCTATACGAGTTCGGCAACAGAACTGAAGTAATTCTAACAGCAGACATTATCCCTTGATTTTCTAGTCACTGATGAGAATGCTTCATGTTTGCAGAAGACAGAGGTATAATAAGGTTAGATGACACCACTGGCATAGCTTTGTTGGTCCCTGTATGGAGACTTGCTCTCAGTTTAAGATAAACAATTTCATCTTACTCAGTATGAGGTTCCTGATATGATTATTTTCTCTAGTCTCTTCCAGCTCCGTTAATGCAGAAATATCTTTTTTCTCCTTTATATTCTTAATTGTTTTCCTTTTTTCCCCCCCTTCTTTTATCCTTTCTTTTTTCCCCTTTCTTCACACGCCCTATCCCTCCCCTCCCTTTTCACCCCTCCTCTTTGTGGGGTGCATCACATGGGAGACAGAGCTCCACGAACTTCTCCAAGGTAAGTCCCTCCCACAGACTGCTGTTCTGCATGACAAGCTGCAGCGTGGGGCCCTAGCGTTGTATGCACTCCTTTAGGAACAGAGTGCTCCAGCGTTGATCCCCACAATGGAGTCACAAGTTTTGCCAACAACTCTGCTTCAGTGTATGCTTCTCCCATCATGGGTCACAGGTCCTGCCAGGATCCTGCTCCAGAATGGGCTTACCATGGGGTCACAGCCTTCTTTGAGCATCTGTTTACTCTTCTCCATGGGCTGCAGATGGGTATCTGCTCCACTGTTAGCCTCAATTGGCCTCAATGGGTCAGTCTTCACAACAGACTGCAGAGGAATCTCTGCTCCAGTATCAGAAGCAGCTACTGGAGCTTTCCCCTGCTTGGTGTCTGCAGAGTTGTCTCTCTCACATACTGTTATTCATCTCTGACAGCTGCTGGTGTTGTGTGGTTTTTTTATCCCCTTCTTAAATATATTATTGCAGAACTGCTGCTGCTATTGCTGCTTGGCTTAGCTTTGGCCAGAGCCAGGTCTATCTTCAAGCGATCAGGCATTGACTTTATTGGACATAGGGGCAGCTTCTCACAAAAGCCCCACCACCGCCAAAACCTTGCCACACCAACCCAGTGTGGGGAGGAACCACCGGCAGGGACGGGTAAGGATCAGGATAGAGTGGTGAGGCATTAAGAAGAGTAAATGGAGGTAAGAAGCATGGGAGAAAGAGCCCCCAAGCTCCCACCCGCCGTGATGAGCCCTCTCTCTCCCCCAGCACTCCCCAAAACCTGACAAGGGAGACACAAGCAGCTCGGAGTAGGGCTTGCTGGAACAGGAGCAGAGTAGTCACTGGTGGAGAGTGCGGGCAGTGTGCTCAGGACGGGGCTGGGCAGTTCGCTACTCAGCTCCGCTCGGAGTTGAGCGGGCGGGGGGGGCAGAACTGGCAGAAACAGGCGATTCAATGGCTTGAAGCGAGGGGTGGAGTGGGGCAGAAGTTGCAGGAGCAGGGGTCCAGGCGAAGGAAGAGATGGATGGAGAATGATTGCCCACCCCTCAAGCGAAGTCTTTAATCGGGGTGCAGGATAGATG
>JAOXOE010000001.1:12274585-12297042 GCA_028565055.1 Phoeniculus purpureus
GTCCTGCTTTCTCCAAGGTATAATCTAGTATCTTTATAACCAAAGTTACATACAAATTTCAAAAGCCAATATTTTTTTGAAAACGTACAGGCTCACTTTAAGCACAGGGAGTTTGAATCCAAGATACTAAAAAAAGACGTGTAATTGCATTTCCCTGTACTTGGTCTTGATTCTTAACTGTTTCCACAGTATTTCTGGTTTTATTTATTTGTTTCTTTATTTTCTAGTTGCCATTCTGTTAAAGGAACTTGCAGATTATTCTCTAAGAAGACATGTTAGTGGATATGTTGGATTAGTTAGTGGATTAGTTAGTTTTTCTGCATCCTCTAATAAAATTTTAAAAATACACCTCTTCTGCTTAGATTCAGAAATATCTGAGATACTACTCAAGTGGCTGGAATGTCTGTAAAAGAAAATAGTCATTACTAGTGAAGTCAATAGATGACACAAAATATTAGCTGTCATACGTGCAAGTCTGTTCTACTCAGCAACAAGTCACTTTCCCTTTATGACAGTTAAATGTAAAACTAACTAACCAACCAAACAGAAACTGTAGAACAAATGCTTTTGAAAAGAGAGTAATCAGAAAGCATTTTTAACTTCTCATGTCAGGCACTAGCCTGAGACTCTTGAGTCACAATAAACAAGAAACAATTGAGTAGAAAGAGAAAGATTATACCACCACTGTATATTACATTAGTGAGGTCATTACCCATATACTGACAGTGTGAAGCTCTTTAGAGGGAACAGCTTCAGAAAAGAGATATATGAAAGTATTAAAGGCTTGACAGTGTTCCTTAACAGACATGGCTTTTGTTTTATATAAGAGAAGAGGTGACTTCATCATAAATGAAACATACTTAGAATTGAAATTTAACTGTTTAGTGATGTAATCAGCCGTTGGAACAACTTATCCAAGGTCACAAGTTCTGTCTTATATGATGTCAAGAGAACATGACTTTTGGAAAGAGAAAGTATACTTGAAAGTAATGAATGCATCATAAGAGTGAGGTTAAATTATGTGCTTTATACCATGCAAGATACAATGTTAGCTGATTGTGCTAATTTCTTTATGTTTTAAAACCTGCAAATTTAGTGAAGAATTAATACATGGATATATTTCTAGATAGGAATATTCAATTCATAACTATTTAGAACAATGGCAATGGAAAATATATTTTTGCTAGAGATGAGCTTGATACTGGACCATTGCTGTCAAAGAGAATATTACTGCTGAAATCAGTGAAGCAGTAACAAACTCTATGAAGCAACCCTCTTGGATTAAAAAAAAAAAATTACAAAAGCAAAAGCTAAAGTAATGATCAAAAGAAAGATGATGGATGGAGCAAAGCATAAACCGAGTCAGAGGTAAAATTAGGAGAGATTGTCAGATAGATTGTTTTCAGTTTATTAAAATAAGGTGCTGCTCTTTGCTTGTCCTCTGACACTGCACATTTGTTTAAGTTTATGCTGTTCATAGCCTAGGCAACTTAATGAGAAATATTGCCTAAGCTGGATATTGGATGTTCATGCTGACAAGATAATGTCACAATCAATACCAAGGAGCTCAGCTTGAAGGGTTCACCTCCAAAGAGCATGTTAACTTCTGGAGCTTTTCTGCACTTACAGTGGGAGATTTAACTCTATAGCCAATCAAGCTGTTTTTCACAAAGAAGAGTGCAAAATACCACTTTATTTTTTTTTTTTAATGATTTCCAGCAACCTCTGGCAGAAAAAAATAGGTGCTACTCATGTTCATGTGCTGTATAAGTGAAAAAAAAATAGTTGGTCACAAGCAGTGGCAGTTTTACTGTACTGCTAATAATTAACTGTTTGGATTCCCACATAATGGTTGAAAATAAATTTTCTTCATTTTCTGGCGCAATAGTAGAATAAGCCTAGAGCTCCGATTCTCAGATTAACTTTGAGCAGTCTGCTCTGTACCCCAGAAAACAGTAGTACTGAAGGAAAACTGATTAATTGGTCTCAGTGTAAAAGAATGTGAAAGTAATAACGTGTCCTAAGTTTAGGACAGAAGATGAAACAACCTAGAAATGCCAGTGTGTGCAGCAAAGTTCCTCAGTAGTGGCAGACGTTACAGTGGTCACAGATCTGCATTGAATTGATGATGTGGGGGATGTTTCTATTGTGTTTCCTACAACTGTTCTCCCTTGTTTTGTCTGTAATAAAGAAATGCCAGATTTTAAAAATTGATTTTCCAGCATATTTTTTTTGGCCTGCATTTATTTCTAAATTTTATACTTGGGATTTGGGAAATTAATATCGTTTCTGTTTCAAGCACTCAAGCTCATTGCCAAAGTGTGTGTCAATGTCTTTTTTAAAAATATACTGTATACGAAAGATCAATCTAGTAACCAAGCTGTTCTTCATTAATAAAATAAAAGCTTGGAGTGACATTTAAAAGTCACTCCAGAACAGTATCTTTCGTCAGTTAAGTTGAACACTTGTTTAACTAGAATTCCAATGACAAGAATTTTTTTCTGTTCTGAATGATTTCTGTGATATTTTATTTTCCTCTTTTTCTTGCAAATAGAAGATAAAATGGACAATCAGATTCTGCTACCTTATTCCTGCTCAGTTGAGTTCTTCATCCTATTTAACACTAATGGACAGCCAATTAGAACTCTCTGACTTCTTTATGTCTGTATCTCAGACTGAATTATCAGTGACCTTTCTTGGTTTGCATCAAGGGAAGACTGAATCAGACTGAGACTGGCTTTGACCAACAGCATTAAGTGGGATGCATACGAAGATTGTGGTTTGAAGGTGAAGTGCTGATTTTGGTGGAGTTTTGCTTACCTTTCTATAAGGGTAGATGGAGAGGACAGCTGTACAGTGTGATGCAGATATTGAAGTGAGTTATTTGTGCAGATCCTCAATGTAGATACTTCACCAGTAATTGAATTTATTTACAGTTAGGAGTCATCTGATGCATTATCTGGGAAGACATCCCATAAACCTACAATAGAAAATGGTGAAGAACATCAGAAATGGCTTGTCCCTATTCACACAGTCCTGTCTGGACATCACAAAGCTGTGCCTATTGCTGAGTATCCTCACCACGTCATGTCCTGGCCTGTGTTCATGTCCACCTCCTCACCACAAACTGATGATCTGGTGTCAGGGCTTTCTTACACCCCACACACACCCTGCCCCCCTCAATTTGCCATGATGCGTTTTCAGGGACAGTGGAACAGAACTGAGATTCTGGTCAAATCCCATGTCTCCAGTCCCCTGGGCAATATTTGACCTGTACCTCTGTATGTAATGTACTTTGTTATGGTCACTAATGTTCCTATTTGTCTTTGAGCTGGTGCCTATTTTTCATATTAAACTCTCACAATTTTTGCTACTAGAATAGTCATGAGTTCATAAGAAACTGTCCACTTATGAACATAAGCCACTCAGGGAATGTGAGGGCTGTTTTGAGTCCTCCTTTAAGTTGAAGTGATATTGAAATATAGCTTTAACATCCTAACAGGGAACCAAAGCCACAAGGCTACGGTGTGTGTGGGATAGAAATATTCTGCTATAGCTTTGCAAAGCAGTAATTTCAATGGCTCTGATTCACTGCAGAAACATTCAGAGATTCCAAGACACAGCCCACTGTGTCACCTTGCCGCACTCTGACACAACTCCCTTTTCTGATAGTTTTTTTCTGCAGAAAGCAGAATCTTGACACAACATGAGGTACATACTCAATTGGAAAACAGGTAGATCCAGGAAACTTGAACCTTTTAAGGAGCTGGGAAACTTAAGAGCTGGATCTCAAAGAACTAAATTTCCGAAGGCAGGAGTAAAAATAAACGTGTATTTGAGCATGAGGAGCTGGGCACCGTATTTAGAACAGGCATACTGGATGAGAGTAGTGCTTCACTTCAAGGCATAGTCAATAAGCCAACGATAAAATAGACATTTTAGTGATCAGCAAGGATGATATAGGCAAGTCGATTATAAAATGAAACAAACAAGAAATTCCAGGAGTCTGATATGATATGATATGAGAAACTTTAAAAGACAAAGGATTTTAGACTGAGCAGACAAATGAGCTCAAGATGATCTCCAGATGTGAAATTAGGTAGAGATATTATATTTTATGGTTCATTAAGTATTCTTTCAACGTGGTGTCCCAAGCTTAATGTTAAAAGCTAATAAAGATGAGCTATGGCTACGCTCAACTAGTAGGCCTACTAAAGAGGAGGCCTTTTTAGGCCTCACATTTTTTGGACGTGATATTAAAAGGTTAAACTTACAAGATACAAAAAAGACCTACTATGAACTGTGTCTTGAAAATTGTGGAAAATCAGAAATCAAATGGAAGAGGACAAAAATAGGAGAACTGCTAAATCTCAGAGTGTCTGAGGTGTGTGGAGATGGTCCTGCTAGCAGGGCCAAGTAGAGTTAGCTGTCAAGAAGCGTGTCTAGAGTTTTTAGTATCTCCAAGCTTGAAGACTCTGCAACTGCACTCAGTAACCTGTGTCACTGTTCAGCCATCCTGACAGTAAACAACATAAAAGATGGTAAGTCAAACATGGCTTGATTGAAATGACATTTTTGGCTTTCGGGAATTTTTTGTGTTTAATAGTAGAAACAATTAGCTGTTCATTAATGTGCCTGGCCTGTAGTGAGTCCAGTGAAAAAATAGAAGAAGGCAGGTCTTAGAATTAATTTGCTTCATTTTCTAGAATCTGTGTTAACTGATTGGTAATTTCCCCCCCCTTTTTTTTTGTTTTACCTTGGACTCCTTAGTTTTGTGTGTTTCCCATGTGCGACACTACTGCAACTTCATTGGAAGCCATTCATACCAAAGTCCACAGCGAGTGTCTTCCAGCCTGTTAGGTAACCCAGTCTCTGCTCATTTTTGAAGTTTCACTCTAAGGCTTGGTTGCATCTCTTGACATCCGTGGAGAGGCAAGAGGAGAATTATTTGGCTTCTTATTTTTAAAAGTACATTTGTTTGTGATAGTTTTTTTTTAAAAAGCAGTCTCTTATCTCTCATTTTGATATTACTTGATATTACTCTTTCCCTATGACTTAATTGTACTACTAGTCCTCTGGTTTATTAATTCACCGTGTGAGTCAAGAATTAACATAATTGTTTAATAAATGGCATGGACATTGAAGTATGAAGTATATTCATCTGCTACCACACTCTTGACTACTAAGAACATTTTAATTTGTTTACATATGAAAGGGTTGCAAGTTTTTTCACATATTAAAAAAAGGAGAACAATTATTAATAACATGGGGTTTAGGGTTTCTGTTCTTTCAACATTATTCACCAATCTATTTTACTATTCTTATATTAAAGAAGTTTCCTGAACTGCATTTTGTACAAAGGAATCTTTTTTGAGTATCGAAAGTTTCTTTTAAAAGTTAGTATTGCAGCCTGCTAACCAGTGTTGAAGGTAAAATATATAAGATAAATGAATGTAGAAAATAAAAGATAAATGAAGCAATACTTCTTAATGGTATCAATGAAAAAGGAAGAAATATGTTCACCTGTGCTCCATATCAATGTAATAAATCACTTAGCTTTCATGGTAGAATCTTTCTCCATTTTATATGGTTCCATATAAGAATTGTATCTTGCACATTTTTAAAATACGGGATTCTTTGATATCTTCCTGAACTGAAAGAAGTTCCTGTTGCTGAAGCAGAGTCTGCTGTTAAGGACAATGGCTGAGTAAACACTAAAATCCTTTAAAACAATTCCCACATTAGAAATGATGCTTAACCTTGTTATGTATCACGTGATGTTTTCACAGATACTATTGAGAAAAAAGGGTATTAATGAAAAGAAGTTAAAAAGTGCAAGAAATGTGCATTTCTGTCTCCCTTTTTTATCCTCTATCTCATGTTATCTTTTTATCAAGCAAGAATTACAAAGTAAAAAGAAAAAATGTGATTGTAACTGGGTATAAAGCAGCAAACCATGTCATAATTATCATATCTTTGCTCATTATAGAAACATTGAGTTGCTGGAATGTGTCAGAGGAGACCTACGAAGCTCATGAGGGGTTTAAAGAACAAGTCATATGAGCAGAGGGTGAGAGACCTGGGCATGTTTCATTTAGAGGAGTCTGAGGCAGGGGTCCTCATTACCCTCTACAATTACCTCAAAGGAGATTGTAGAGAGGTGGGTGTTGACGTCTTCTCCTTTGTAACTAATGTCAAAACCAGGGGAAATGGTCTGAAGTTGAGGCAGGGGAGGTTTGGACTGGATATTAGGAAGAAAAGAGTGGTGTGGGGAACTGGAATGGACTTCTCAGGGAGGTGGCTGAATCATCATCCCTGGAGGTATTTAAGAAAAGTGTAGACATGGTGCTTCACTGCCCTGCTATAGTCCCAGGCATGTAGGGGTTTGTTTTGTGTTTGTTGATCAATCAGGTATTTAGATATTCAGGTATTTAGGTTTTTTGCTGTTGTAGGCACGGCTGGACTTGGTGATCTAGGAGGTCCTTTCCCACCACGATTATTCTGTGATTTTGTGATTCTGTGTTTTTATTTAGTTTGACAACGATAGCTTTGTCGGCAACTTTTTCTCTCATCCTTTGAGTCTGATTCTCTACTCCATTTGATGCTTAACATAATACATGAAAAACTACAGGATAATTTTGTATTTACAGAAACATGGAAAATTGTTGCTGACTGATGAGGAAAAGAAAATCATTGACATTGACTAGATTTTTCCTCTGAGGTCCAGTGAATCAAATTGCATATGGATTGCTAAGTGATGTATATGAGTGGTATCAGGATTTATTTAATAAAATGAAAGGAAGCTTTTCCTTTAAAATGTAAATTAATTTGAAGTAAAATCAGTTGCAAGATTACTGGCTTTTTTTAGTGGGTATTTCAAGAAACATTTGCAGAAAAAAAATTGCCTAAAATCTCCAGGTAATATTAACATTTTAATTATTCTTAAAGTATCACTAAAATTTATGACAGCCGAAACAATCAACCTTTCAGCTCCTAAGAGATCTAATCCAACATCCAGTGAAGTCAATGAAAAGATTCAAAGCAATGGCTTCTGTTTCTTAACAAAATTAAACCATCGGCTAATGCATTACACTGTCGCAGTGAAAGATTTCAAGGCTGAGTGAATATTTTGGTGGCTATTTCACTGGTAGTTTCACCTCTTGTCAGTCACATTTGTTTCAAGTTGAGTGTCAGCTGGAGCAGTGGCACATGGATGTTTGCCATTTACTGCATTTGTAGCTAAATTAAGGTGCGTTTGAAAAAGCTGTGGTTCCCTTCTTGGAGCGCGTTATAATGGGAAACAGTGCAGGAGCTAGTGAAAATGATCTAAGAACACAGAACCAATACAAACTTTCTAAAATATGCCCACTATAACATGCAGTCTCATCCTGACAGGTAGCATCCTTATAAGCACAGTGATATTTCGTGCAGCTGTGGGTTGCTTTGTGACATTCCTGCTGTGTGACTTTGTTTTGTGCTCGCTTTTGCTAAACCATCTCTCTCAGGCCTTATCCTGTCACTGGAAAAATTATTGCAAGTGTCGATATAGTGTGCATTTTAGAGTAAGTGATCCAGGTCCCTGATCCTTGATACAGACAGGAAACCAATTCATGTCACAAAAGGATCAAACTCTGAAACTCTACATGATACAAGTGCCATTGCTTTAAAAATGGTGAGCCACAGATGCTGACAGATTTGTGTCATTTAGAAGCAGAGTGGGTGTAATTATCATCCAGCTAATCCTATAAGGAGACATAGTTTGATTTCATTAGTAGACTATAATTTTGTACCCTTCACCAGAGCTGCACAGCTTGCCTTAGTTACTCACTGGCTCTACAAAGTGGCTTGCACAAATCAATCTCCTGACAATAAAAAGCTATGCCAACACAAAGAGAATGAAAAATGGGTTCAGGTGAAGAGGTCTAATCAGTGAGTACTGTCAATTCCTTTCAGCTGCTTTCCTTCAAAGGAATTTAAGCATTTTAAGTTACTGCTCTCTCCAGTATTCATTGCCCTTTCAGAGCATCTTGAAAAGTGAATTGACAGTTATGTCATGTTTCATACTGTATAGTGGGAGAATAGTTTACAAATGGTGCTATGAACTGCAGAGGAAAGAACGTTACGGAGGATGGAAGGTAAATCTATACACAGCACACATGTGGTCCTATAAATGCACATTTTTTTCTACGTGGTTATGTGTGTGTGCATATACGAGCTCTTTGTTATCTTCTGCACTGTTCAGTATAGTTGAGGAGATAGTCTTTGTCTGATATAAATGTAGTTTAAGTACAGATTTGTATGTAGAGTATAATATTCAGGAAACTGGATTATCGTAATGAATACCTTTATATTGGCAAAGGCTAAAAAAAGAAATGAGTTTGGAAATGTCATAGAAGAACATGATCAATTTTTTTTCTAATTTTCTGTTTTACATGGAATTAGAACAGAAAATTAAATCAAAATCACATTTATAAAAGTGTGAACCCCAAAGTTTTGCTTAACAAAATGTGTGCATGTGCAAAATTGTTTTATTTGCTGGAAAAAAAAGTAAATTTAAACTTATGTGATTTATCTCTATGGTTTTTGGTTTGTAAATCTCAGGGGAAATAATATTAACTTTTAGACATATCAAGCTATTGAAAGCTGAAGCCAATCTAAAATTAATCTTAAGTGTCAAGAGTCTTATAAAAATAAAAGAAGAAGCATTTGAATAATTTCTTAAAACTATCTGAAATAGCATCTTTGTTCACAATGATTTCCATTTTCTACTCCTCTGCTTGCCCTTGCTTCATTGTCTGCCACTTGCCTTCTCAGTAAATTTGAGTACCAGCCTAAAAAAGACATTGGAGTTGATTGTAAAAGATGAAGAAAAGGGAATAGTTTAAAAGCAATAAAATGGTATGAAAAACAGGAGCTGAAATGAAAAAAAAAATGTTTTGCAGTGTAGTGTTACTCAGGGAATAATTTCAACAGAAATAATCACCACAGTACAACAGGGCCTTGTTTTATTGCAGGCTTTAAAAGAGCCTTTAGGGTTCTGAGTATGCAGTAAATGGGGCCCGTCTTTCAGGAAAATCAACAGGAGTTTTGACATTGACATCAGTGCAAGTAGGATTGTTCCAAAACCCATGTACAGGGGAGGTCTATGCTTCACCATTGGGTTTGCATTAATGATTCTAATGAAAATCACTAAACAGAAACTAGAGCATGAACACAAATAATGGCATTGCTGGCTCCCCACCTGAAACATGGCAACTACAGAGAGCAAATGAATAAATGGGATTTATTGTGTTTATAATATTCAAATGAAAGCTAATCTCAGAAAACTTCATGTTATCTTACTGAGGCTAAGCAGACAAAGCAGTGTCTCAATGGTAAAAAATGCCACTGTAGCTTGCACACATGTATCACAGGGAATAGTCCTTTGTATCTTTTTTAAAAGAACAACATATGAAAAACAAACATTTGTTCTAAAAGTGCGTTTGGTAACAGTGTAACAATCATCTGTAGGGAGGTATGAAGCCGGTTTGTTTGTTTGTTTTTCTGGTTGTTTTTTTTTGCTTTGTTACCGTGGGTTACAATGCTGTTTACTGAGAGGCTGAGCTAAGACAGTAGACGGTGAGGTGGCAGGGACAAGGCTGCAATGCACTCCCTTCTGCTTGCTCACAAATGATATTGCATATCAGTAGTCGCAGGTGGTAACCACTTCAGCAAGACACTACTCTTTATTGAACTTTTCAGAGTGCCTTGATTCAGCTTTTTAAAGGTACATCACAGAACTTTGCATCTAGAATAACAGACGCTTAAAGCAACCCTAGCCAATGCATACATGTCCCAATATTTTGTTCCTTGGATCCTGGAGAGATTTTTGGAATAATTTAGAAAAGCCTGACTATTTCAGTAACGGCAGCTTACTGAGGCAAGCTCTAGTGTACACCCACAGTGTTTCTCATCCTAGATGAGCTTGTGACAGTGGTGATCTAACAAAGCTTTGGAAAATCAATGTCGGGGCTTTATTTCCCCCCTCTAACCTACATGAAAAGGCTCCTTCCATCACTTTGACCTTTAATATTGATTTTAATAGAATTGTTTTGCATATGGTATAATTCGATTAAAGTATCTCCACTGATAAATTTGTTGCTATGTTGTGGAATGAATCTTTTAAAAATTCTATTTCACATTGTAGGCATTGGGGTAACCTCTTGAGATGAACAGTTACATCTCATTTTCACTTGTATCCCAGGGTCATTTTTCTTAATGAGAAACATATCAATGTCTCAGCTACATGGACCTAAGAGGTTATGGGTTTTTTTCCACAGGAGAGAGACCTGCAAAACTAAGAACTGCACAGCTACAGAAATAGAAATATCTATAGAGTTCAATTGTAAAGCTATAAATCACTGTGGCAGAGAATTCTGGTCAACAAGACCACGTGAACTTTCCAACCTGCATATATTTATATCATGTGTTCCACATAAGTTATTCGTTGTCCTGCTTCATGGGCTTCCAACATTAGCCTGGCACAAACTTAAGACAGAAAATCAAAGGTCACATGCTGTAGAAGTTCTAAATCAAACAGGACTGTAGATCACTTCAAAGAATGGGAAACATTCCTTGAAATGAGAAAAATTATGTAGGATTTCAGTAGTGTTATAATACAGCTGCTGTGACTTCAGTAAGGGTTTGAAATTTTGTAGACCACAAACAAAGATAAAGGATCACAATTTCAAGAAGTCACATTTAAAAACCGTGACCTGTGGGTATTTACTTCAGAGTAATAATGTAATTAACATTTACAAGACTGGTTCCTAATGACGGAGATCAATTATATAGTTCATGGAAATCAAATAAAGCCACTGTCAATAATTTGCCGTGATAGCTTAATGAAGAGATTCTTTTGTCTTTTTGTACCTACCATGAAAGTTTATAAGGGATGAAACACTCATCTAGTTTGTACTTCTGAGATGGAGTAGGGATTTTTCTGAAGCTTTTTATTTTTTTCTCAGATATTATTTATAACATTTGCAAATGGTCAGTGTTTTTTATAATTTAACATGTCTACTGCCACTTTTTCGGTCATTGGTATGCCATTCAAGATAACAGGTCTGCATTAAGATAGTAACTCTCATAATAGAGGATTTTGATACCAAAGTGACTTTTTATTAATTGAACATGTTTTAAAAGCATTATGCTATTTTACTTCATTTTATGAAGCACTCAATGATTCCTTCTTACTGGATGTGACAGCATGTGTGACATTGGAATCTGAACTCAAATAAAGAAGTATATGTCTGCTTTGACTGTGACATAAATAACCTATCAACTTTTAAACTAAACTGAAAGGCTATGGGGTAGTACTTTAAAATACAAGTGTATATCCCCAGTTACAAGTGCTTCTTTAGAAAACTAATTGCATATTAAATTGATTATCTATCTAAGGGGGTTTTTTTTGGTGCAATTCAAACAATAAATTGCATTTTAAATAGATTACCCCAAAGGTCACATGTGATTCTCCTTAAATTACCCACTACTTCATACCAAATACATCAATTTCCTTCTAAATTATATTCATAGACCTACAGATCCACAGCAGTTACAATTTATCTTTTTCTTTTTTAAAATTCTGCCAGAATTCTGCAGAAAGTTAAAATCCACCCTGCCTTTTCACTACTACTACTGCGAGCTTTTACATGTCTAGAAAGTTGTAGTTGATGAGTGCTTTTTCTTCAGATATAAATGCAGGCGGTAGTCACACTGGCTCATGAATGAGCAGGTAACTCTGTCAATATGTATCTTCTGTCTCCATGATCGCACACACTGGGCACAACAGGGATTCTTGTTGCAAAACAGCAAGGACCAAATGGTGTTGAAAATGCTCTCACCTAATTCTACCACTTTGATCCACTTAGCAATGTAGTGCCTGACAGAGCTTGAAGTCAGCAATTCAGCGTCTTGCTGTCCCTTCAGGGAAAAATTTGTATGGAGTTACAAGTGGCTGACTCGTAAATTATGTGAAATCACCTGGGTCCTATTAATCTAAAATGGCTTTGAAAGAAGAATGATAGTTCTGGACTTTTCTTTTTTTCCAATTGAGGTATCAATCTAATAAAAGTAAATGACTCTTAAGACATATTTAAAAAAAAGTTGTTAAATACCCTGATAAAATTTTGTTTATAAAATTGGTTTCAGATTTTGATCATCATTCCATAGCAAAAAGACCTACTGTGTCAATTATAATTTAAAATAACTGAGGCACTGCATGTTGGTCTCTTCATGCCAGAGATATTTTTCATTTATCAAGGACATACTGAGGGTTCAATTTACAAGGTGGGGAAAAAAGCCATTTGTAGAACAGTACATTCTTGCTGTTACTAAATAGCAGGTCCATTAATATCTCTTGCTGGTTTTAAACTCTGGGATTGTTTGCCACATGATATATCACAAAGCATCTTTAAACTGAAATTACCAGCAGAAAATGGAAAGAGACAAAATAAGAAATGAGAAAAATGTTTTATTATTTCCTCTTAATCCAGACACTTTATGACTTAGTTCCCTAATGAGAAATTGTTTTGCCTGATGGAAAATAAAATTCCGTTAAAAGTAGACCGAAAGGATCTAGTTTCATTTAATTATTTTGTGTGAAACTTAAATAAAATTCTGAAATAACGTTTAACAATGCCAGTCGAATTGCAAAAAGTGAGACAGCTTCTGCTCTAGTCTTTGTATTGTATCCTATGCAACTATACCTGTAGTAGTAAAGGAATATAATACCAAATCAGAAATTGCCTGTAGCAATTTAACTCCCTTTCAGTGAGTTATAAATGACTTAAAGAAAATAAAACCACTTGGCAAGTCCTCAATTATGGCATTGAAAATACTATCCCTTATTACGAAACCTAATATACAGAATATGAACTTCATTTCAGTGGTGCAGCTGTTTGAACATTTCATACAAGTTTTCCATTTGTGTGTTTTGAGACCTCAACCAGTTAGGTACTTAGGCAGAGTTGTATATCCCATTAAAGTCTATCTCAAATGTGATGAACCCAAATTTTTGAAACTGATGACAGCTCTTCAGAAGGCCTATGACTTGTGCAATAAACTCCTTGTTTCTATTTCCATTTAAATTAGCACAGTAGAGAACTGCTGATTTCAGTCATAGACTAGACAGGGGAAGAGGTAAAGACTTGTAAGCACAGAAGAAAAAGATAAATGTTAGATTCTTAGGTTTCTTGTAGAGAGGCAATTAGGTGCCTCTCATTGGTTTTAGTTCCAAACATTTATCCTGGCCTTATTCACCTGTTGCATGGTGTAAAGTACTTGCAGCAATCTGTGTAAGACCTGAACACCCAGAGGCATCTGCTAATTGTAAATCCCAATGACTTAGCAGGGTTCAACCCTGTGGAGTCTTTTTTTGATTTTTTTTGGCTGCTCTGAAATTTGTAATTCATTGAATTTTCCATGGTTTTTCATTAATTTGTGGTTATACATTCATGCCAGTACAACCTCTGGGGCTTCACACATAGTACTATTATATCCATTTCCATAGAGTTTAAGATTTGCATTGAGAATGAGGCAAGGCTCAATATAGCCAGTGTGTTATCCAGAGAAATTACAAAATGTATTTGTGTTGCTTCTATTTACTACTCTACAGCATATACGACTATAATCGGGCTATTTGAAATATATTAAGTGTTGGTGTGGACTGAATTCATTATTAGAATGTAATCATTTGTACTGGCAAGAAGCCACATAAGAGATAGATAAGAGCATTTGGCATAGAGTACAGAGTAACAATAATTTGCATGTCAGTAATTGGAAATATATACACATGCAATCATTTACCATACTGATAAGTCACTAATAAATTAGAAATAGGAAGTGCTTAAATTCTCCTGTATTTGTTAGAAATATTTGTTTTATTAATGAAAACTATAATTTTCTGCATAAAAATATAATTCCTTTTTTCTTGGCATTTAAATGACACTCCTTCCTAACTTTTGGAAAAAATACAAATTTCTATCTAGAGGCATTATTTGTTTGAATTCCATTTGTTTAATGCTCTAGAACCACATAACTTGGATAGTAAACCATTGAAATGGCAAGCAACTTACTTTCTAAATTATGACGCATGCCTAGCTTGTATATAAATGTACCGTTAATAATTGTTATTTCTTAACAAAATTCAGCATCTTTTTGCCTTTCTTTAAGGAATCAGTATCTTCAGATTTATAGGCTAAGGATATAAAGGTCTATAAATAGTCTGATGTGGATATTTTAGACAGTGGGATTTTTGTAATTTTGTCTGTAATTATATGTTTAATATTTTTCATAAGAACTTTTGGCATTTCTCAGACCTAAGAATTAAAACCAAATGTTTTAAAATTACAAACCTTATCAGAGCTGTTGAGAAGAAAATGTTACTTGAGGAAGGGGCTGAAACAGACCAGCTCTGCTCAAGGTGAGCCCATGTTAATCCTGAAGACTGTGCTCTCAATTCAGAGCAAGGCCTAAAGCCTTTTACAAGAAATGACAGAAGATACCTATTTAGTGGGTATAGCTCTTGCCACAGATAGAACAGTAATTTCCTTTCTTGTCCATCTATTGTTATAGCAAATATATTAAAAGTTGCATCCTACATTCATGCAAAGAATCTCATATTGACAGGTTAGTTTGTATCTAAATACATCTTAATGAAGAGTTTCCAACTATTCTTCATATGGAATTTATTTAGTAAATTAACTAGTGGTTTGTTTGCCACTCTTCTCACTATTGGAAGAACCACATTTTTAAAAATTACATTGAGATTTGCTAAAAATTGGCTACAATTTGCAAACTTTTTCTTGTAGAAGTAATATTTTGTACTTACCCATAGGTATGTGGTAAAAGCTTTTTGGTAACTGTTTTCTTAGAGATTACTGAATAACGTGTTATTACTGAATAACTTAGAGATTACTGAATAACTAAGCCAGTGATCTGCAGCATAGACTTATCTCTGCTTTTATCTGCATACACAGCATTTATTTTTAATGCTAATGCGTACTCTCTGGAAATATCACTACTCTGTAATGGCACCTTTCTTTTGGTTTAAAAATGGGAATGCTTGAATGAACTCAGAAAAATTTTCCATTGGTTTCCATTATTGCTGTTGCTTATTAAAAGGATGAAAGATGAAAAACAAATGCTAAGCAAAACTGAAATGGTGCATTTGTGAATTAAAATGTAAAGAAATGTGACTTGTCTCATTGGGACTTAAAATATATGGTCCTAGGAAGGTGAGATCCAACTGAAAAAAATCACATGCAACAGGAAGCAAAGAAAAGCTGTATATGTATTCTATAGACTTCATTCTCACTGATTTTTTTGATAGTTTGGATTTTGTTTCCTTGTTTTGTTTTCTTGTGCTTTGCTTTGTTTTCCCTGTCAAAATTTCTGTAAGCATAAGCTTTTACATCCAGTAAAGCAGTATAGAGTTATTGAGAATTTTTTAATGATGACCTGTTGATTAAGAAACACACAGCACAGATAACCTGAAATTTCAGAAAGGTGGGAAATATTTGGTTAAAGTCAAAGGTAGAGAATACCTAAGTAATAAGAAATTCAAAGTGTCTCTGTTACTTCTCCTGTTGTGATTTTTGACATGAAGTTCATGGCAGTTCACACTGCTTTGGAAAAGGAAGTATGTTGAATGTAATGGCAGCCTGTGTTACTTCTGAAGACCATATAAAAACTGTTATGAGTTTTACAAAAATTAATTCATTTTATAGGTATAACACAACTTAGACTGGATGGCTGATGCATCTAAAAATGGATTTGAGTCATCCTTTTGTGTGGGCAGGCTTTATGCAAACAATGGAAAACTGAACGATTGCTTAGCTGTAGTGTCTTTGTAGACTTGTAAACTCTGCTTAGGATTTCCAAAAGTGTTTATCACTGTCCAAGATTTCCATCATTGCAATCAACAAGGCATGACAGGAAAATAGAAGTAAGATAAATGTATGATGCTTTTAGGTCTTTTATTTGGCTTAGGATCCATCTCAGCATAATTGATTGCTGGAAATCAGGCATCTACTCCTTGCAGTTTATCTGATCATGTGGGAAGAAAATCTGCATAAGTAATTTTTTTTGATGTTGTTTAGTTATGTGAACTAGTTAAAAAATATAGAATAACTAATAATAAGGGATTAAAATCAGGTGGAACAAGAGTTTCTTCTAAAATCAGGTGGGACATTCTTTAAATGCACCTGATTTCACAAATTGGTTTTGTATTCTAGTGTTTAGAAAGGCTATTGGGATTTTGCTTACACCTCTACCATAAGATGTAATTTTTACCTTAGATTTAAAGATGGCTTTCTTCAGCCATCTTTATTCATGTATTCACATCAATATGCATTTAGGTTTAGAGTTCCTAGATACACAAGAGTAGCATTTTCTTGTGAAAATTACTTGCATGTTGTTTGAGCTATGTGTATTTTATTAGCATGTTTCTGAAAAGATAATCTTTTGAGAAAGAAAGTGTAAGGAAAGAGATAAAGGTAGATAAAGAAGGATAATTTTTTCTTCATTGTATGTATGTTGAAGAACATTCAGACGCACAACAAATAAAATGGAGACATTAAGGATTTAGAAACCAAAGGATAAAGGAATATGCAGTGGGAAACATAATAATGTTAGTCTTGGTTCCTTTATTAGAAGCCATATTTTTTTCTTTCTTTCAAGCTGCGCAAGTTAATAGGCTCATATATATATTAGCAAAAGCAGAGAGACATAACATGTAGAAAGTACTTTTGTCTCTTCTAGAAACCAGAATGAAAAGTTTGCTTCTGATCCTTGTTCAACAAAACATTTAAAACTGTGTTTCAGTTTGGAATTCTATAGGTTTACAGAGTTTAAAGAAAAAATGTATAAACTTCTAGTCAAGTAGGTGCTTAAATTCTTTGTTGGATTAAAGCCAAAATTTTCAGCAATTTACTGGATTAAACCTTTGAAAAATGAGACATTAGCACCCAGCATTTATTGGAGACAAGAAATTCCTTTACATTTTTGTGTGCTTTGTTTTCCAAACAATGTTTCTGCCAGTTCTGTGTTAAATCTCACTTATTCAGGTCTTAAGAGGTACTGCAGGCTGAACTATTACCTTCCGAAGATGAGCATTAAGAAGGAAAATTAGAGTAGGATGAAAGGGTGATAAAATTTCTCTAGTGAAAGTGAATAAAGACAAACTACAGCAGAAGAACACTAATAACGAGCACTGGGAGATGAAGCATTTTGTACTAATAAAGTCCTTTTATTTTACTTTGAAATACCATTTTCTCAGCATTAGAAACAATAATAATGGTGCCCTTCACTGCCTGAGAATGCACACATAACTTTCACGGGAATAATCATATGGCTTTATAAAGATGTCCTGCTGGTCCAAAGCGGCAACATTAAACTCAGTGAAGCTTTTTTTTAAGGTGCATACCCCTAGCAAATGGGTCAGAGAAGGCCATTAAAAAAAACACTAAATGTTGTATGTTCAACTTGAAAAAATAAGTTCCCTGCATTATTTACAACTTCTTGTGCATTAAAAGGGAAATTTACAGTCAAATATGTATTTCTGGATTCTGACATTTTCCCCTCTTCCTTTTAGTAAATGGACTGTGTTATCCACATTTTGGTTGTGGAAGCATTTCCTTTAAAGCAATCACAAAAGGACACTATGTCAGGATAAGCATAGTGTTTTTTATAACTAGCATTTGCTTTCAATTGTGGATGCTGCATAAAGGATATTCTCAGAAATTAATATTTCCCAAGAATCAGAGAAACTGGCTATATGGACTTGCTGTGAAAAATCAGAATTATTGACAGAATTGTTTTCAACAGTCTCTATAGGCAGTTACTTAGCATCTTCTCCAGGTGGTAGATGATTGAATATTTTCACATGCTAAGGAAAGAAGTGATCACGATAGCTGTAGAGTATTAGTGCCATCAGTACAGGCTCTCAGATTTCTTCTGAGATGCATAAAATACACAGAGAATTCTTTTTCCTCCCTATTCTATGCCTGGATATACTGCTTTGTTCTTGTGTACCGTGCTGAATAGTATTGAAGACTTGCAGCTAAGCCTTGAGATCTCGGTTTTCACAAGAACAAGTCAAATTACAATGACCAGTGTCAAATTACAATTTGGAAAGTGATGAAGTGTTAAGTCGTTAATTACCTTTGGAATGAATATTTTTATGTAAGACTATACAGTCTTTAATTTGAGAATGATTTTCTGGCTGATTGCTTGGAAGTGGTGTGACACATAATCTCCTTCCTTTCTTGATGTGATACTCAGGTAACATCTCTTGCAAGTGTCATATTCAGAATGAGAGAAAAACTTACTTTCCTTCCAGAGTTTTGCTTCTTTTTTTTTAAGTTATTTTCCATGTACAGGTTCATAAAATAAAATAGACAATCAGCTTAAGATATCAATAGAAATTCAGCATCAAAATAGAGCTACACTAGGCAAACCCATATGGCACACCCTCCACTGAGACTTTTTACAGAGACTTCTTACAGCAACTGTGTTTTGTGATTGCATTGATGCTCCTTCATTATGCTGAGATTAGTGAACTTTCAACACTGTAGCACTTGGTAAAAACACATTCCCTAGAATACAAATAAGCAAGCACAACCCTGGCCTGCATTCCAGATATGCCTTTTTCATTATTATGTACCAGAGTATGCTGTTCCTCAGAATCATGAGACGTACTCAGTTCTAACCACACTCACAGAGAGCCTTAGCAAATGCTAATGCAGTTTAGAGACCGTGTTTTCTGGCTGTGGTCCCTGAACATGGTGACAGCTATTTTGCTGATGTTTCCCATTCTCTAAAGTCTGTTAAATCCAGTTAAGAACTGCATACTAGTGATCCTTGTCCTTTGAAGTAGCAGCATCCTGTGGAGATATTTAGCTCACTTTTCACTTGGTACAAGTAGAGCTCTGTGTCAATATCTCCCGGAACAAACTACTTACTTACTCTGTGTCAATATATCAACATGCATCTTATTTTTTTTTAAAAATCGTGTTGTAGTTTGAAAATTACCAGACTCTTCATATGTATAGGTTTGTGCTTTCATGAAGAAAAAAGTTGCTTTAAGAGGACCCCCAGCCCAGTGACCTGTCCTAGGGAAGATGAAACTGTAGAATTGTCCCAGGTACCTACCCTTTAGGGAAGGGCTGAGTGAGAAGATAAAAGGACTGAGTGATCTTAGCCCTGCCTCATTTTGCTGAGGGCTCCTAGCTCAGCACAGCGCTGCTGCCCCGTGCTGACCACCCCCCCACACACTTCCAGGGTGGTGGTGGGGGAAAGACGGACCTGCTGCAGCCCGGCCCCGGCCCCAGTGCAGAGAGGGGTGTGGCGGCTCCACGTGGCCCTGACACCGGCTCGGCAGCGGTGGTGCCAGCTTCAACCTGGCGCAGTCTGGAGCTGGCACCGTGGACTGGAGAAGCAAGACTTGACCTACCATCCCCCAGTGGGATGTTAATTGGTAGCACTGATCAGCAGGAAGAAAGACTGTTTGTCATTTCTGCCACTGAAGAAAACTAGGGACACTTAAGTATTGGGGACAATTCCTCCACGCTTAGCTGAAGAAAGCAGAAGAACTCGGAATCCTTACACCTTGGGCATGACAGACAGAGTCTGGGTTCTTTGTTTGAAAGCATGTCTCCTGCACCGAGGGACGCAGTTCAGGTGCTGAGGAATCAGGCCTGCCCGATTAGCCTTGAGCTGGAGAAGCTACGCTGAAGAATTGAAGAATTCACCAGTCTGAACAGCAGAGGGTGCCACAGTTTGCAGGTAGGGGTGACACCTGAATAATAGGGTGGTGGTACTTGTCTCTACTTGACTGACATGTTCTTTTCCCAGGTCTCTAATGTGAAAAAACCCAAGGACCAATACGATAGTGATCTCCCATTGTGTTTTCCTCAGAATATGTGATATTTGTGACACAGCTTCTAGTCTGTGTGCACTAACTTGCTTAACCTTTTCTTCTTTTCGGTACACAGTTATAGAGTTAATAAACCCTTTTCCATTTTCCCTAAGCTATCCATTGTCTGGCTAATTCTATCCGAGATCTCACTGAGACCCGACTGCTTTGTTTTCTTTTCCTTTATCTCTAATTTTGGTCTTGAACTCATCACAATTTGTTAGGCTGATCACATAAAACTGGTGATCATGTACTTTCCCTTGCCTTTGTTGTCCTCCTACCAGAGAGTACTTGCTTTTTAAAAAGCATTCAGGTGGCATATGTATGCAGCATCTAGTTTAGGAGCCTAAGTTATGATGCTCTTTTCCATGTTTTCAAATATTCAGAGATTTGCTGTTCTGCAGGGTGATTTAGAAGATCAACTGCTTTTCTCTATCCATTGCAAAAAAAGGACTAGGAAGTTTGGTCAATCATACTGAACCTCAGATTAGTCACCCTTTTCAATGTGATTGCTATCTTAAATTTTCTGAAATCAGCAGTAGAAACTACAAGTTTCTACTCTAACTGCAAGTAAGCATTAAGCCTTCGTTAAGGAAATCTATTGAACTCTTTTTTCTACAGTGAAATCCAAATTCCTAGGTCAAAACCATATTTTTCATAGAATCATGGAGTCACTCAGATTGGAAAACACCCTTGAGATCATAAAGTTCAACCAACAATCCTACTCTACCAAGTTCACCATTAAGCCATCTCTTTTTCTGTCTATTTTAATGAAACCTGTGAAACACAAGATGTTGAAGATACTTTAGAAATGGTGATTACATAATTGTCAGATTAAATGTTTGATTGTTTATTAGTGCATTTCCAGGTTGACCATTTAAACACTCTTTATGTTGAAATTAGCCAGAAGAAAAGATTGTGCTGCCACTGTTTACAGTGACTACTACAAATGTTTCTGGTTTCTCTGGATCCTGGTACAAGACTAGTGTATAAAGTTACTTGTAAAATTCACTAAAATCATTATGTATAAAGTAGCCATAGGGACAGATATAAAATTTAGGCAGTTTTTCTTCATTATTGCTGCATTTGGGGAAGTTCATGAAAGGAAAATCTATTGAGAGGTACAAAGCACACGAAATAGCCTTTTAATTCAAGAGGTTTCTGTAAATATAAAAAGCTATTGGAAACAATTTGTCATAAAAAGGGATATTATTTTAGGGGATATAAGAAATGAAACAAGTGCAAACTGGGTGAGGAAAGCCTGGCTTGTAGAACTAGGAAAAATTTTAAATTGAAATGTATGTATACTTTAAAATAGTTTGTTATTAATTTTGTGTGTATGTGGTTATTTGACCCTGGCTAGAGGCCAGGTGCCCACTAAAGGTGCGTAACACTCCCCTTTCTTGGATGGATGAGGGAAAGGAAAAATATAACGACAGCCTAGCGGGTCAAGACAAAAAAACCAGTTTAATACAGCAAAAGCAAAGGCCATGTGTGGAAGAAAAGGCAAACAGTAAAGATTATTCTCTACCTCATATCAGCAGGTGATGTTTAGCCACATTTCTGGGAAGCAGGGCTCCAATACACTTAGCAGTTGCTCTGGAGAACCAATGCGATCAATGACTACTGCTGGGGACAATGCTGGAATAGGAAAAACCCACAGCCTTGGTGCTGTGTGAGCACTGCTTGGCAGTAGCCAAAACACTGGTGTGTTATCAATAACCTTCTAGCTACCATGACCTATGAGAGGTGTTATGGGCTGAATCATCTCCAGCTAAACCAAACACAGAATACAGTATTATTTTCTAGGTTAACCATCCTTTGAAATAAAATGATTCTGTATTTCTGAGAAACCTGGGTTCAATACAGACTAATAAAATGAGATTAAACCATTTTGAGTCAGCTAAGTAAATGTTGGGCCTGCTGGCTTAAAAATGAAATAAAATAAAATAAAAGAACATGCTAAACACTAAGTTCTTTTTATCAACATATCTTCTCTTTGCCTTCCATTTGTGAATGACTACTGATGGCTGTATAAGAACTTTTTTTAAGCAGGAGAAACTATATGTGTAATCATCAGTAAACTTAAAACTACATCCATGATTTACCTGCAAATATTCTTGTATTACAGCCTGACTCCCCTGAAAAAAGATAATAAAATGTTAGAAATCTAGAAATCTGAAGATTTGAGCGGGGAATAAATGTTTTTTAAAACTAAATGCTAATAAATTTACCTAGCTTTATTGGGATATTAACACTGGAAAGTTTTGGAGAAAGAAAATTGGTTGCAAATTCCTGTAAGACCTTCTGGAGTAAAAAGGTATCATATCTGCATGCATTTCTCAGCAGTGAGTTCATCATGTTGTGCTTAATAATTCTGAATGAGATTCATCTAATAGCTTTATTACACATAAGAAATAGTTGTCCAGATCCCCTTTAGAAACCAGGACATGATTAATTTTATCCTAGAGTAAATATTTAAATTAGATCTAAGGAATGTCAC
>JAOXOE010000001.1:12297142-12325622 GCA_028565055.1 Phoeniculus purpureus
GCAGACCTCTGATCTGAAAAAGACCCAAGAACCAATACAATAGTGATTTCCATTGTACCTTTCTCAGAATATATAATTGTAAGTACAGAAGACAGATCTAAGAAATGTATAGTGAAGCAGGAAATGTGTAACTCTTCTTTCTCTATGGCCAGGGATTAAGTCAGATTACATGACTGCTTTGTAGATGGCTAAAATTAGGCTAAAATGAACAAAAATTATTATCAAAGTTACAGTGATTTTAGAGGGTTTTACATGAAGCTGTTTCTTATTTGTCTCTTTCACTTCCCTCTATTGGTATAACTGCATTTTGTAGTGTGGTTGTGCCAAAAACATCCGCATCATACAGACAGAAGTAGCCCTTTGTGCCTATTTATTAAGCGATACATCACAGGCAAAAAAAACCCCAAACAAAATACTCCTAACCAAAAAACTCACTAAACCCCAAGCTTACATATTTTTAACATTTAGTGAAAGTCAGCTTTAGAGCACTTGACTGTTGTCTCAATAGTCATGATCTTTGGGGCCCTAATTTTACAAAAGAACCAGTGGGATAAAAACTTGCTTTTCTCTGCCTACATACATAGCTCCCTGCATACATAGCATGGATCTGTTCTTGGTCCTGATCAGGATTCAGGCTGAACCTCCTCCTTCTCTTTCTGCTCTGTGCTTCCATATTTACTTCTCATGCAAATGGAGTTCTTGGAGGGGAAATGTGATGGGAACACTGCCATCTTGCCTTGAACTTGGAGTACCACTAAAAAGGAGACCTAAATCCATGAAACTCTGAATTTTCTAGGAGATCTTTTGAGGTCTTTTCCAATCCCTGATGTTCTGTGATTCTGTGGTATTCAAAATACAAATAACTTATTTCAGAGATTTTATGAGCTTTTAGAGGGGATCCTGAAGTTGGTGGGAACAGAAAAGCAAAGTACTGTTCTTGGTTTTGTTGTGACATGTTCTGTGGTCTCTAAGGAGCCACTTCACCTTTTCCTGTCTCCATTTCTTGTTTCATCCTTTGTCTCCTGTCTTTAGCGTTGAAGGAGACCTTTAAGGCAGACATTTGCATAGTGCACAGTGAAACCACTACAATACAAATAATAATTACAATGAGGCCAATTCTAACTCTGCGCTCAGCTGACACATGAAAGAAAAGACCTGATTTTCTGTAATTTTAGAAAAATTACCTGTTATTAATTTTCTGTTAACAGGAAGAACTGGAGATTGATCAGGCTCATGTCTTAATTTGATAAACTTTTTGGCTGTTTTTTCTGAAATCAACTCAGTGCCAAGCTGGAGTCCAACCAACCAACAGAAAAGACAGGCTTTTAATGAGGATTCCTTACAATGGAACACTCATCGATTTGATAAATGAACTAATTAAGCAAATGAATAAGTATAACCTAGCTCTGTGAATGACATTTATAAGTATGAAAAAGCTTCAGCTCCACATTAATAGTTATAGAAACCCAGAGAAAAGGATGGAAAGAATGCAGGTTCCATTCATGAAGTGCATTTATGTAAATGTACCATGGCTAGCAGTCCAGTATGATATATGCTCTGTGTGTATAAAAATGAAGAGGAGGGAAGAACCCTGAAATGAGGTTATTTCACTTCTGAGTCGTTGGGGGTTTTTTCTTTAATATCTGCTGTTTCACAAACTACAGAATTCAGCGGTGGCTTTTTTTTAACCATCATTACATAAAAGCAAGGTGAATGCCACAACACCTTGAATATCCCAAATCAAAGCAACAAAGCCTGCATGATGGAGCAAAGATGAAGAGAATGAGAAAACCAACTCAGAAGCAGTTAAATGAACCTTTATAAGCTGAACTATACTTTTGCTTTGTCTGATTAAGTAATTACAGGATTTATGTGACATCTCTGGAAACAATTGAAGTCATCGCACTGATTCAAGGAAATGATTGAGGCTGTGTGACTTTTTGTCAATTTGCTGCCTCTCCCATACAGAACTCTTGAAATAAGGATTCATCTAAAAATATTATGTATTTTAGACAAGTATAGCCATCAGTTAGGTAACTGAAATCATGTGAGAAGGTAAGAGTTTTCTGTTGGATCTGAAAAATTACATCTGTATTACTGTGATACAAATGATGTGTGCTGCTCACAGCTGTCTCATCTTCAGCTGCTTATGCAATTCAAGGTATTTTCATATTAGTGGTATTTAATGAGGCCCTTCCTCTCCTATTTTAATTACAAGTTTTTAGTGAATTATTATGGTTTTACTTCATGACACAGTACCCACATTAATAACGTATGTAACGGTAACTATTCCCAAGATCTTTTTTTATTTTCATTATGAGATAAAGAATCATCAGTGAATTATCAACCAGGGACAAAAGTCTGCCTGAAAGCCTCCGAACTAAACCTGTTGCAAAATTGCCATAGAAAGAGTAAACTGATCTAAAACATAAAAAGAGCAAGGAAAAAACCAAACCAACACCACAACTGAATAACACAAGATGTCCACACGTTCGAGCTAGCTATGAAGTGTTTTTCAAAGAACAGTTTGTCCATTAGGCACTCGCTTCAAGAATGTGTTAATTTCTGTAAATGTGCAATGAGATACCAAAACCCTCATGCAATATTCAGGCAGATACTCTTGTTTCTACAGCATGTGATCAAAATAAGTGCTTCTGAGGGTAAGAATTGATCTGTCTGAGTTTGTAAAGGAACATTGACAAGTTTAGTTTGAAAGGAAAAGGCTGCTGATTTCTTGGACATGTTCAAGCACAAGGCTAACCGTGACTAGATCTTGTTATAGTGTAAATACAATACAGTACTACAGTAGTATAGTTTTAAAAGAGAAATCCCCCCACTTATAACAGTTTTGACACAATACATTAGTCTTCTATGGAATATTCTGAATTTTGGGAATATAATTCCTTTACTGGATTATGTCCACTAGTCTTCTTTTACCTTTTCCTTTTTCTTATGTATCAGCCCCCTTTGTCATCTGCCTCAGACCTGTATTTTGCTCCTCCTATCCATGCAGCACAATACTAGGGGAAACACCATGAAGAAACCCAGAAAAAGCAGGAAACCAGGGTGTATAAACTGCAAAAATTAATTACAGCAAGTAATAACAAAAAGAAAGCAGAATTTAGACTGTTGTTTAGAGAAGAGACTGTGGTTGCACAGATAATACATTGTTGAGATTCACTCCTATGATATGTCACATCTTTGACCCTTGACTTTAATGTATTAGTATAGCGGTAACCTGTTGAAATAACTGCAGCAAGTGTAGTTTGTTGTGTGGTTGGCAAATATAATTTTAAAGCAGGTTAAATTGACTGTAAAGGTGCTTTATGGGTTATTAGCTGCACCAAATGCTTGAATATGGGAAATGACAAACAGTTCTGTTAAAGTCATTTGGTATGTATGGAATAATAATGACTTCCTGTGGTTATCTTGCAGAACCTCCTGTAAATTAGTAACACATTATTGAAGTACAGTTATGTAATAAATAATTCTTAATTACGTGATTTGGAAAAGTGGTAATGATCTCTGATACAGCAACAAGTTCTTCAGACAAACGGCAGGCTGCTGCATTTATATCTTGTACTGTATTTCAGACTATTCAGCATGTCTATGATGTGAATGTCCTCTTTCAACCTGTGAAGTGAACGTATACACATGATATAGCGCATAGTTTGTCACTATTCGCTCTGTGCAATATACATTCCACACACTAGAATGAAAACTAGGTGATAGTTTCTCATTCCTTGTAACTGCTTTATTAGGAAGTGGCTTGAGTTTAAATTAGTAGACACAAGTGACACTTGTGTAAATGGGAATGGTCATTTAATATTATTTATTGTTTGTTTGTTTTTAAGAAATTCTTATGTACCACTGGCCACAGAAGTGAAAAGAAATTATGAAGCCATTTTGGCACCAATTATTCTTCTATCCAAGGAGTTCTGTTTCCTTTCTGGGACATCCTGATTTGTAGGAAGAAAATAGCCATCTGACCTTGAATAATAGGTGCTATTTTTTAGTGCTAGCTTGTTTCTTTTCTTTAGTACCATATGTCCAGTACCCAGTGTATGAGGTTAGAATAATCTCTGTTAGGTTATATTTACCTTTTCGCAAAGGACCCCATGCAATAAGACTGCGGGACAGGAGGTAAACATGATTCTCTCTGCTCTGTGCCTCCGCACCCCGTTAACAACTGTGTCAGATGTTCCTGATGTAAAACTGCATTAAATTAAAGTGGGTAGTAGTGTAGAGAAATCAGAGTTGGAAACAATCAAAATGTATTGCAAGCTGAGAGCAATGCTCTTTTGGGAGAAAGAAAGGGAATGCAAAATGCTAGGCAAAGTCACAGAAATCTCAAGACTGCTGTGATGCATTCAATAACATCACAGGGGAAAGGCATTTTCTTTACAAGAAACAAGCTGCCAGTTGAGACTGTTAGCCCTACATAAAAAGCTAAATCATGTAAGCTGTGCAGATAACAGATGGGCCAACGGAGACAAATTATTTGTGATGTAACTGATAACTGGGTTGAAAATGAATTATTGTGAGAAATGGACTGTACTTCAATAGAGCAGAGGACTGTTTGCAAGATTAGTGAAAACTTGACTCCCCGAATGAAAACAGTGAAAGAAAAGAAGTAGGTCTTGTTAAGAACATGCTCTGATTCATAAAGACCAAATGCAGTAATGGTAAATGAATGACAAGAGAAAGATATGTTGGTAATAAATGTGGAGGCTATCACAGCACAAACACAACCACCCAGTGCCAAGGACATAAGAGTCATTAAAACAATTAAAGTCACTTGAAGAATCGTATAATTTACTGTATGTGTAATGTACTCATTTGTACAGTAACTAACTACAAAACTAACGATTTTTTGTTTCTTAGTATGCGGACAGTTAGATGACAAAGCTGTGAATACGACAGAGCTCTTCACACGTCTTGAGACAGACATAGCTGATTTTTGAAAGTAAAGTGACATGACAATGAATACTGGAGGTGAGTGTTTGACTTAGCTTGACTGCAAGGAAGATATGGAATAGATATGGTAATTGTCAAAATTTAAAACTAGCTCATTTTGCATAGCAGAATCAATTAGTGGCTCTATTGTTTTTCAGTGTATTCTACTATTTTACAATTTAAATCTAGTATATACTCTCTGTATTTGGTTTGGGAATTCATAAGTGTTTGCTGTATAGTGGCTTTTGTCACTGGGAAAAAGATTTAGTATCTTTTCCCTTGTTTTATGCTAATAAATAAAGTGTAATCTCTTTCTAGCTTTCCTACGCATCACATTTATTTTACATTGCTGATCTATATAGGACGATCTTTTACCAGACTCCAAAGATAGATGTAAGTTTTCTTCAGGGTAAGAACTAACTGTTCTGAAGCCTGCCAGTTTCGTTCTATTCTTTTCTTTTTTATTGAGCCAACTTTGCATTGTAGAGTAAGTTTTACTCAGAGTATCCCAAATCCTCACTCAAACCAATAATCATGTGTTGATAGGTAAAATTAGTTTCAGAATTCTAATGAAGCTCAGCAGCTGGAAGACAGGCAGCTCATCTGAAGATTAAATGAGAAAAATTGCCACTTTTGCTGGTTCCTTTAGAAACTAATTTACATTCTGTCAGCTCCCATTAGGAATGGGGAGTGCGAATATTGAGGGAAATATGCATGAATTCGGTGCTGAAATGGCCAGTCGTGATCAGTTCCTTCTTGCTTACAAAGCTGTCAGAAGATTTTACGTAGTTGTGCCTTCTGGAAACAGTAGGTGATAATCTGCTTGGTTTCAACTGTCTCCTAGCATTTTGAATTTAACATAACCAAAAGAACCAACACTCAGTCTAGCAAGGAGAACAGAGGATAACAGTGTAATCCTTAGGTTTAGGGCTAAAATTCTTAGAACCACCTAGGCATTATTCTGTCCCTTTTCTTTTTCTTGTCCTTTTTTGTATCCAGGCACATGTAGAGCTTCAATAATTTTTCTTATGTGACAGTACCAACAGCAACGACGAATACACTAGCTCCTGTAGCAGAAAGGTACATACCATTCTTCTTTCCCTGTCCTTGTTACAGCTATGAATTTTTATGTAGTTGGGTCCTCATCATATGACAACATGAGTTCTGCTGACAGAGACAAGAACAGACTAGGAATCTGTATTTTCTCCACTGAGTTTGGAATTATCTATGTGGACAACAATTAGAGGTGACTGCAACAGTGAAAGTACTGCATATAGGGATTTAATCAGGGGCTTGGAAGACAGTGAACACAGAAAAAGTAATGCCACTGTTAAGTGGGGAAAAGTGTAATGCTATGATATTGCAGGTATTCTTTGTTGTCAGTTTGGTTTTCTTTAGAATCATAGAATCATTAGGGATTGGAAGGGACCCTGAAAGATCATCTAGTCCAATCCCCCTGCCAAAGCAGGATCACCTAAGCCAAGTCACACAGGAACACATCCAGGCGGGTTTTAAACATAACAGCAGTAAGGGTTGCATCAAGAGCTCTGTGTCCACAAGAGGATTAGTATCAAGTGATGCCCTTCAGAAGTCAGTACCGGCACTGGTACTATTCAATATATTTATTAATGACATAAGGAGATTGAATGAAGCTGGCCTATGGGAAGCTCACAGGGTTCAAAAAGGCCAAGATTCAGCACCTGGGTAGGATGAGCAGAATCTGAAAGATTAATTTTTGTGTTTTTTGCAGGAGATTTGGGGTTGAGAATTGTGAAAAAAATGTCTTGTTGCCTTTCTTCCCCAAACTGAGTAAGTTGTTTCACAATTCTATGAATTGATTATTTGACTGTTCAATGATTTGATGATATATCACTTCTCTATTGGTTTTTATTCCATTTACATATAAATAATGTATTACTATGTCTTGTTATTAAAATATAATTGTCTCAGAACTGAGAACAGATACTGGTTTTAATTACACTTGAACTCACATACAACTATTGTTATAGAAGGTTAATGATTGGTAGATATTAAGTTTTTAAAGTTACCTTAATTTACAGTGAATAATACCCAAAAATCCTTTGCTTGTTTGCCCGATTTTGGTTTTCATGCCCATATTAGAATGCTTGTTAGAAAAAAAATAAAAAGGCTTGAATTTTTTATTTTTGTCTAAGATTGGTTTTGTATAGAGGAGATTTACATAGATAAACATGAACTTTTCACATTACTGGTACACCTCATTTTTTCAACGGCACTCGTAAGTTAAGAAATTTTCTTCATTAATTTCCATACAGGTCAGTGACCTGTGTAACAGTTCTGTGTTGTAAGCACTTTTATATTTTATAAGTTGCATTACATATTAAAAATATCTTCACATAGTAAACTACCTCTTAATGAATATTTGAGTGAGTAAAATGCATGTTGAAAAATGAATAGAGACTTAAAAAGGCAATTAAGCTCAACATTATGTTTGCCTTACTCTGATATTTGCATTACAAAAGAGTATTGTACAGTCAGAAAAGTGATATGCAGATGCTTTATTATTTTGAAATTCAACAGCCTTCATAACGAAGTTCTCTGTTTTGTTTGTGCCATGCTGAAAAATTATTTGTGTTAGCTCTGTAACATTCAGTATGTCAAGAATAAACATTTATAAATGTACTACTGATTTACAAAGGAGGCTAATAAAATGTGAAAACATGTTGACCATTAGCACTAGATAAATATTTTCAGGAGTGAAAAAATGAGGCTGTCATACAACAAGAAAACACATTATCCTCTTTCAAGCCAGAACCCAAGTCTGTTGTGATATAATTGGATTTTATATGTATTTTTTGTTATTGCTATTTAACATGCATACTCAAGTATTGCCTGAAGAGCAGCTCATTGCATTACAGAGTGTGTAAAATAAAACTCAGAAGTCTATGATATAGTATTTATTTGAAAATAAATGTCATAGAGCAGCAGGAAGGTGGGAGTTCAGTGAAGTCTCTGAAGCACAGAAATAGATCAAACCAAACCAAACCTTTCAGGTAATTGACACGATGCATACTGATTTGGTGTCATATTAGCCTAAGCACAACATTTTGCTGAAATGTAGGAATTGTGCAAAAAAATAATGTAATAGGTGTCTTGTAAGCTTTGTAAATCAGTCCTCAATATATGGCATGCATCTTCCAGGAACTGTGCCTGGGCTCCCAGTAATTTACCTTTTCAATCCATTGGCAGTGTGCAGGTCTGCAAGTATGCCTCTGCAGGGTGCTGAAAACCATGCTCTGGTGCTGAGCAAGTAAGACCAGGAGCTGAATTCAGTATGGCTTTGGGTATATTACTTTGAGATTTTTGTGAGTGTATCTTCATGGACAGTAACAGTGGGCCCTGTTGACATGATACTTAAAAATAAGTTGGCTTAGGGAGATAATTTGGCTGATGCAGCTGCCAGCCGCTTTGATTGCCACTGGGCTGTGGAGCCCACAGCTCTTCAGTACTGTAACAACAAGCAATTTTTCCATGTTGGCTGATCTTAAGCTGTGTGAATTGAACCCAGAAGCATGGATTCTGGAATTTCTGCCATGTACAATTTTAAGTGAATCAGATCTTCTGCTGTTTGAGATAGGGCTCTGGTTTTTTCCACCAAGAAGAAATGGTATTTTTGGTATTTGCTTTAATTACCTATTAAACCTAAATTTCAAAATACAAAATCTTTCATGAAATGGAATTAGTCCTTTCTGCACAGTTCTAATTAGGTATGAGGGATGGAAAGAAAGATTAAGTGATGGGAAGATTAATGATGAATACTTGCTAATTCAGGACCCCTAGGAGCTACCTTTTTATCAAGCTGTGAAGTACAGAGTGAAAATTCTAGCAATAAGAGGCCATAACAAAAAAAGACTACACCACTGCCCGTACTACTACAATTGTTCAGTCTAGCCAAGTAGGTGTCTGCTTATTCAAAGTTAAATTTTCAAGACCACCTCCCTTACAGCTGCTGTAAAAGCAAATACAAAAATGTATCAGTGGGAAGTAAATAGAATCTACTCGTGTGACTCTGTTTGGAAAGGTCATCAGAGAATACTATTTCCTAAGATTAGGGTGTTCAGGAGCAGGCAAGTGAGATTATATTCATTTCAGATGGTAATTACTTTTTCAGCACTTCAGAAGCACCCAGTTGCCTCTCATGACACCATGACGCTGACAAGGTAAAATGAGGTACCTTTCCTGCACTTGTTTCTGTTAGATTATATACTGTAATCCTCATGTGTTTTGTAATGTGCTGAACCTATAAAAGATTATTAGTCTGGTCAGTTAAGGAGCACCATTCTTTTTGCCACTGTCATTTAAAACTTCTAGGAGGTTTGAAAGCTTTGCCCTTACAGAAACCATACCCTACTGGTCTATAATTGCTTGAATCCTGTATCACTCTGTCTTTAATTAAATTTAGAACCAGTTTCCTTAGAGCAGATATAAGACGCACTGGTCTGTAATGCTGAGGATCATATATGACTTTTTTATTTTAGATTTAACCTCAGGTAACCACTTCCCAATCTTTGGGAGCAGTGTGTGGTGTATTAAGGATATATTGCATATCTTCATTGCTACCTCTGCTATTTCACACTTCAGTTCCTTCAGAAGTCTTGCATCAGCACCATACGGTCCCAGTGATTTACTGCTCTTGAGTGTTTTTGAACGGCTCAATACACCTTTCTTAGAGGCAACAGCCTTTGTTAAGTTCACAGAACAAATTCTTACCAAAAATATCTTTAATTTAGGAAGTTTCCTTATTGCCCTTCCTAGTAAATATGGCTATAGAAATCTACTTTTAATTTTGCCTTGGTTTGGTTGCATTGTTCAAAGGACTGGAAGTTGTGTCACAGCTTGTTCGCTCATTTCCATAAAAGCTTTATGTTTCTTACCATCTCTTAAATACATTTTGATGATCTTACTCAAACTTCCTCCTCCTTTACTGTCTTCCCTACATGTAATTATAGTTTTTCCTTTGTGCACATTTCTACTGAGTTTAATGGGATATGGGCAGGACTGTGTTTATGTTGATGCATGGCTAAGCTGTCAACATTTCTGGTAGGTTTTCAACAAAGTTTTGTGTACTTTTGGAGCCCAGGCCTGTATAGCATGAAGAAGTAGTTTATTATTCTTAATTTCCCTCACTGTATCAACTATTCTGTGGTGAGGTGTGTTTTTGCACCCAACTTTCTTTCTTAGGCGTCTGGGTAAACGATCATAAAATATTTCCACCTTAGTAAAGTTTGGGCATACGCAGCTATGAGTAACCTTGGGCAGGGAGAGGAGTGTAGGGCAATGCCTCTGTGTGAATAATGACTGATGTCTAAAGAACATCCTTGATCTTTTTCTCTGATCTCTGTAATTCATACAGAATGCAAGGGAGCTTCAGAGTTTTAGAACAGGTCACAATTTTTTTACTCCAGTCCAATTTTACAGAAGGAAAACTATCCAATTTAACAGGATGTGACCAAATTGAAAACAAAATGGATCCTCGTTGCTTCAGAGGTCAGCTAGCCTCAAACTTTCTACTCCGAGCCCCTTTAATAAATACATTTCCTGATGTGCTACTGTCATTTATAGAAAGAGAAGCCCCAACCCAAAACCCAGTGTTCTTAAAGCTGTGAAGAAATGCTTCAGTAACTTTGCACATCTTCAGGGGTCATGTGAAAATACTGTGTATGTAAAGTTACTGACACAGGAATGCTAAATATGCATATCATGGCAAGACAAGAAGCACAAGGTAGACTGCCAAGTTGTGGCTGGAATATAAGCAGAACAATGGATTACTAAAGATTGGATGTTTTCCAATGTTCATAAAAGTTTTAAGATTTTTAAAAAAGCACAATTGAGAAAACAGTATAAAGCCTTGGGAAGGAATTGTTGCATAGTAATGCTTTTCATACCTTCATTATTTAAGTACTTAGAAATATCATCTAACATAAAGCCGCTCCTTTTATTTCATTCAATTAAAAGTGAAGTCATATGACTTCATGACCCCCTGCTTGACTGGAAATCAGTTTCCCCATAGCAGCTGAAGTAGAACAATGAAGTGGAACAATGCTGATAATGCATGCGATTTGTCTGTTGCTGAGTAGTGCTCACACAACATCAAGACAGACTCTGCAGTACTCCCCTCACTTCCTCCGAAAGGCTAGTTGGTCAGGGTGGACAGAGGTTGTAAGACAACATAGCTGGAACAGCTGACCCAAATCGACCAAAGTAATATTGCCTGCCACATAGGCTCAGCAGGCTCAGCAACAAAGGCCAAGAGAAAGGAGGGGAGAATGCACTCATTAAGGTGCTGGGAATTTGGTTTTCCAGTGGGGTTTTTGGGTTGGGGATTTTTAAAATATTTTATTTAACTGCCTTTATCCTGATGCACAACTTTTTCATCTTATTTTCTGTCTTTCCCTTAGGAACATTTTCTACTGACTGTTTAAAAGTTTCAGTTTGATAAATTCTGTAGCAGGAACCACATAGTGGAATCTCCAGGAGGACCAAATTCTGCCAAGGAATCTACATATTTAAATATTTCAGTCACCCTACACACTGTAGGAGCTGCTCAGAAAAATATTCATGATGGTGCAATAAAACTGCTTGAGGGGGGGCTAGTGCATTAAGTAGTCAAATATACAGTATGAAGGTGGTGAAGGATTAAGTCAGTTACCTTGTCACAAATAACTCCATTCTTTCAAACTGGTCCACCAAATCATGTCATCCAATCTATGCAAATGACAAGCTGAGGGAGTGCTGAATCATCTAGGTAATTAATGATCAGAGAGCACTAAGTGTGAGTACTGGCACAGCCCTGAGTCCCAGCTATGCTGCAATTAAACTGTAGGATGAACTGAGACTTTATTCCTGTAATTTCAATATATAGAATCATGGATTCATAGAACCAAAAAACGATCAAATCATAAAACCGGAATCATAGACTCATAGGATTGTTCGGAAAGGAAAATGCCTTTAAGATCATTTAATTCCAGACATGTGTTATGGGGGCAGGGACACCTGCAACTAGACCAGGTTACTCAAAGATCCATCCAACCTGACCTTGAACACCTCCGGGGATTGGACATTCACATCTTCTCTGGGCAACCTGATGCAGTGTCTAACCAACCTCTAATCAAAGTCTAGCCCCTTTCAGTTTAAAATTTTTACTCCCTTGTCCTGTCGCTACCTTCTCTGATGAAGTGTCCTTCCTCATCTTTTCTGTAAGTACTGAAAGACCATGCTAAGCTCTTCCTGAAGACTTCTGTTATCTAGAATAAACAATCCCAACTATCTCAGCCTGTGCTCCAGCAAGGCAGAGGTGCTACAGCCCCAGTCATCTTTATAGCACTCCTCAGGTCTTACTGCAACAGGTCCAGATCTTGCTGGTGGCCTCAGAGCTGAATGCAGTACTCCAGGAAGGGGGTCTCATGAGGGTGGAGTAGTGTGAGGAAAATCACCTCCATCAACATTGTGTTCGATTTTCTCTTGATTCAGCCTAGGATGTGATTTGCTTTCTGGACTGCAAGTGTGTATTGCTGGCTCCTATTCAGTTTTTCACCCACCAACACCTCTGCTTGGCTGATCTCTATACACTCATCTCTTTGATTGTATTTCTATGTGGAATTGCCATGACTAAGGTGCAGGAACTTGCACTTGCCCTTTTTGAACCTCGTGTGGTTGGCATGGGTCCAGTACTCAAGCCTGTCAAAGTCCCTCTGGATGGCCTCCCTTCCCTCCATTGTGACAACAACACCACACAGTCTGGCATCATTGGCAAACCTGATGAGGGTGCACTCAATGCCACTGTCCGTGTTGCTGACAAAGATGTTGACCGGTGTCAATCCCAAAACAGATCCCTGAGGATCTCTGGCCTCCACTTGTAGATTGAGCCATCTTCTTCAACTCTCCATAACCAGCCAATTCCTTATGAACCAAATGCTTCTTCTATCAAACCCATGACTCTCTAGTGTAGAGACAAGGATGTTGTGTGGAACAGTGTCAAATGCTTTGCTAAAATCCAAGTACATGACACCAGTTGCTCTTCCCTTCTCCTCTTGTAGAGGTCCATCAAATTTGTGAGGCACAATAAGCCCTTAGTAAAGCCATGCTGTCTTCCCGTGTGTTAAGACATGCACAGCACGGTTCGTAGGAGGACCTGCTCCATGATCTTGTCAGGCACAGAGGTGACATTAGCTGGTTTGTAGTTTCCTAGGCTTTGCTTTTTTCCCTTTTTTAAAATGGGGGCTATGTTCCCCCTTTTCTAGTCAGTTTCTTCACCGGGCTTTCACAACTTCTCAGATGTGATGATTTGTGTCTTATTCAATTAATCTGTCCGTTCCCTCAGGAATTCAAAAGTTTCTGCTGCAACGACAGAAAGTAGACAGTACCTTGTTATGGAAATTAACTTTTTCTGTCGTAAAACAAATCTGTAAAGCAGTCTACCCCTTCAAAGGGCAAAATTCTCCTTGAAGTTGCACTAGGCTTGAGTTTTGAGAAAAAAGCTTTCCTCTTGAAGGTGCAAGGTATTTTCTCTACATACTTTTTTCCAGGAGACTATACAGCCAGCCACATCACCAAGCATGATTTAATTTTATTATTTTCAGATCAGATGTTATAAATGAATTTTCAGGTGATCATGTGTGCATACTCTGCTTTCACCACTTTATGTAGCTTACGATCTTGGGAGGTCCTACACTCACCTGTGTGTGCACAGGAAAGCAGAGTGTTCTTTACTCTGATGAAACTTTACATGTTACTAGGACTATAGATGTGCTGGGTTTTTGTTTTTCTCCATTTCTATAACTCAGTTTATCTTTTTAATTTTCCAAATGACTTTTTAATAGAATAAACCATATGTGGATATGTGTATTCGGTTCTGGAGGGAGATTATTTGCATCCCTTTATATTTCTAGCACCTGAAATTGGAACCAGAGAAACACCCTTTATATAGACTGGCCAATAGGTTTTGGCAATCCTAAAAAGAAATCACAGGCTCTATTCCAAGCTGGAAGCACATGTCTTAGGGCTGCCCTAGGCTCACTCTGGCTGAAGCTGGGCTGAGCTGGCTTAATCTCCTGCCTCATGACCGAGTGGCTACTTCCTCCCCTGCCTGAGTTTGAGGTCTGCCAGTGCCTCCTTGGGCAGAGTCCAGCAAACCGAGCAGTTGCCATTCAACAAACAAGGGCCCTAGGTGGGGCTGAGCCTGGTGAGACTCATGTGTGGGGGCCAAATTCATGATCACCTGGGAGCAGACAGAAGGCAGCAATCCAGAGTAAGGAATATATAAAACTTCCCAAGCAGAACATCCAAGTTTCAGTGGAGCAGAACCCCACTATGAAACTTGTATCCCTCCCAGAGAAGGTCTTAGGATATCAGTGAACTATCAGGTATCATCTGCATTTAGTGCTATTTGAGAAGAATTGAAATTGTCAAACTTAACATCCAAGGAGAGAATGGAAATGTTAATGGAAATCAGGAGCACCACTAACTAGTAGTTCACATAAAATTCTAATTGTATTATTAATGAGGATTTTCTGTTCCGGTGTTGTAATTTGGACAGATAAACTATAAATTTTACTGACAATAAATTTGTATCTCCCGAAATCTTTGGGTATGTTTTCCCATAACAAGATTTTGAATGTAAAATTTCTAAGCCTTGTGGTTTGCTTTGATCCACCAATTTTCTGCTGTGTCTGCTTTGAAACAAACTCTATGCAATGACCTCTCAACTGCTGACTGCTGAGTCTGCCCTCTGGTTCATCTCAGAAAACTGCATCTTTCTCTAGTCGCCTGAGGTTCCATCGTTACTGTTTTTTTGTCTGCTATCCTACCCTGTCCTTTTCCATATATGAACAGCTGCTCTCTCACGTCCACTTTCCGGAGGATTTGGGTAGCATAGATTGCAGTAGTTGAAATACAGTAAATGGGTGACCTCCTCCTGATGACCTAGCTGCAGACTGCTAGAGGAGCAAAGCCTGATGGAGTGAGTGACTGTACAAGCAGCAATAGCAAAATGATGATGTCTCCAGATCCTTTTGTAGTTCATTTCATAATCAAATTCACATCATTCTTTGTCAAAAGTTTATCTCTTAACCAATAATTTCTAGTGGTAGAAATTTTCATAATACCTGAGAAATGTATTGACTGTCTTGATGCAGACAGACACATTGTAAAGATGCAAATTGCTTTCCTTTGTTTGCACCACTTCATGAAAAGGTATTGACTGTCAAAGGGAAGTTTAATGTTCCTACCATTGCTTTTTCTGATCAGAAAAACATGAGTTTTTAAAAAGTTCATCAAATGTTGTCCTGATGTTTTACGTTACTATAGCCCGAGAACAAGCCACTCACATAAAAACCAATGGAAAGTGCTTACTAGACACTGTGAAGGTTGACCTATTTTATATGGATGCAGATTATTTGACCCATTAACCTGTTTATTTATTTAATATGATAGAAAGTGAACAGTGCAATTCAAATGGGTCATTATTGCGCCTGTTTGGAATTGTTATGTGTAATTCACATTCTATGTAACATTAACACTATACCAGAAGCCTGCTTCCATGCTCTCTTTTATATTAAAATAGTTCCTTTATTCTACACATTGCTGGCAGTTAACTTAAAAAGAAGCATTGACTTTGAATTCAGTTACTTAATTTGAAAAAGAAAAAAGATAACATGATTTGATCTATTTTTATAAGCACAATGTTCAAACCCAGACTTTCCTGAATAGGCTCTCAGGATTTAAATGTCAGAAAAAGCGATTGCAATTCTAAGCAGCTATGTCACAGGTAGTACCTGGTTGCATTTTGTACACAGAGATGAATAAATCCGTCTATGCAGTTAATTGGCACTTGCACAGCTATTTGCACAAGAAGTCAACAACAGTATTCTGTGTATTGCCTGTTTCTATATAATCATATATCGACAGCATTACAAAGGTAATTAGGGTGTAAAACAATATACTTACACATATATCACTCTAACAAATATAAACCTTTCTATGAATCATGTATATGTGTGTCCTAATAATACAGTCCTAATGTACATGTGCGTCCTAATAGTACAGTCCAAGGCCTGATAATTATGTTCAAACACACTGAAAATTGTGTTCAGGCAAGAGCTGTGCATTGCTTGAATAAGTTCACAATGTAAACCAGTTAATTCCTGGAAAGACATGTATGTATCTGATGAAGTGTTTCAGTGTTTAATACGAAGGAAAAGTGCTAGCCTTCAGTTTTGGACTTTAAGCTGAACACCTGTTGATTCATTTATGGTGTTCAAAGAGACTTCACTCGGTTTCTAAATCTGTTTCTGAGCTTTAATTGTCATACGCGTGATCACTGAGTATACACATTGTGATTTATATTCATGGCTTTGTTCAAAGAATGGTCTGTTCACTAGTGCGATAAACTCCACTATATTTGAATGGCCAAAACCTATTCTTTGTCCTCATGCAATTTATAGCATTATCTACAAGAAAAAAGAATCATAGACGAGTCAGAATGGAAAGTAGCTGATGCTGTCTGTTTTGTACTCAGTCAAAGCTTTGTATTTCTCTTGAACGTTGATCTATGCATTTTAATTGTCAATGATCCAGTATTAGTATTTCACTCTTTCTGGAAATTTCAAACACTGCACAACCTAGGCATTAGAGACTCTTTTTCCTATTTGTCCCCAGTTATCTCTGCATGATTTTAGAGATTATTCCAGATTTGCACAAAGAATTTTCAGCTTTTCAGTATAACTACTGTGTGTTTGCATGAGTAATAAGCCAAATATATTTGTATCAAGACACATGTAAATGTTAAGGCACGTATATTTGGCTCCTAAATCTATTTCAAATAGATTTTCTGTTTTAATACTCAAATTCTCAGAACCACTTTCTGTGAATTGTGTGATCACATAGTTGTTTTGCTGTAAAGACTTGCCCTTGCTATATGGTGATTTTAAATAATCAGTCCAATTATTTATGTTAAAGGAAAACTGTAGGCACATTTATGGTGACTGCTTAAAAATGTTTCAATGATTTCTCACTTCTCATAGAAAAAGCCATTTCACAATCTTAAAAGAATTAACATTTTCCTAAAATCATACACTCTTGCTTTATACCCATAGTAGCCACGGCAGTACTTTTTCAGTTCTACCAAACTTTAATATAAAAGTTGATCTGAATTTGAATCAGATCCAAGCTTTCTACTCAAATACTGCAAATGCACCAGGATCAGCATCACTAATTCTTTAATAAAATGGATATTTTATGAAACCTGACAACATTAGTAGACATTTTTTAAAATTGTAGATTAAGCCCTTTATGGGGAATCACTAATGACAGTCAGGTTCAATAGAACAAAGATTTCATCTAATATTAGTTTCTGGCAACTCAATTTGCAAGGTTATTTTTGCAGATTAAATTAGCTATATTGGGAGGTCACCCTCTTACTTCTAAATCAAGACAGACAGACAGATGCATAATGGCATAATGCTATAGATGTATTATTAACTAATCTTTCATAATAAGGAACTTAGCTACCACTAGAAAGGGGTGAACAAAATAAGATGGTGTTTTATAATGTAATAAACATATCTCAGAAGAAGTAGGTGAAAACTGAATATCACTAAATGTGCAATCTATCTCTGTCCCAGTATTCTATCTCTGGAAAATCTAGGTTCTTAGTTAAGAGTCAGAGAAGCAAGACACCACAATTTCAACTGGCTTAGGACCTATCTAGTCTAGGCTACGTGATGCAATTGTGTCCTTGAAAAGGTGGCTTTCCAACTTATTTTTTCCAGCAACCAACTACTGTCTTAACTTATTATAATCAATCAGTAGTTGGTAACTTATAATGTTAATGCAAGAAAAGTAATGTGGATTTGAAAATTTTTCATCAAATTTAAATTTGTTCTTGATGGATTTACATTTATGTGTTAGAAGTCTATTTATTTTTTACTTCTAAGAAAAGTAACAGGTACAACTGTGCTGTATATTATACGAAGTGCAAGACAGTGAAACAAAAAATTCTTGGAAAAAAGAAAAAAACGAAGGAACCCAGTTTAAAGGTTTATCTTGAATTCAACAATCTCTTGCCTGTGTCCTGGAAGCTTTTGTCATATGTTTGAATCTCTGTCTTTCGTTTGACTTTTGTCCAAGGACAGAGTGTCTTGTAGGGACATCACTTGCTCACACTCAAACAACATAGTCTCTTATGAAGAAAAATGAAAAATACCTAAAACGAAAAATGCTCGGTGCATTTTGGGGCTAACTAAAGGACCTTTCACTCCCACTGCAGAGGGTACCAGGGATGAAAAAAGTAATGCAAAAATAACAGCAGGGCTGCACCAAGATTCCTCCCCTCACAGCTATCTTCTCTGGAGAGGCAACAACACATCTCTGATTTGGGTTAGGGTTCAGAGAGCGGCAAAGCCTAGAGCTGCAAAGGCAGTGAGGCTGAAGGGGTCTTTTGTTAATGTGAAACTGTATAGCTCAAATAGTTTGAGCAGAGTATCTTTTTAAGTCCGAGAGCTGAGTTTCTGACTCTTAGATTTTGCATTGTAGAATGCTGTTCTCTCTTGCTGAGTGAAGTTGATTTTTTGAGTGATAACTTCCAGTATCACAGAAAATTCTATGCAGGAAAGCTAAAAGCAAGTTCTAGTGTTTCCATTGACTTGGTTTTAAAAATGATAGGGTTATTTTTACAGGTGAGTTTTGGGGAAGGGCTCATGCTAACGAACTGTTCTCCCCATATAACAAAATAAAGTTTGGGAGTAATCGTTTTGCCCTCAAAATATCATTATTATTATGAAAGAATATTGGACATCTAGCAAACTCTCAGTAGTCTAGAAATAGCTACTGTGGATCAAACTGAGGTACAACAGTAAGCACCCAGTAAATTGGTGGGATGTGTAAATCTCTCTGAAACCAATGGGTGTTTGGTTGTCTGAATAAGACTTTAGTGTTCTTAGGACAGCTGATATAGCGTGCCCTTGGATACAGGTACTGCACAACAAATTACAGAGGCACATTTACTTTACCTGGTCTCTGCAGAATTCATAAGTTTTATTCAGCTTTTGGCAAAAATAAATTGAAACAAATAACTGGTGTTTATATTTGTATTGCAAAAGCATCCTCGAACTCTGACCAATGGTAAGATATCAGTGTATTAGATAATGAGACAAACTGTGTTCCTAAGTATTTACAAATCACATAAAGTTGATGACAATGTGTATTATTATCCATGCCTTGTAGATGTGCCACTATGACATAAGAGTAGTGTAAAGTCTCTCTGAATTTTTTTATTTAGTTATTATTTAGATTATTTTTTAGTTGTTGTTTAGATTTATCAGCAATCACCCACAGAGATGCATCAAACATTACTATCCATCTAATCGATTTATCAGATTAAGACTTTTGGCTATGATTGGAACTCAAAGGCACAGTATTAGTCAAAGAAAAGATGATAACAAATGCCATGGGTTTTCCTCTCAAAAGCATTTGTGTTTCCTCTGGAACTGCAAATGAATATACAATACAGAAATGGATTCTATTTTATAACAGTGTTTAGTCAGTGGCATTATCTCCCCTCCTACTTGCCTGCCTCTCAGCACAGATCACTGCAGGGGCTCCTTTCCTATGTCTTTAAACCGATTTACTCAGAAGACTTTTTCTGACAGCATGATAGAAGTCACCTCTCTGATAGTGTGTTTTCTTCTGTAATGGCTGTATGTGCCATGGGACTGCAGTTCCTAAATGGTAGGTGGTTTGTAAAGGGTTGTTTTATTTTTAGAGCAAATATATTTAATGGATGCATTCTGATGGCAAATTGTGAGAGAATTGTGGCCATTATAATAGCAAATATGGTATCCACAAATTTTTCCAGCTTTAAGTCGTAATAGACATACATATTTTTTCCTTCCCTTAGGTAAAAATTAATGGCTTTTAAGAAAATCCTAAGCATTGACTGCTGATCACTGCAAGAAAACCTCAGCACCCAGCTGGTGACACAGAAAAATGAATTGGGGAAAACGCAAGACTAGTAGTGAAGACACAGAAGATTTTTAAGTAGCATTTAGTCAGTTATATACTTTTGCTCCACTTTTCAAATTTGTGCTTAAAATTTTTCCCTTCAATGTTCTTGCTAAGTTTTGTATTGTACAGTCTATTGGTTATGTGTCTCTCATAATTCAGTTCTAACTCCTTTCATTATCGTGTTCATTGAGCTATTCTCCTTATTAATATAATCATCTGGTTTTGCTTTAATTTCAGTCAGTTTTATCTTAAATATGTCTTTATAATCTTCTATGTCACTTCCCTGCTGTTTCTTACCTCTTTCAAGCACAAGCAAAGACAATATTTGCCTTGATTTCAGTGAGCTTTAGTTATTAAGGCTCTGTATGATATCTGAAAGCTATTTGACAACAGTAAATTTTCCTTGGAGTATTCCATAGTCTTTGGTGCTGATCTCAGGAAAAAATTCTCCTGTCATCTTTGGTATAGAGATTTACTGTATCAACTCCAGATTTTTGTTCTTTTGGTGGGTGTCATGGTTTGATCTGGTTGGGAGTCTGTTAAGTGGGAATAGGAGCTAAAATGGCATCTGTGAGAAGTTTTGGGAAAGCAGAAAAAAACCAAAATGCCTCTCCCACAACATTGCATCTTGAAAAGTCTGTGTCTAGGATCTATTCCCCTAAAGGCATCTACTGAACTGGGACTCTTGAAAGGGCTCGTTATCTATTCCTATTGTTTTGTATGGCTGCTGTTTTATGTATTGGGGAATGTATTAGGAAAGGGGACTTGTTGTTTAAAGTAAATTTTAGTTGTTTCCCTGAAGTGTAGTTTTCTCTTTTTTAGCCTGTTAAACTCATAAGTGGTGAATTAAGCCCTGCCTGTCTTTGTTTCAGTCTATTAGCACTTTGCTAATTAGGCTGATTAGAATTCATACTGGATCTGAGCAGCATATCAAATGGTGACAGAGGGGTATAGAACAGTAATAAGAAGAGTACCAACAACCCAAGATGAACAGGAGCAACTGGAACTTGTGCTACAAGATCACTCACTACCTTGCTAGTGTTTTCCTGGCTTCCAAAGACAAGGATATCCTTATTGCATCAGAGAGATCCAGAGTATGAATATCATGGGAACTAGTGAACCAATACAATAATAATCACAAGTGCTTTTGATAGCAATCTGTTTAGATGTCTTTGAAGTACATAAATCTGCAGTGTCTAATCTCCAGTCTTCTATGTGAAAGTCAAAAACAGCCCTTCCAAAAGAAGAATTAAGAGCATGCATACCATGCACTCCTTCCTCTTGATTAATAATGAAGATATATGGCAGAAAGAAACAAGCATTCTCAGGGAACGCTTATTGTGATTTTTTAAAACATATTTTAGTGACTTCAAGGAGCAGTAGAATAGACTAGTAGTGCAGCTGATACTAGGATGAAGGTATTTTCAGTTTCAATCCAATATCTACCTACCTTGAAGAAACTGGAGAAATGAAGTAGCACGTACACTAATTTCAAATTTCTTTACTTGATCTATCTGAAAACAGCAATCTAAGTCAGTGTCTGGGTAATCCACTCTTTGTCAAAGTCTTTATATATATAACACTAACATATGTGCACAGATATTGGACAACTTAATTCATCGCAAACAATAAAACTTAACTTTATAACTGGTTTGTCTTAAATAGCTGTATTTTAAGTAGAATCAAATTACAAGCATAGTATCGAGTACAGAATAGTTTCAGCTGGAAGAGACATTCAAGATCATCAAGTCCAAGTACTAGCAACAAAAATATATCTGCAAGTAAGCAGATTGGATGCTAATCAAATCTTTTTTTTCCATTGCCCTAGTCATGAATATTAACTTATACTTGGATGAATATCAAAGGCTAATCATCATTTTACTACTTCAACAACTTCTTCAAGCAGTACAAGAAATGGACCAAGAATAAATATAACTTAACTTTTGATTTAGTAAGTGCACATCTATATTCATAGAATAATTGAATTGTAGAGTTACTTAGATTGCAAAAGACCTTTAATATCATCAAGTTCAACCATATACCTTACTCTACTTAGCCCACTATTAGATTCACCACTAAACCATGCTCCCCTAATATAACATCTATGCAGCTTTTGAACACATGCAGGGATGGCTACTCAACCACATCCCTGGTCAGTTTGTTCCAATGCCTGACAACCCTTTCTGTGAAATAAATTTTACTGATATCAAAACAAAACTTCCCCTGATGCAGCTTGAAGCCTTTCCTACTTGTTCTGTCACCAGTTACTTGTGAGAAGAGACCAGTGCCTGCCCCTCTACAATGTCCTTTCAGGTAGTTGCAGAGAGTGACAAAGTCTCGTCTCAGCTTCCTCTTTTCCAGGCAAAACAGCCTCAGTTCCCTCAGCCCCTCCTCATAGGACCTGTTGTCTAGACTGTTCACCAGTCTAATTACCCTTCTCTGAACCCACTCCAGCACCTCAATGTCTTTCTTGTAACTGAGGAGTTAGAAATTTGAATGTATAAGAAGTTATCACTTGGACTGTCAAGTCCATTACTGAATTACTCATTTGACAACATTGATTCATAGACCTACTCTAAAATTCTCAACAATTTTTTTTTATAATCAGCTTCATAGGACAGCACAAATGTGTGGATTTTTTTTTTAGTGTATATAAGAATAACCTTCTTCAGTGTTAACTCTCTTCTGATTTCCTTCATAGCTTTGTTCTCCATGGAAACTTGTGCTGTGAAGTGTAACTAGGAATGGGACAGCCTAAAAGGTTCATTGTATTTCCATCTGATAGTACATCAGAGAAGAAAAATGAATAGCAGTTACTGTGCTATGTGTGAGTACTTGTTCCACTCTTACTGCTGCAGTACCCTTTTTTTATTGATATAATTTTAATGTTGATACAGCTTATTTATAGCTTAAAGACATAGCCAGGATAGAGTCATGGTTGTATTCTGTAGTAAAACAAATCTTAAAGTTCTAACATGTATTAGCAGCTCCAGAAAACACTAACATTCCAATGAAACAGAAAACTACAGCTACTAAGGTCTTTATTAGCTAATATTTACAGCACTTTGTGTGCAATATATGCAGTGTTTTAAGATACATAATCATAGACCAACATTTTAGCCCAAAATTTCTTATGCTACTATAGACCAAGCAGAGTGTCAATACGTGCACTTCTAACAAAATAAGTTTACTTCAGCTTTAAATCACATCACTCTCTTTGTCCTTGCTGAGGTGTTTTGGGATTGATCCAATGATGTGACTCATACATTTTATTTAAAATTACTTAATGCCCAACCCCAGTATAATCACAAATCCTCCTTTTTTACCTCCTAGTTTACACCCTCTCCCTGGCACCACTATCGCACTTGACCTTTCTGTGCCAAAAACCTGGCATGAATAGTAATCTGAACACCCACAAATTCAATTATTGACCAAAACAGCCCACAGACAAAGTGTTGATATCATAGTTTTACAAAGAGAATAATTGATGAAGAAACATGAAAAGTCTTTTCCAGAACGATGGAGCTGTCAGTGTTAGTGCCAAGGTTGAATTCACTCACTATTCGTGTCCCTGTTCTCTAAACACACAAAAGTGTCACTCAAGGTCTGTTAAAATCACTGATTATAAAAAAATTAAGCCAATATATTTCTGAGATATCTTATAATACTGTATAGTCTTTGGATGCTGAGAAGCACAGGTGAACAGAAGGTACGTATGAAAGCCAAAGTTAAGTCACAAAAGAGGACAGACACTCCAGTCAAAACCTTAGATTTCAAAACTGTGGGGGCATAAGCATAAAAAGCTGTACAGAAAACTTCAGGTCCAAAAAAGAGTTCTATCCAACAGATAATGAAATCCAAGAAAACTCCTGCTATAGCATTTGACATTTGGATTTGTGAGTTAGCATGGATTTAATACAGGATTTATTTTCCTGTGTCTTCCTTCTTGAAATTTGTCAGTCATAATTCAGCTGTCTGCTTCTACTTCTCTCTTCAAACTGTATAAATTTTGTGGTTAATTCTACTGCAGGTCCTTTCTTCCATTTTTCTCTTTAAATCATTTTTCTGTGGCACCTGCTCTACCTTTCTACTTCAAGTTTTACATCTCTTTTCAGGTTTTACATCTATCTTATTTGAGCTTGCCATTTCCCATGTTTACTTAGAACTGCATTAAATTTCCTTTTAATTGCTTTGTTTTCCCCGTCTGCTTCAATTTATGGGTTTAAATCACGAGAGTTTTATGACAACTTTTCAATGTCTTTTATCTCAGACATCTATTTTTACTTCTTATTTTCAGTCACAGCAATTTTCATATTGATGTTTTGATGTATATAACCATCTCCTATTACTTATTCTTGGCATATTGACTTTAAAAGCATTTCCTGTTTGTATAAATCTCTGCATTGGTTATGTTATATGTTAAATTCAGAAATAATCTTACAATTATTTTCTGTATGGGAATATTGTGACATGGAATGGCAACACAGAATTCTTAAAACATAAGATTTAAAACATGTGAACTTTCAGATTCTTTATACAGTTGTAAATCTGATCTGCTCCTACTACTGGTAGTTCTTCTTTCTCCTGATCCCAGTCTTTCACTTTTGTGACTTGAGTGGCATAGTTCGAGTGCTTTCTGGTGAAGATTGAGGGAAAAATACTCAGAGTACTTCATCCTTCTCTGAATTCCATAGAAGCTTTATTTTTGCCCTTGATACCCCTGGCAAGATTTAATTCTGTATGTGGTCTGGCTTCTCTAACCTGATCCCTGGCTGAGCAGACATTCCTCTATATTCCTTCTCAGCTACTTCTCCTCTTTTTTCATCTTCTGTAGTCTTATGTCTAAGTTTGTCCAGGAGTTCCTTGTTCATCCATTCAAGCCTCCTGATGATTTTGCCTGACTTTCTTCTCAGTGCTTTTGAGTTTTGGGGAGCTGATTTTTGAATGCTAACCAGCTTTCTTGGGCTCTCAATTCTTCCATGACTCTATCCTGTTTCATTCTTCTGAGAAGGACCCTGAAGATGCTGAAATACACTATCTTGAATTCCAATGTAACAAACTTTCTGGATGCTCTCCTCACTGCAGTAAGAAAGTTGAACTCAGTCATCTCATGATCATGGCAGCCAAGGCTGACCTTGAGTTTCACATTCCCCACCAGCTCCTCTTTGTTGGTGAGGACGAGGTCCAGCACAGCACCTCTCCTCACTGGCTCCTCTGCCACTTGGGGGAGAAAGTTGACATCAGTGTCCTCTATGAATCTCCTAGATTGCTTATGCACTGCTGTATTGTCACTCCAACAAGTGTTGGGGTCAGTGAACTCCTCCATAAAAAATAGGTCTTGTGAAGATGAAGCCATTCCTGTCTATAAAGGGCCTCATCCAGTTGATCTTCCTGAGTTAATTCTTAATATCGCAAGTGTTTCCATAAATTTCAGCTGAGATTATTCACTACCTTACATGACCCTTAATGAAATAATCTGTGTAGAAGTAGCTTTGCTAATTACACTTGAGCTAGTTATAAAAAGAATGACTTTTATTGTTGTGACTGTAGTGTCATACACAATCTTCAAAACAAAATTATCAAGGTTTTTTTTCAGAAGTGAAAATCCTTAAGAACCAAGAGATGCAGAGTCATTTGACATCAGCACTTTATACACAGCAAGGGCAGTTTCAAAGCACCTGACTGCAGTTTCAAAGAATCCTGACTGCAAGAAATGACAGAAGAATGTACTGTAGAGAGTTTTGCTCTTATTAAGGACATAGAACAAACAGCACAATATTTATCCTGCTTTTAATTCTTTCTGAATCACTTAGGCATGATTCAGTTATCAGTTATGATGTTGAGGAAAGCTGTATTTGCTCATTTATGTTTACAATTCATAGACAGCTTTTAACTCTTATTATTTTTAATCATGGCTCTACTTTGGTTACAGTTTAAAATCCGTCATCCAGAAATCCCTGAAGCTCACAGTATTTCTTAGTCTGCAGAAAATACTTTTGCCTTTGGCTGCCCTTAGGGTTAAGGCTAGAAGAGCACGGGGAAGTGTGTCAAGGTCTTGGACACATGCACTAAGAACCCTACTGGGTTTGTGGTACTTTGGAACTTTTTTGCCTGAAGGAGGGCAAATATTCATTAAAGTATTTAAATACTGGGGAAAAAAAAGGCACACAAATTCAGTGAGGAAAATAATAATAACGAAAGTACTTTATAGCTTTGAAGATCTTGTATTCTATATCTGAATAAAAATCTTCAGAACTTTTAGTAAGTATATAAGCCATCTGAGAATGTAATCTATGAAGGAATTGTTAATAGCTATTTTGCTTGTAAAAAAATCCTCCAAGCTTCCTGGTTACACTGCCTTCTAGATATGGTAGTAAATTTGTATTCAGTAGAACCATCAGTAGCTTTTACATTTCCTTATGATGCAATTTTGCAACCTTAATTTAACACTCTTAATCTTTTCTTTTTATTGCAAAAACCTGTCAGAGATCAAAACATGAATGAAAACCAGTGCTATTTTTTTAAGATCTATGACGTGTATGTGGACCAATATATTGCGCATTTATATCATTATTGTGCATTTTTATGAGCTGTCATTATTTTATATATTCAGCAATCTGAAGTTTGTTGGCCGTTTTGCAGAGTGGCATCTGAGAATGCGTCCATTGTGTGTGGTACCTTCATCCAACACAGTTCAGATAAAGTGTGAAACTTGGGAAGGAATAAAAAGAAATCAAGGGTCAAACAGAGTTCACAAAAAGATGGCACTAAATGGAATAGTAGATACCTACAAAAATCAAAGTACTGATTAAATTGTATTACATAGCTTTATGAAGGAAACTGAAATAAATACTGTATTCTCACTAAAGAAATCCTTAGAGTGCTGGAAAACTGATATTAAGGAACACCAGTTTGTGTCTTTAAGAGACAGTCTGGTTTCCCAGGTGCTTTGAGTTCCCATTAGGCACTCAGTCACTCAGCAGCCTGAGGACTTATTTAGGCTTGGTTGTTCAGAGTTGCTGGAGTGCTGTGTGTGTCCCTGAGTGAGGCTTTTAATAACTTGGTAAGTTAAAAAATAGTGGAACGTGTTGGTTAGAGTCACATGAGTCAGATGTAATAATGTAAAATATGTTGGCATTTTCCGTACTTCAAGCTTGTCTTTTATAACATGTTTTCTAGACTCTAGAAATATCTGTGTGAACTGTAATGTCAATGACTCAGCAATATATCAATCAAGCATTTCACTTAAGGTTTTAACAACAGAGACATGTATTTAAAATTCTTTGGGATATAAGTAGATTGCAGTTAATCATTGCTTTTCTGATCAGGTTCAGATAAATAAGCAGGACTCTAGATCTCTATGTTGTTTTCAGTACATGAAACCATTGAAGTGATTTTCAATCAGGTAGAATACAAAAATAAGGGTGTAGAAGAGTATAAAGCCATGAACATACCGTATCAGAAAGAGCAAGCGAGTTTAGGACATCAGAGATGCTTTTACATTTAAAAAAGTGTGTATTACTGTGATGCCATATTGCTTCATATAATGTGTTCATACAATTTTTGCTAATTGCAAATATTCTGTGACAAAGGGTTTGTGATTGAATGTTTCATATGTTTCTATGGAGTTCTGTAATATCCTTAATGATAATTCTATGAAGAACAGAAATTTGCAAATTCGTTTTTTTCTTTGTTTACTTTTCTGATTGCTCTCCTTATACAAACGTAAAAGAACGCTGAGTCAGCGGTAGTTAAATTTCCTTTAGTACACTGGATAGCTAAGCATCTTATACAGTTGGACTAGAAATGCTGGTAATTAGAGTTATTGCATCTGGATGGAAACAATAAAATTCATTTCCATTTACTTTATCATAGTGCTCAAAAATGTTATCAAACATAAAGATGAATGCATGAGATCCCACTAATACAAGGTTTTGCTGAAGCTGTAAAACAAAACTAGACAATGAGGGAGAGAACATAAAATAATCCATATTTTTAAAGGAGTCTCAACTTTTTTCTCTAAGCTTGTGACAAACAAGGCCTGGATTTAACCTTGGTGTAACTCCACTGAAGTTAGCTGAGATACACCAAACATGGTTTTGCCCCAGAGGGTTTTGGATTCATTTATTTTAAATGAAGTCTATACATATTTTAAAATGAGCATTGCCCTTCAGAATGCCAAAGTAGAGAGTGCAAAAAGAAAAACTTCCTGAAAGCTACAAGAAAATGTGTGGCAGGAAGTATTTTAGGCCTGAAAGTCAAACAATTTAACAACTTCTACAGCCTCGTTCATCTGGCTCACTTTTCTTATTCAATGGCTGTGAATCTCTGGTGTAGATAGGAAAGGATAAATTATATGTGCCTGATGTTTCTGATTGATCCAGATCCTTCCTAAAAGAGATTGCATCATTCACTTGTTGGATACACTACCATGTTCAGAAAAATAGATAGAAAAAGATTATGTCTTCTGATATGGTACTAGAAC
>JAOXOE010000001.1:12325722-12345658 GCA_028565055.1 Phoeniculus purpureus
ACCCCAAGTGGCCATCCCCTCCTTCCATGACCTATAGACTTTCTTCTTCCTCTTCAGTTTGCCCAGCAGCAACCTGTGTAACCATGCAGGTCTTCTGGCCCCCTTGCTTGACACCTTTCCTGTTGGAATGCTCTTGTGTTGTGCTTCAAAGAAATGATCTTTGAATGTTAACCAGCTATATTGGTCCCCTTTACCTGCCAGTACCCTGTCCGATGGGATTTCCCCTAGCAAATGCTTGAAAAGGCAAAGTTGGCCCTTCTGAAGTCCAGGGTTGGTGCCCTGGAGGAACCTCCTGGATTGTGGCTGGTTGGCTGAGTAGGTCTTCCAGCAAATATCAGGGTAGTCAAAATCCCCATGAGAACCAGGGCCTGTAGCAGTGAGGCTGCTGTCAGATGCCTGTAGAAGACCTCATCAGCTTCCTCATTCTGATCTGGTGGCCTGTAATAGACACCCACAATGGTGTTACCCATGGCAGCCTGCCCCTTAATCCGCACCCACAAACTCTCAACTCTCTCTTCATCCACCCTTGGACAGAACTCAATACATTCCAGTTGCTCTCTCACATAAAGAGCAACTCCTCCACCTCGCCTTGCTGACCTGTCCCTCCTGGAAAGGACATAGCCATCCATGACTACATTCCAGTCATGAGAGCTTTCCCACCATGTCTCTGTAATTGCCACTAGATCATATTCACCTAACTGGACACACATTTCTAACTCCTCCTGCTTGTTCCCCATGGTGTATGCATTGGTGTACAGGCATTTCAGGGAGCTAGCTGCATGCTCCCTAGGACAGCGAGAGACTGCCTGGTTTTCATTAAGACCTGAGATTTCCTGAATTCCCCAGAATCACCAAGGGAATCCCCAGATCACCAAGAAACCTTGATAAATAGCTTTCGAGGACTGGCGCTGTTGAAGCTCAGTGAGGTCTGGGTGCTACTTCTGGTTTCACCATCTTTTGTTACATGATGCTACTAAAAAACCGTGATAAAGCATCTATGTTAGTTGATTGTGTCCATATTCCCTATTATGTAAAACTCAGTTTTATAGCTTATTCAAGAATGTGATTTTCTTTGTAAGAGAGATAAGAAAGAGTAAAAAGAAAGATATACAAGTAATGAAGATGACATCCTTGCTTTGCAGTCTGGAAAACGAAAGAAGCGAAGTATGACAGAAATGAAATTTATTCTGATGAGGGAATTCTGTAGGTTGAGCCCCACCAATACTGCTCTAAGCATCCCAAGATGCTCCAGGGTAATTGCCCTGGAACATTCAAGAACCTTGTCTGTCAGATAGTGAAGTGAATGCCTCAAGGAAGCTTACCTGTCATGAAAGTGTTTTATGTCACCACACTCTTAAGACCGAATATGCAAATTCTTGTCAATATGTACCCTGGGAAAACTGTGCCACAGAGTTGTTTAATTTCCTGTCTAGACGTTCTGACCAAAAGCTACTCATAAAGCTCCCTCTGAATGTGATCAGATTCTTTCACCAATCAGCAAACAATACTGATTTGCTTTTAAACTTGGCTTTTTAAGTAGAGATGATGTTGTACAAAATGTCAGTTGCATAAAATACACTTGGATTGCGTGATCATAATTGAGTTTTAATTATTTGGAAGAGTAAATAAGGGCTTGTAATGAAGGGTATCAGTTTTGAATAGGCAAAAATTAAAAACAGAGAGTCAACTGAAACAAAATATTTCATTCTATTTTCATTGTATCCCTTTTTTTAGGGGATGGGAAAATGTTTTACCTGGGTATTTTGTTTTGTTGTTTTTGAAGCATGGAGTAAGTCTAACCAACAAATCCAAACTACATTTGCTGACATTTTTTGTCTCATCTGGATTGCATTTCTGAGTGAAGGTCATTAAAAAAAAGTCACCTAACTTCCCTTCTGACCCAATCAGAAGACCATGGCCTCAGTTCCTTTTTCGCTTTCAGTTCTTCTATAAATATTAAATACACCAACTGTGCACATTCAGAACCCTACTAAATCAGGGCTGAGATTATCTCTTCTTTCTGCCCCTTACCTGGATGCTCAAGGAAGCAGGAAGGTCTCCTTGTATCATTTTGTCTGATTCACTGCAAACTCAAGCAAAGGAAGATACAATCTAGCCCAGTTTTATCATCTGTCCTTCAAGTACCAGAGAGCAGTAAGAGGAAAGAATAGCAGATGTAGCCATGTGTTTAGTATCAATTGAGAAGTAATTCTGAGAAATGTTTTGCATTTAATTTAAAACATTAAAAGAATCACTCAAATGACTGTCAGGCAGAAGGTCATTCAATATATGGAGAAAAAAGGAAAAATGTCCTGTGGTTTGTCTGGAGATAAATGAGATACAGATGGTGCTTAAAGCTCTCTGACCCAGAGCTTGAAGTCTATCTTGAATCTGACTTCCAGACCTAAGTATTTTCTGTTCAGTCTAATAGGGATGTGTAACTTGTGAGGCAGTGTTTACTTACATGTAGGCATACAGGAAAGCTCTATATGAAAAATTACTACAGACAATGCAGGCCAAGTGTGTTTCTTCTTGTCCATATCTAATAAATCCACTTCTGTACAAGCTGCAAATTATTCTTACGTGCCAATGTAAGAATGGGAAGCGAGGGGCTTACAGAGTTACATATGGGAAAAGGTCCATTGCAAGAATGTTTCAAGGACAGAGTGAAATTACAGTTCTTATATTCAGAGAAGCATAAAGCTTTTTTCTAATTCCAGCTGACACCCTGTGAGTTGGGAATAAGGTCTGGTGGTGGTTCAACTGACAGTGGCAAGTATCGCTAGCATCCGACAAGTTGTCATAAAGGTATAATGAGCACTATAAAACAGCAAGGGTTGATCGAGAGAAACAGCACCATGAAAGACTTTGCCCATGGTGGAAGCTTAGGTATACTGTCTGCGGGAGCAGTGAATCAGATGCCTTATAAGAAATGTCAGCCTGCAATGTTACAGTACAAAATGCTGCAAAGCCAAAGCTCAGGAGGTTGTCATTGAGCAGCGCAAGAACAACAACAACAAAGCTGTGTGGTCAAAATCTCAGTGCTATATATAGGGATCTGTACACTTAACAGCTGACACTCAAGCTAGCAAGGCAGAAAGTCATAAACAGTTGTTGCAGTAATCACATTTCCACATGACTAGGCAACACGACAGCATTGTCCAGTGTTCTGTAGCATTATTCCTAGAAAAAACCATGACCTGAGTTTCCAGAAGAAAAAGGCTCTGCTCTTTTCTTAGTACTCAGTTAACATGTCCTACATTTTCTCCATGAGATTCCAGTCCTTTTTATCTTTGCTCATTTTGCTGGTAACATCTCACAGTTTGTATTACAGGAAGTTGGTGCTAACAAAAGTTGCATTTTTACATATTAACTTCCAATTTACTTCTTCCGTGAGGTAGTTTTCATGCTCTGTCTTTACACCTTGTGTGTGTAGCTGTGAGGATTTTGCTGTTACTTTAATTGTGTGCAGTCTTCTCAGAGCAATTGCAGTCCAGTCAAAATGTTTAATGTTTTCTTAAGAGATACTCCAGTGCTCAAAGCTCCAAACATCACAGGCTTACACAAAGAAAATTTACCAGAAAACTTACTTTTTAATTAACACTTTTTCTGTATTAATGGTTTTGCAACATTTTTTTGCAAGTTGTGGGCTATAACTAGTGAAAAACATAGTATGTGCTAGACAGCTTGTAACTTCTCATTAGAAAAATGAAATTTTCTAATTAGAAAATCTGATCACGTCAGAAAAAGCAGCACAGAATGAAGGGTTTAAGCAAGCCAAGAGAGGAGTTAGAAGGTTTAGGTTCACTATGGAGAATAAAGGATCCTGAAAACCATTGCACCTATGCTAGAAGAGAGCTGCCAGCCTGTGATTTCATCAGTGTCCTTGGAGTCTATGCACTAGTCTCTGTATGCACATAGCTTAACTAAATGTCTCCCTCAAACTAGAAGTATGCTGGGGTATTGAAAATGCTTGCAACTGGGGTAAAAACAATGCTCTGAGAACGTTAAATATGCTAAATCTAGATATACACATTAAATTCTACATACATGTGTCTAAAATTGTTATAAAGAAACCTGAGTACATAGCTATATGTAACTCATAGAAGTCAGTATACCACCTCAGCCTGAAAATGTCATCAGAGTGTAATGCAGGAAAAACCAGTAGTGAAATGATGCAGAAATGAGCAATACCTGAGACCTGCTAATAAAACAGTGTTATACCTTTTTCATCAGTATGCCTAGTATAGCTACAGAAAATCCTTGTTTATGATGTACAATATAGACTGCAAGTAGCTATGTGTACAAATAGAATCTTGAAAAGTACCATTGAATTGGAACACCAAATGCTCCCGTGTAATTGCTAACACCCACAGCACTCATTACAACCTATCATGACCATGTTGTGTGTGCTTTTCAGTCTTCTTGGCAGCTTGTTCTGTTTGAGAGGTGATTTGGAAAGAGAGTGCTTTCTGCAAAGGACAAATTGTTCCAATGATGGGCCAGGGGAGAAAATGGAAATGCAGAAATATGATGATAAATACGATGTTTGGCTTTGCTTCAGTCACTTCAGTACTACAGTATGTAGCATGCTTAGAACTGCCAGCTTCTAAAAGAATGGAGGTGTCAGCATTGTCATGGTATTTAAAAACAGGCATCTGACAGTGAACAAAAAAACTCTTGAGATTTTTCAGTCTTTGTGGATCAATGTGAAATGATTACTAAACTGGCACTGTCAATGCAATTGCCATTCAAGAATTTTCTTTGGTGTCTCTGTGTATTGGATTAGTGTAAGGTACGTGCAATTCCAGAAGTTCATTCTATTTTGCATCATAGAATGCTTTCTAAATTGATACAGCCTGAAGCAGCTGTTGAATTGAAAGCAACATCTTTGTCAAAGAACAATACTTTATGTCATAGAAGGAAGATATAATTGATCTTGAATCAAAAAAAACCATCTACATAGTAATTCAACTCAGTAGAGCAACTTTTACAGCAAAACTTGTGGTTTGAAGTTTCCCTTTAAAATAGCTAGAATTTTTGAAAGAAGGGGGAAGTAGAATATTTCAATAAACAGGCAAAAATTACTACCTTTACATAATATGGCAATGCTGCACATATAATGCCACTCAAATGATAACACATATGAATAGTAACCTAATTACATGTATTTAAACCATTTCTTCCAGTACCTTATGTTTGATATTGTCAAGTTCTTTCTGTTAAAGAAATCAAAAGAAGAATTCAAATGGTCATTTATATTCCTAGTTAACAATATTAGGACCTTAAGTAGTCATTAACTTCATAGAAGTGTAGAATTGTTTAGCTTGGAGAACACCTTCAAGATAATCGAGTCCAACAATTAACTAAGGTGTACCAAGCCCAATGCTAAACCATGTCCTTAAGCAGCATATCCACACCACTTGTAAGCATGTCCATGGATGATGATTCATCCATCTCCCTGGGCACCCTGTTCCAATGTGTGAGCACCCTTTCAATGAAGATTGTTTTACATGAAAACTGTGATATGTTCTTGGTCGTATTGCTTTATCATGACAAGGCTTTTTTCCTATTAGAAATTACTCTTTTGATAACGTGATGACTTTTTTCATTAAAGGCAGGAATATTCTTTCTCATGCTTGATCACCTGCTTTTTGCTGCCTGTATTTGTCTGGTGTGTTTACTCAGATACCTTGGTCATGTAAACTGAACACATTCTCTGGAGTGGACTGTGTTCTTCATGAACAGCAAAACAGTAAAAGCCAGCAAAGAGCTTGGAAATTAGGCTTCTTGAAAGCAAGGAAAACATGAGGTTTTCTAGCTCAAGCTATGATGAAGGAACTGAAGACCCAACAGGAAGACATAATAGACTCATTAATCATAATCTGAAGGAACTTCAAAGGCATCTGTGAGAATACGTTATCTATTGATTCACATAGTGAAAATAGGTGAACCACTAATGCTTTCAACCCAGGTGCTGTGGGTAGTGCAGCACAGGCTGAGCCGTTGCAAAAATAGCTAACAAGCTAGACCTCTGATAAAATAAATTCAAAGTTCTTTAGCCAGGTGCTGGATATGCACAGTCTGTCTCTCAAGAAAGATCTTCCAGCTTGAGTTGTAACAATTTTCTTCTTTTTATCCACTGTAAGTCAAAATCTTCTCAGTGCTGGCAAAGAAAATGAATCATTGTTAGCTCTTTAAATAAAAAAGACTGAAAGCCAATATTTCTTTTCATCAACAGACTTCATTTGGAACAAGTTTCATGGATGACTCTTGCTAATTCTCTTTGAAATTAAAAATTATGTCTTGAACTTGGTATGAAATGTTACTTTTAATATAGAATAAATCAATGCAGATTAATATAAAAATAATCTAAAGTAATTGGCATCCATTAGGTCTGCTTTTGTACACATATGACATGTTACTGCTCCCTAAAATTTTCAATTACAAATGTGTAGGAGGTGATATGTCAGATAAAAGGAAGAGGAAAGGAGATAAGTAAAAGTTAATAAGACCTCTTAACATCTACTATGTAGCATTTATAAAGTTAAGTTAATTTTAGTTAATGAATGATGATACTGTGAAATATACTGTAGTTTGCAATTAGCTGGCAGGTTACAGGGAAACCTAGTCCTCGTGAAAATGGTATGTTTGAAGTTGCGTGATAATTGTTTCAAACATAGTAGTCTTCTGCTTCAGAAGTGTGACAAGCCTACAGATCTGATGAAATGGTCTGCCTTGAGTCCTGCATACACAAAGTCTACAGCAAGTAATAAGGTTTTTGCTTATGTAAAAGCTGCAATCACTAAATTTTTCTAGCACATTACATATCCTAGTCATTACCCGTGTATTGTCTGTCCTAGGACGTACTGTAAGATTGCACCTAATTCAGTACACAGTGCCCCTGAAAAGAAGGTTGTCTTAGCCCTATCTGTCTCTTACCACTAGCAATTGTCTGCATTAATCATTTGAGCTCACTGACCTAACAGAAAGGCTTTTTTCCCCCCTTTTTAATGAGTTCTTTTTCTATCAGATCAGTCAGCTGTTCTACTTCCTCCTTTAATTGCACCATAATTAGATTTGAAACAAACGAATAAGTTTGTTTGAATAAATTTGTTGTGTGTATGGTGCAACAATGAAGGGGAAGAACAGAATAGATTGAGTGAACTGTGTAGTTGTTATCAAGACTGGCAGTTGTTCTAGCAGCATATAATGAAAACACACCTTTATTCCTGTATCTGGAGTAAACTATCCCAAAATAAAAAAGTAAGCAAATTTGCACTGGCTTTACTATTGCAATCAGTTATCCTGTTTAATCCTTTTGCTTTATTGTATATATGCCTTCTTTTATCTAATGATAGGGAAGTGTCAGACCCTTCAATTTATGTTCATGTGGCAAGATACTGCCAAAACATTTACCACACCCTCAATCTGATTGGATTTCTTTTCAGTAATAGGGAACAAAATCACATTATGAAAGCATAAAGAAAATTTATTTGTTATAGGATCCCATATAACTGCTACTATTTGTATCCTAATGTCAGTGTTTACCCTGTGTAGCAAAGTTCAGTGTTATTTTCCATGCTGTTAACAGTTTGTCTCCTCTGCACACACATAACCTCGAGCTTGTACACTAAATCAGATACAAAGTTTGATGGCCTTGTTCCATGCCAAAAAGTTGCACAATTTCCATTCACATAAACCACTTCACAGTGAGTCTGTCTGCCTTACGATGACTTTGATTTTCTGACAATGCAGTATTTCAACTTTGATTCCCCAGCCACCCATTCACCAGAAAGGAAAGTAACAATCATAATCATACTAAAGTCCTCTGGATTGTTTTGGACAGTTGATGCTACTAACCAGATAGTTGTCACGCTAAAAGTATAGCCTTAAAGAAAATTAAACACATTGCATATGATTGGATTATTAAAGGAATGGGTATCACCTTGTCTGTCACTGGTTTCAGAAGTTTTAATATTGTATTTCCATAATGAACTACTAAGTTTTTAGATGTTATTTAAAATGTGAAGATGCTTTAATCTTCACAGTTACAGTATAACCTAGATCACTACATTGTTAGTATTCATTTCCACTCTGGGGACCAATGCAAATATGTTCATGCTTTGCTTCCAGTTTTGCAGGGAGTGCTAACTTATCTAAGAACAGCATTCTCATGATTTGCACAGATCAGTAGATATTAGACAGATTTAGCAGAGGATCTCAAGAGCAAGCACTGAACTTTCAGAGTTCAGGCCACTGTAAAAGAGACATGGCAGTGAAGAGGAACACGTGCTAACAATATTCATCCAGTAGCTGTTAGTGTGTCAGTAGGAATCTTTTTTTAAATTGTATCTAAGCACATGAAATCATTAATCTGTACAATCTGGTGGGAACTTAGACTACACTCTCCAACATTGTAAATCAAGAAGCTTTGAAATGAATGAAATAAGTTTTTGAAGGCATAAAATACTATATTATGGACAGTATCAAATGTCATTCCTTTAAAAACTGTCTTAGGATAGCGTTACATGCTACATGTACTACGGGTGTCAATTTTTATGAGTCATCCTCTTTCAGTGTAATCTATTTTAATTTAAACATAGGTTAGGAATACTTTAATTGTTGTTGAATATATATTCATACATTTATGTTACATTTCTAAGTGATTTTGTTGTCTGTTTTTCTAATTAATGAAGAGATTTTCTTTGTTTTGCAATACACAACACAAAGGAAAAATAATGGTTTAATCACCATAGAAAAAAGGAAAACAGTAGCAAAATTTATAAATATGTTAAAGAAGGAAAGTGTTCAGAAAAGATGTATTAAAATTTATTTCCCTTGAGGAAATACAGTATCAGTTTGTGTGATTAATTTACAACATCTTAAGGATTCACAGAAACCCATCTTAAACTTCTTTATGTGATCATTTCCATTTTATTGCTTAGATTTATGCAATAAAGAAAATAAATGGTTGATTTATCTCACTGTGCCACCTGTGTGACAAAGTATCAGGCAGAACGGATGAACAGAGATGAAATGTACACAAAAAACCTAATGTACAGAAAAGAACCGATTGTACAGTAATCATTAGATTGGTTAGATTTGGGAAGACAGTTTAGATTTTGTTTTTTATTTTGAACATTTTCTAATGTATCAGGCACATCAAGTAAGTGATGTAATTAGAATTACTATTTCTTGGTTCAAACTTTTTAATGTAATGTATATTATATGTACAAATATGTTAAAAAGTGCAAAAATTCTACATCTGAATGGGAACTTAAATTCTCTATTTAAGTCAAGAGTACATAGTGCAATGGAAATATGCTCTAAGTTTCCTAAGTTGTCCAAAGTACCTGAACAATGCCCTGCTGATACCATCACTAGGAATGTCAGTCACCCACTTCTCTAGATATATTACTCACAATAGGTTTTTTTAGTTCTGACACAGAAAATGAATGGAGATGGTGCTTGTTTAAGACAGAAGCCAAATTTATTCCATAGAAATTTGGAAAAGCCTCTGTATAAGAGAACTTTTGGAAAGCTCATTTTATAATATGAACATCCTTTGTTAAAGAAACTGAGATTTAGAAGGAATCTTTATGATAGACTTTTCCTGCACCTTCATCAGCTTCAGTGGTAAAGAGTGTTGCAGTCACTGTTTGTGGCTGCTAAAAACCTTTTTATACAGACATTTCCTTAGGTCACTGTCATGACTTTGAGTGGTGTCAAAATTGTGTGCTCTTCTGTCATCAGACGATATTGTAAACCTGGGTCCTGCAGTGTAATAGCTTTGGTACAGAAATTTTCCCATCCACATGTACAATCAAAGTCAGGATCACAAAGCTTCAGATACAGGGAGACAATTGCTTCCACACTCCTACTGGCCAGGCTAATTCTTGTACAAGCCAAGATGCTCTTGGCATCCAGTGAAGCATACACCCACCCAATCCATGAGCAGACAGTTTCTCCAGAAGACTGCTGTGGGAAATCATGACAAAGGCTTTAACTAAAATCTAAGGAGGCAACATCCACAGTTTTTTCCCTGTTAAAGAATGAGATCTGTGTAGTCAAACAGGACCTGTGTGACTGGGTCTGATCACATAGTTGCTGACTGGATCTGGGTGCCATGTATGTGCCACATGATAGCACTCAAGATTATCTACAATGTTCCCCTCCAGTACCTTTGTGTGAACAGTCAGACTACACAGTAAAGCAAAGGTTTGAACAAATGGCAAGATGGCAGGTCAGGATCTGACCTTATTAGTAGAGTTGAATCCATGGCAGGGGGGTTAGAACTGGATGATCAGGTGGTCCCTTCCAACCCAGAGTGATTCTGATTCTACAACTTCACCAGTGAAGTGATCCTGCTGTGGCAGGGGGGATTGGACTAGATGATCTTTCGGGGTCCCTTCCAATCCCTAATGATTCTATGATTATATGAATATTAAAAGCCCTTACTATACATCCTATGCTGTTTTAACTTGACCTGTGCAGCAAGACTTACCATAAAACAAAATCTTCAGCCTGCCATTGCACATCCTATTTGCCTCTCATTTATTCCACTTAAATTTTAGTCTACAGGTCATAATTATGAGAAGTGTGCTTGAGGAAGTTGGAAAGGGATTCCCTTGAAAGGCCATATACATGTATTTACAGATATTTGCGTTCTGTTGGATATATCTTTGTCCTCAGACGATTTGTTCAAACATCTATGTTTCTTGTAAGTTAAAGTCACAAAGGAAAAAAACAAATGATCCTCTGAAAAATAGTATGCAAACTGTACCACTAAGCAGCTAGCCTGGAGTCAGATTTTCTTTTTATGCATATATTATGATCCATTGGACCATGCTGCTTTCGCTAGCAACGTAGCTCTTCATGTGGAATGCTTTTACTCTCATTTTTTCATTTAAAAAAATATGTAAGCAAAAATAAATTTCACCAGGCTCTGTTAGTAGTTGTTTTAGTTCTTTATACAATTTGAATGTTAAAACCAGTCTTGTCTTGGAGGGAATGCTGTTCAAAACAACTGAGGAATTTTTTGGTACATCTGCTGCCCTTGCTATACTGCCCAATGCAGAAATATCTTAAGTTTTATCTTCCTTCTTTCAAAGAGGAAAATAAGTGAGTGATTGTAACTCTGAAACTAGGAGGAAGGGGTGTGAAAGCAGAATAGGTTTTAGGTTTGGGCTTTTTTTCCTTTATAAGGTTTCTTTTAGGCTTGTCTTAGTTGTCAGTCAATCATGCACCGTTACATCTTTAATTTTTCATGAGTTACATGACTTCTGTTTACTTCCCTGGGATCAGAAGAAGGCTGTGAAGTTGCTATGTGCTGATGCAGTGACTGGAATGACAATGTTGTTCAGGATCATAGGTTGCATCTCAGTCACCTCCTGTCTGTCCTATTGAGTGAGAGTCTCTCACTCGCTTCATGGACATTACACTGGTTGGGCAGCTTTAGAAATAAATTGGAGATTGATTATGTCATAATATGAAATAGGTCTCAGTGACAGAGAAAGCTGCACGAAGCTGAAGGTGCTCTAAGAGACGCTGTGCCACATATGAGCTACTTCTCCTGGTCCTGGTGCATCGCAGACAGAACAATATTTGCTCTTTTGTACGGTATAGCCCATTGTCAGCTGATAGCAGAGGAGATGGAGCTGAGACTCCACTATTCTCACCCATTTTTGTTCAGTTTTTACAGTTATGATGTGAAAAAATCATCCATTTATGTCTCTGTGTGTTTGGAGGCGAGACATGAGACAGCTTGTGAGTGTCATAGCACATAGCTTGTGCTGTTTTGGCCAGTTTAAAAGTTGCATTGTAAAGAAGGTGCTTCAGATGCTACAGCCAGTCCAAGGGAAAGGAGTAAATGTGTGGGAGATTTTAAGATGCAATTGTTTTAAAAACTGTAGCAAGATTACTGAGAATTTGCCAGCATCTCTTTCTGCAGTTCTTTTCACCTGTATTTTTAATTATTCATATATCATTACTGCAAGAAATCTGGAACAAATGCTGCAAAAATATATTATTCTTAGATCTAACAAATACCAGGACCATAATAGCAATAAGACAGAGTATGCATTAGTGTGTCATAAATGCAATCCTCAGAGGGCATTTTACAATTATCAGTTTATTATTTTTTGTCTCAAGTGTTTCCAGGACACATTGGACAGCTTGTTGAGAGTATCTGCTTGAGGACTTGGACAGCACGTCTGACCTTGGGCATTCCAGCCAGTCCTGCATGTGTGCAGTGTAGCTTTGCAATGAAAAACATCTGCAAAATGGCTTTGACAATTTCCATTCTCTGTGAGCCTCAGCAATTCCAAATACACTTGACTTCATTAAGAAAAAAAACCTAGATCTGCTGAATTCTTTGTTAGTGAGAAACATCTTTTGTGGAGATGTCCTTCAAAGACAACGTAGAAAGTGAGAGTGATGACTCATGAGGATGAAGAGATGTGCAGTAGGATATCTGCTTCCTCGTGATGTACAAACCTATGTGCATTCCTTGTTCTTAGGGTAGATATAAATCTAGAATCTTGTGGTGCTGCATTTATCATATTTATACTGGAAGGCACCTGAGTGACATTTACTAAGTAAATGTTCTGTTACACTACAGCATTCAAAGTTATCAGGAACATTTTCATAAGTATTGTAGGGCTTTGGGGTTAGAACCCATTCAGCTTCATTCACTCTGACCTCCTTTAAGCAATTCCTGAAGAATTTAGCTAACCCCACCCCCCTGTTCAATAAGCAGGGACATATTTAGCTAGATGAGGTTGCCCAGAGCCCCATCAAACCTGACCTTGAATGTGTCCAGGGATAGGCCATCTACCACCTCGCTGGGCAACCTGTGCCACTGTTTCACCACTGTCTTTGGAAAAAATGTCTTCCTTATACCCTGTCTAAACCTGACCCCTTTTAGTTTAAAACCATTACCTCTTGTCCTGTCACAAAAGTCCCTGCTGAAACAACTGTCCACATTTTTCTTATAAACCCCCTCTAAGTACTGAAAGGCCTCAGTAAGGTCTGCCAGAATCCTTATTTTTCTAGGGTAAACACCCCCAACTCTCACAGGTCCTGATATGGGAGGTGCCTTAACTCCCCTGTCATCTTCAGGGCCCTTCTCTAGACCTACTCCAAGAAGTTAATATTTTTCTTATGCTGGGGACCCAAGATCTAGATGCAGTACCACACATGGAATCTCACCAGAGCAGAATAGAGCAGCAAGATCAACCTGCTGGCAATTTGGATGGCCATTTATTTGGATGCAGACCGGGACACACTTGGCTTTCTGCACCAGGAGAGTACGGTCATAGAGTTATTTAGGTTTGAAAAGGCCTCTGAGATGTCCAGCCAAACCAACCATTGTTGGCTCATTTCTAGCCTTTCATCCACCAGTACTCAGGAGTTCTTCCCCACGCGGCTGCTGCCGATCCCTTCATGCCCTGGTCTGCATTGATATCGAGAATTGCCCCTGGCCCAGCTGTCGAGGATCAGCACAAATATATTTGTTTATATGCAGTTGCTTTTTTAATCATAAGGCTCAAATCCCAATGCTGTGTTCAACAACTATCTTCACTAATGTCTTTGGTGCTCATCATTTTATAAACAATCTTTATTTCCCAGTTGCTTACAAACATGTTATTTCAGCGCACATTGTGCGTGCAGAACTGTGCAGAGGTGCAGCTACTGTGACAAAACTGAGCAATTTAGTGCCTCTCTTGTAGCTAAGTGTGTTTGATATCCACTGAGTATGTGTTCCCTCACTTAGGTCTGAACTGAGGCTTATTCAGTGCACACTGGCAATTTGTGGCTCTGCACAAAACACTAAATCCAAAGGTAATTGCCTCCAAAAACAAAACAGGAAAAGAATGCTCTAGACAACTTCCTGCAATAATATCACAGAGGACTCCAAGTCAAAATCCAGTCCCTCAGGAGGTGTCATGAAGCCTGAATGTCATTTTGTAGGTTAACTAAGGGGGATGAAGGTTTCTGGGCTGTCCAAACTCCTACCAAGTCAATTTATCAGAAGTTAGGTATTCTGCTATACCTCTCTATGTGCAGACTTGGTAGATGTAAGGCAGGAGATTATAGAAGATTGATTCCCTTCAAGGAAGTGACTCATCTGCTGCAATTCCAATTATTCCAATGTGAGGTAGTTCTCACTACTACCAACCTGCTTTGCTACTAGAAGCTGAAGTTCCTGGTGAAGAAAATTAGGCAGGCATCCATGATTACTGAAGCCTTTTCAGGTTCATCAGCATTCAGTATGCTGAGGCATCTGCGCATGGCATACTGGGGTTAATGAACTGAACTTTTGGACTTAGAGGTTAGATCTAATTAAAAATAGTTACTAATGAGGCAAGAAACTCATGTTCTAGTCTCTTTTCAGTGTAGAAATTGAAATGTGCTTTGTCTCTAGTCTAGAGTTAAGGTAAGAAAGAACAAACACTAATTTTTTTCTTGTTTTAGATGTATCACTGTGAAGCCAGGAACATTGCAGAGAGGAGGGAGAGCGTGATACTGCAACCTAACAGAGGATGCTCTTTTGAAGGGGTCATTAAAAGGAAAAAAAAAAAAAAGGGAGAAACTACTTGAGTAGTTCCTTACACCTCATCTGATTAAAAATGGACTTGAATATCTGAACAGGTTGACACTGTGCTGTAAGACATCCCCCGAAGAAGTACTAACCTAAACCTGCAGGATCACACAATTCAACTAAGTACTTCTCTGATGTAATAAAATTTAATAGCTCTGCTATGCGAACAGCCTTACCGTGTCCAGATACTGCACCCAAATATCTCCTCAGTCTCCTTATTCCTTTCTATGATTTGAAGTGTTACGGAAGTGTATGCCTTATTCCCTATTCAAAATCCCAGTGGATAACCTTATTTTCAGATTATAGGAGATAGTTATGAACTATGTTTAAAGTAAAGCATGCCCGTTAGCTGATGTTTTAGATACTAAACAGACCATATGCCTTATTTGTGATAGGAAATTAGTTGTGAGGACTGCAGTCTTTGTTCATACAGCTGATCAGTCATACATTTTAGCATAGATATTAAACAGCAGAAAATTAATCAACAAGCAAATCATTTGTTTTGCTAAAGGACAAAGAATAATTTATTTTAATTGTTTGTCATTTCATAGTTGTTAATTACTTAGCCAAGGGTTCAATTTATCTTTCTTATCTGGAGATGGAAAAATTTCTTTCCTCTAACTCATAAACTTGCCACACAGGAGTGTTTCAAGTGTGCTGTGTTTTACTTTGGGACACTGTATGTTGTATTTTCGATGAGCAGAATGTCCTTTACAGAGCTGTCTGGGAAATAAGCCAGTTGTAATGGTCTCAGGAGAATCTGCAGGACTGCAGAAAACCAAAAAATGTATTTAAGTACAGGGATGTCTCATATTAGCACAGCAAAAGGCAATTGACAGCTTTTCATGAATCTTGGCACTAATTTCAGATCAAACTGTGCATGAGGCTTTAAATCAAAATGCATTTATCTTTGTTGACATTAATACACACTGAATATAGAGCTTCTCAATTATACCTACTTGTAATGCTTACAGTGTTTTCCAAAAAATTAACGGTGATTGTGTGATTTTGGCCTATTGGACAACTGTACATCTTGTGAGTAGAGGAGTATCATTGATAGGAATGATAGGATAATTTTCAAGTTGCCCTGTTAGTTAATTTTGATGGCAAAGTGCTCAGTTGCAGTTTGTTTGTGCTTGGCCATGAGTGCCTTGTCCATATGTGAGAAAGATGACCTTTGGTAAATATTGATTATTTGAGGTTGAGTGACTTTTTCATCTGGAGCCAGCCAAAGCATTCCAGATGTCAGACTTCTAAGTGCTGGATTTTGAATGAAAATTCCCAGGAACAGTTTGTTGGTGAAATATGCAGATACTCTGTTATTTATGGAAGAACAGTGGTATGCCGTTAAAGGAAAATTATGGTGGAAAGGTCTTGTGCTACCTATTGATATAGCTGTTCTGCATTCTTAAAGTCCATGTGAAGAACAAGTACCAAAGTTTAAGAAGGCCTGTTTTGTCACTGTAAGTTTAAAGAATTAATGCACACATTGTAAAAAAGTGAACCTTCCTCATCCCTTCCTATTAGTCCAATGATGTGCTGGTGTGGAGTTTTAAAAAAGGATAAGTAAAGATTCAGGAAAAATTTTGAACTCACCTGATCTAAATGTTAAGTCAACAAGCAACACAATGACTGATTCTGCTTGTTAAAACTTGGAATTTTCACTTCTTTTTGATATTGAAGTATTTAGATTATTTTAATTTTGGAATCCTAAAAGAAATTTTTAACTGTGTCACGTAATTTCTCATTTTCTTTAATCTTTACGTCTTCGTTTTTCTTTACTCTTCATTTTCTTTACGTCTGCTGATGGCATATAAATAGCAATTATAATGTATTTTGGTCCTACTGATGTGTTAGAATAGGAAGTATTGATCAAATCCATTTTTAGGTATGCATTTTATTTTGTGATTGTCTCATTTATAAATTATTAGGGCCTAATGCTGCATAACACTGATTAAAACATCTAGATCAAAGTGTCCCCTATCTGTGCTGTAACGAAAAGCTAAGCATCAAATGTACTAATTAGGAAAGCAGCTGTTCTCCTGTTAATATCTTAGCTTGAAATGATTTTTTTCTAGGAAGATGAATACATCATGTTATCTTTAGAAGTTGCACAGCATACAGCTGTTTATTAAAAAAAACCCCAACAAACCAAGCCAAAACCATAAAAAACAGGGAACACAGTTTTTTTAAATATAAAAAAATTGACATGCAGGTTCATTCCTCTATATAAGGCACTTACCAGATACATGACTTCAGAAATTATTTGCTCTTGGCATTCTTCTTAGGAGAGATATAGGTCATCTCAAAAGGTAAGGTTTCATTTCATTGAAGTGATAAAAGCGATTGCATTTTTTCCTCAAAGACTATCAGGCTATACATTTTTAGAAAATTTAACATGATTTATGTTTCAAAGTGAAAGCACCTAAATAAGATGACAACATGTTTACCTAGTTGCAGTATGTGCTGAAAAAAGTTTATTGGCACCTCAAAATGTCCATTTTTCTATAAAAAGAATCTTTGACTAACAAAATCCTAAGTGAGGCTGTTAGAAATCCAAAAGTCAATTGAGTAATTATTAGAGCCCAGGTTTTAATTTTCATATAGAAGTGTCGTATGTTTTTAACACAGTACAAACAGAATATCCTGTAACACTGAAAATAAGACATCCCAGTTGGTTCTTACAAACAGGTAATGTTATTTAAGTAATAAAAGTCAGAATTAATAGTATGTATTCATAATAGTCTGTCTATTACACAGTAATACTTCCGGGCTGGAAAATGAAAATTTAAGCTTTGAAAAGGAAGTTTTAGCTTTTTGAAATGCCTTTTTTTTTTCTTAAGCAAAATCATTGAAAATGTTTGCATGTTCTTACACCTATTGAGTCTAGCAGTGATGAAACACTTCATGAACGAACAATTAGTTACTGTGTGAAAGAAGAGTTGCATCTGAGCCTTACAAACAGATGTGTCTGCTGGAGAAAATTTTATGCTTATACCTTGCAAGGCTGTCTTTCAATAGCACTTTCCTGACAGTGTTCTAATTTCCACAGTGGTCCCTGTGAATCTTGCATAGGCTGTGGAATGCACCCACATAATCTCCTACACAGAGCAGATTTCCCCTTCGACTTGAAAAATGAAACAAAAATTTTAAAAAATTGCTTCTTTTTTCCATTTCTGTTTAATTAGCAAAAAAGGGCCAATGTAGAGAAACACCAGCTACTCCCTGTTAATTAACCCTGATACAGTGACGAGCGCAAGAAACTTGTAGCGTAAGCTGTGATTTGTTCTCAGAGAATATACAGATCTACTTATGACAATGGAAACTGAAACCATATGATGTCATTTGGACATAGTCCTGTTCTATACGGCATGTAATTCCTGACCTCAAAGAAAAGATTGATCACGGCTCCTTCCATCTGATATTTATGAAATGTTGCCTAGCATGTCTGGCAGAGTCAGTAATACATTTTCCTTTTTTTTTCTGTTTTGTCTCTTGTTTCTATAGCATCTGAGTTTTGTGTGATTTCTCATAAAACATTCTCAAGTTTCACCCACGCAGGCCATCTGGACTATAGTTAATGTTTTAGGACCTATCCCCTTAACTTTGATGTACTTTCTTGTAACTGCTAAAACATGGTGATATCTCTTCCTTCTGTCTTGAGAACCTCCTCCTCACAAACCCAGGCACGGCAGAGGAACCAAGGGTTTCATATTGCCAGCAGCTGAAGTCTTTCAATTCTCTTGTATGTACTTTCTAATTTGAGAATATCTATGATGAGAGAAAGAAATCTGTGAATTCTCATCTGCAAAAATCTTACCATAATGGAAAGAGTAAAGTCCTGAAGTATAAAATATTACATTTTAAGAAGTCCTGTGTTAGTTGTTCCTGGAGTTGGTTTACTGCGAGAGATGATGAACTCAGAAATGTTACTCTGATGAACAGCATGGGTGCTGTGTGATCCACCGCACTGGGTTCACTAATGAACTTGTACGTGCCGTACCTTGATCCCTGTCTTTGCCTGAAACTTACGTGCTTCTGGGGTTTATTGAATTTCACCTGAGTAACTGTTTTATGAACAAGTAAGGTCCATTCTACACCTATGATTGGGACAAGTGAGGAATAGAAAACTGTGTTTTACTCTGATTTTATCCAGAATTTTATTTTAAATAATTCTTTTGAAGCATTCTCAGGGCCTGATGTTACTATTTCTCATTATCCTAATGTGAAAAAGAGCTTGAAAGATTAATGAAGCATAAGGGGAGAATTCAATTCCTTTATCTTGTGTACAGGGTAGCCTAGATGCTCCAAGAGTCTAAGAGGTGTTTAGGAGTGCAAATGTGTGACAGAAAGCCTTTTCAGTCAACCTGTGAAGACCAAGGGTGTCCCACTGGCACTAAGCATCTGTATTTAGGCAGAATTGAACTCTAGAACTTAATTATCACATATGGGTACTTAAATTTAGGTTTCATAATCTCTGAATTTGACTAAATGAGATTGTAATAATGAGGACTTAAAGGTTTGTCATGGAAGAGACAGTGGACTTATGATTCTATGACTATGAATCCCTAGAATTAGATTGATAAAGTTCAATTCAAAGTAGAGCATTCACCCCATTTTTGTGAAAGGCATCTGAAAACTAGATAAAGTAAGATTTTACAAGACTATTATATTTGTATGTGCCAAGAGAAGATCAAATACACTTCCTGTCATGCTTTCCAAAGGGTGTATTAAAGCTACTTTTATGTAGTTCTTTTGTCTGTGTAAAATCTATTGTAAATTATAGAAAATTCCTTTACATTTTGCTCAGTTTATTGTTTCTCTTCTGTTTGCTTTCAGTCTACTCTAGAAATCTGATGACCACAGCACTGCTTGCCAAAATATCTCTGAAACAGAGTAGGAAGGGTTATGTTGATGTTGCCAAAGAATTTAGATTCAGTATGTTGTACAGTGCATGGAGTGCTCTGACCCCAGGAGACAGTGGCACACTGGTTGGTTTTAAACTACACTGTTGTAATCTTCCTTACTTTGTGCAAGCTTTAAATACATTTGCACTGTTAATCAGAATGCTGCAGGGTTTCATGCATTTAGGTGTCTGCTTTGGCAATAAGGGATAAAAATATATTTTAATTGGATTGGTTTGGCATAATGATCTTGAAATCATAGAATCATTAGGGATTGGAAGGGACCTCGAAAGATCATCTAGTCCAACTCCCCTGCCATGGGCAGGGACACCCCACCCTAGACCAGGCCAGCCAGAGCCTCATCCAGCCTGGCCTTAAACACCTCCAGGGACAGGGCCTCAACCACCTCCCTGGGCAACCCATTCCA
>JAOXOE010000001.1:12352968-12402417 GCA_028565055.1 Phoeniculus purpureus
ACGCCCCTGGCACCCCCCTTTAAACCGACCACAAAACCCCCTTCCCCCCCCCCGCACCAAATCTTAGGTTTCAGCCCTGGGATGCTCATGACTATTGCAGCCTGGTGGTGGCTTTTGTCTGTGCAAATTGCCCATTAAGGAAACAATAACCTAGGTCAATTGCTCTTTAACTGCTCAGCCTTCTTGAGCAGCAAAAAACGTGCTCTCTGGGGTTAGGGATTTTTTCTGACTCCTAAGACATTATTTTTGGGAAGAGAAAAGGAAAAGTCATACCAAAGCCTTATTTTTTCTAACCTAGAACAGAAGGAACTCCATAGTGCAGGTGAGAAGAGCAGAAATTGAACTGAGGACTTAAGAAAGTAGCAAAAAGTATTAATACAAAAAGTATTAATATATCTACATACTTGTTTTCTTGAAATGTCCTTCTTAAAGTTTTCTTGAAAAAACTCCTTGTGAAAGCTTACTAGAAAGTCTTAGTTTCTCTCTTATTGCTTCTTAAAGCAGTATCACCTTCCAACTTTCATGCAGGTTTCAGGTGAGATGGTTATTGGCCCACAGACAGACAGGTAGTGTTAGTTCAGTTAAGGTCTTGTTGCTTAATCATGAACAGCATCTTAAGAATTAGTAACCTCATTAACACTCTTGTGTCCTCTGAAGATAGTACAGCCTTGATATGTGTTAATCAGAGAGTTTAATCCACACTTTCTGACTAGTCATAGAATCATAGAATCATAGTCACTTGGGTCCTTTTAGTTAGATGCACATAGAGGGTGGTGACTCAGTGGCTCAATGACCCCGGAGTTGCTGCCCGTTCAGTGTTCTGGCTCACCTAGAGCCTAAGCAGGATGACTTGGTTGACTTGATCACGAGGCAGTTTGATATTTCCAGGGGGAATTATTTGTCTTTTATATCCTATGGAAACTCCCTCTCAAGTGATGATGGATATGGAGAGTGCAGAAAGCACAAAAAAACCCATAAGCACTATGAGAAGTCTAGCAACTATAGTTCCATTCATAAAAAAGGTGGTTCTTGTTGCTTTCTGTGCTCTGTTGCAGCTACCTTTCTGTTGCCTAGCAGTGGAGAGCGGCCTGTATTTACAATAGAGATTGTACTGGTGGTAACACTTTTGGATGCAAAAATTGCGAAGTAATGCATAATAAATATAAACCCTGCATCATTATAATAATCTTAGCAAAAGTGCATTTTGAAATAGAAGGGAAGAGTGTGGTTTTTTATTTCATTAGTGATACAACAGTGTATAAAGGCAAGAGTTTGAAGGAACTAGAGGACTAGACCTCACATTAATGTATGTGACAAATTATACATTCACATTAAAATTAGGTTTTGCACATATATTTGTCCTTGGAAAACTAGGTCTGAAAGCCCTGAGTTACAAAGGATAAGTAGCTAGGAGCATGGGGTCTTAGCGATGTAGCTGCAGATGCCTGAATCTGAGTGCTCCTTTTTAGTACGGTGACTTTGCTGATTTTGGGAGCCTGCAAATGCATAATGTGTTGCACTCAGATTTTCTGAAATGCAAACAGGAATTTTCCTGGTTCTTTTTGAAGCAGAGGGGTGCCTGGGGCAAAGGTTGTGAATAAAGGTAAAAATTGAAGAGGCAAAAGACCTTGTGGGTGCTAGGTTCCTGCCATACTAGGTCTATGTAAATAACGAACTGAGAATTAAAGAGCTGTTAAGATTTATTTGTCTGTAGGACTTTGAAAAACATGGTGAGTTTTAAAGACAATGTTTTGTTGAATGAACCTCTACAAACCTCAAGTGGATGTGAGTTTTCTGTTTCAAAAAACTTCAGATGGACATGGTATAATATCAAAACAAAAAGCCTGAATAAAGGCTTTAGTAATTGATTTATTCATACAAATGGACATTGACTAAAACAGTTTATGAGGGGGTGGGTGTCAGGAAGATGGAGCCAGGCTCTTCTCAGTGTTATCTAGTGATGACAGAGCACTGGAACAAGCTGCCCAGGGAGGGTTGTGGAGTCTCCTTCTCTGGAGACGTTTAAAACCTGCCTGGATATGTCCCTGTGTGACTTGGTCTAGGCGATCCTGCTGTGGTAGGGGGGTTGGATTAGATGATCTTTCAAGGTCCTTCCAATCAATGATTCTATGATTTCAACAAAAATCTAGCAGTTGTGTATTAGGCTGAGATTTCAATTTTGGGCTCTGAATGAGTTAAAATTAATGATACTTACCTTTGTGCAAGCACATTCTGAATATAAATGTCATGTAGTTGCATTTTACACCAATTATTGTCAACCTTCAGAATAGATCTAAGCTTTTGGCAATTTTTAATTGTTTTCTAGTAAAGATTCAAAGAACCATTTAGGAATGTATGGATTCGGTTCAAAGACAGAGTCCTCCTCAGACACTGGCCATTGAAACGTAACCCATGTGATCTATATAGCAATATATATATATATGACATATACAAAATGGATCACCTTGTTGATCATTTTAGGGTCACCTGTCCTGTCCACTCCTTCCCACAGGTGCAGCCTCTCACTTACTGCACCCCCAATGTGCACACAAGATTTAGCAGTGGAGTGGTCTTCACAGAAGTAAGTCTAAGCAAGAGCCTTTCTGCATACCAACCCTTAGTAGAAACTGTAAACATCAAACATTACCAGTTCTAGAAGCAGCCACTGTCTGCACAAATATGATACTAACTTCAGAAAGTGCTGAGACGAGACAGAGCTGAAAAGTAAAATTATTGAACAGAATTAGTTCTATTCTAGTTTAAACCTGGGCAGTAACCAGATTTTAATGTGGCTTGTCGATGTGCATATGTTTTTTCCTCAGCTTTGATGTGTTGTTCTTTGTTTAAATGTACACTGTTTAGTTTCAGTGATGGAAAGCAAGAAATGTTGAAAAATGGCAAGGAAGGTGATACTGTAGTCTAGGTTTTTAATCTTGGAGCCTCCCAGAACAATGAGTTACTGTCTGAAGAAGGTAACTCTAGATACTGGGCTAACAGATTACTTGAACTGCTCAGCATCATATTTGCATCTTCTCCCTTTTAATGCTCCTTGCTAATATGCTGCAATGACACTCATAGGCTTCTTGTTAAATGTGAAATAGAGGAAATGCAGTGTTTTATTTATTGTACCAAATGAAGGATAAAAAAAAAGACCGCTTTCATCTTCATGGTGTGAAAGATGTTGTAGGATTTTATATCACTGCAGATGTTAGCAGATTTTCACCATGTAAATTGAGTATGTTAATGATATTCCAAAATGTTCTAATCAGTGTTTATTTTGTCATGTTTTATTTATATTTCTTTTTTCAAACTGTATGTGTATATGATACAGGAAACTTGAAAATCATAATAAAGCAGACAGTCTGAAATATAGTTTTGAAATTCACTATAGAAATACGTGTTTTAATTACAACAGTTGGTAAACATGTATTATAAATAGTCAGAGGAGTTCTTTTAATTTGTTCAGCAAAGTAGTGTTTAAAATATTTATTCTGCAATTGTAGTAGAGGTCTTTTTCAACATAAACTGGACATGCAGGAAAAATGCATTGATGCTTTAAAATGTTTAAAATTGACAATTTTTTATTCACACTTCTAAGCTGAGCATTTGGAAACTTTTCAATGTTTCAGGCTGTACATGTAAGGTTTTATGGGCAAGGAATACGGATGACAGCCGCTAGGGTGCTACTTAGGAGTTAAACACTGCATTTTCCATTACTTTCCAGTTTGTGACTGACCATAAAAATTATTGTAGGTTTTCTGGGAAGTTAGGTGAAATTTAGGTTAGGTACAGTAGGTCATAAGCACAATAAAGAAAGGATTCTTCCCAGAAAAAAAATACTTCCTTCTGTGTCAAAATTGCTTGATATTTAATAGAACACATTGGTATTTAATATAACAACACCAGGAAAGTCGCAATAGGAGTGAGAAATGAGTAGTGAATAGAAGGACTACATAAAGCTGGGTAGTAGATGGTACAAAAATTCTGTATTGATGTAAGATATCTAAATACAACTTCAGGCATAATTTCAGTTAGCCTACTATTAATGTGATTGTAGTGGCTCCTAGGAACATAAATAATTTGGTTAGTATTCTGATTGTTATTGCACAGTTATACCCTTGAATTTATTCCATAGGCATTGTATCACAGTAAGCCCAAGCAACACAAAAATTCATATACCCAACCTCGTGTCATCCTGAAACGATTTTTTTAGAAGAAGTAATCATCATTCTTCAGCATTTGTGTACTTAGCTTTAACATAGAAGCACAAGGTATATTTTCAGTAATATTTAAAAGCCGAAAAGACAGAATCTCATGCTATTTAATAGGCAAGTACACTACACATTACAGAGCAGCTTTAATTGCATCCCATTTTATGTGAAGGAAATGTTTTCAGTTTGTCCTCCCACATATATTGTTGTGTTGGGGATTTTTGTGGGAATTTTGTTTATTTTTCTTTCATTTAAATTTTGCGTAAGTGCTTCTTCTAATTATTCTATTAAAGATTGTCTACATAACTGTTATTGATTTTTTTTTTTTAATGTACAAATTAATTTACTGAATGTTAATGTACTAAACTTGTTCAGGTCACTGACTGATAACAAGATTTATGGTGCAGACCCTAGAGACTTATTTAATAGTCTGTGTGTTAAACCATGATCCCACTGAAATCAATGGAAGCCTTCCTGTTCACTTCAATGAAGTCAGAATGTCACCTCAGTTTGAAGAGCAGCACAATGTGCATGGTGTCCTGTGGCATTTGTCTCTGTGAGACAACTGCAGGTGTGATATTAAAATTAAATGTATCAACCAGGATATCTGACAAGCAAACATAATGAGGTGACGGATTTGTTGAAGCCTAAATGCAGTCCCAGAGAACAGACTAAAGCAGAATCTGGCAGAACTGAATGACTGATTTAAAAACCTGACTGTGCATGATAAAACTCAGATTCTCTCATCTGCAAGTTTGATGGAAAACTTACAGCCATCTTTGGATCTCTCTTGAGCTAACAGGACAGTCACTTGTTCAGAGGTGATGCCTGCAGACAGTGACAATATTTCAAAGTTACTATTTGTGCAAAGATGAACTCATCTGGAACATTTTCTCAAGTGAGTGAGAAGCCATTTTGCCTGAAAATCAGTCCATTTCCACTGATTTGTTTCAAACTTCTGTTGGAATTTTTTTTTTTTTTAGTATTTTTCTAACTGAATTATAAATGATAGAATATTATTTTGAATTGTTTGGCTGTCCTGTTTATTTTTTATTTTTACCCGTCGGTTTTGTTACATGAAAACACAGTTTGGGACTTTTTCAATTGAAATTTTTCATTAGAATCATCTTTCTTCACAAGAGTAGTGAAGGGTAATAACTAACTCTAATAAGGCTCTTCAGGTGATTTTTCTGTATCCCAAACAGATTTCCATTCTGTATTATCTACTGCTGTACCACTGTTATTCGTATTGTGAGAAAGTGGCTTCGAGAACACTTGAGAGAACATGAAAATATTAACAGATCCAGGCTAATGGCACGAGAACTGCACAATCTCAGGGCATTCCCTAGAATTCCTGACAATTTTGTTTTAATCATTTTACCTTTGTAACTGAGTATTTGATTACTTAGGAAACAAAGTCGACAGATTTCATGCCTGGTTTCTGTTGAGGGTGGCTTTCCTTACCTTAACACGTAACTGTATCCACGTGCCCAGGCACCAACCCAAACCAGTAACAGCCTGGAGTCTTGATAGGGCCTGGATTTATGTTCAGTATTCTTTGATTATTATTCTGCTTGATAGTAAGTGGAATCTATAAAGCAGTTTTAATAAGCACATTTGATAGCAAACACACAAATACCAAGTTCTAATACTCTGTTTTCTCCAGTTGCCGCTATCGTGTTTGATACACATTTAGTGTGGTTTTTGTGATACGTATTTAGTGTGTTTTATTATGTAGGTTTAGTACATTTCTGGTGGCCAACTTAGTCCTCCACTGCAAGCAGAAATCAAATAAGCAATGTAGTCCACAAAATTGCAGTCTTGTACATGAGAAGTAAAACCTAGGCTTTCGTGCTCCAAAACTGTATGTTAGAAAACCCCAAGTCTTATTTTCCATGTAATGTTGCTGTATTTACACAATGACGATTCAGAGAATTTGTTTTCTAATACAGTTTGTTTCCCTTCTTTCTGGTCATCAGACCAGCGTTTCACTGCAGATTTTAAACTTGACTAAGATATCACAATTGCAAAGACAGTGTAAGTGTTTAGAGCACAGTGTTTTATTACTGCAGAGCACAGAATTTGGGGAATTGATCATTTTTCTTCTCCCCTCCCCTTGTGGTTCAGCTTTTGGCAGGTCGGTTTGCTGCATACAGAGACTGATTGATCTCTCACCGTGTGGAAATGGCAGGTGCTTGTTAGGCCCCCAGTGGGATGTACTTCAGTCTGCAGTGATTTCTCTTTCTTCATATGGTTTTGTTAATAGGCTCCATCTTTTGGTCTCTCAATCTTCCACCAGCAAACAAAATTGAACCTGTTAAATATATCCGGCATTCTATGTTTTAATTATGGTGCTTTAGTGCAAAATCACAGACACCTGGAGTTTCAAAGTGAATGAGTGCTTACCAAAGGACAGAAGATTTTGTTTTTCGAGTTGTCAGTAGTCCACATTTTACTCCATGTAGACAATAATAGAGTCTGGATAGACAGTATTTGTCCTGAAAATATTGCCTTCCCAAATGATGAAACTACAGTGGATGCTATGTTTAAAGGACTGTGGACTCACAAAGAAAGAAATCAACTTCTTGACAAAAAAGAAATGAATCTTCATTTAGGAGGTTTTGCAAAAATGTGTTTAAATGACTGATTTTATTTCATTTAGATGATTGTTGAATTAACCTTGTATTTTCTATGAATAACTGATAACTAGTGCTCACTGGGGACATCAGGATTGGAGGCAGCCTGGGCTGCAGTGATCACACACTGGTGCATTTCACCGTTCTTAGGGGTAAGGGACAGATAAAGAGCAAAATTAGCACCCTAAACATCCAGCTCTTCAAGGAGTTGCTCAATGGACTAGCTTGGGTGACAGTTCTCAGGGATCAAGGAGCAGAGCAGAGCTGGCAAATCTTCAAGGAGGCCTTCCACAAAGTGCAAGAGCTCTCAATACCCATGTGCAGGAAATCAGGCGGACAAGGGAAGACACCAGCATGGCTGAGTCAAGAACTGCTGGTGGAAGTAAGGAGCAAAATGCACAAACTGTTGAAACAGGGACAGGCATACTGGGATGAATATAGGGATGCTGCCAGGTTACGTAGAGACAGTCAGGAAAACCAAGGCACAGCTAGAGCTGAACTTGGTGAGGGATACAAAGAAAAACCGAAAGAGATTGTCTAAGTATCTAAATCAGAAGAGGAAGGTCAAAGAAGCTGTACCCCCCTGCCATGAGAAATGATGGTGAATTGGTAACAACTGATGAGGAGAAGGCTGAGGTACTCAACAACTTCTTTGCCACCTTTTTCACTGACAATCTCTTGCATCACAGCCCTCATGATAGTCAGTCACAGGACAAGGTCCAGGTTGACAAAGTCCCTCCTACTGTAAGAAAAGACAAGATACTTGACCACCTGAGGAGCCTGAACATAAACAAGTCCATGGGACCTGATGAGATGCATTCCAGAGTATTGAAGGAAATAGCTGATGCAGTTGATGAGCCACTCTCCATAACATTTGAGAAGTCTTGACAGTCAAGAGTAGTCCCTAGTGACTGGAAAAAGGGGAATATCATGCCCATCTTTAGCAAGGGTAAGAAACAAGACCCTGGGAACTACTGGCTTGTCAGCCTCACCTCTGTGTCTGGGAGGGTAAGATCATGGAACTGATCCTTATGGAGAACATGCTGAGGCACATGGAGGACAGGGAGGTAATCCTAGGTAGCCAGCATGGATTTACTAGAGGCAGGTCCTGCCTGACCTGCCTCTAGTGGCCTTCTACAATGAAGTAACTGCATCAGTTGACAAAGGAAGACTTATGGATGTCATCAAGTGTTAGACACAAAAGTAACTGTAGATAAATGCTTCTGATAGTCTTCAGTTGGAAAATTTCACTCCACTCCTAGGGCAAACTTGTCTATCATCAACTTCCAGTCATGGGATCTTATTTAACTTTGTTTGCTGGAGGGGAAAATGTGTGATATAAACTATACAGATTGTTACAGGCAGTGACTGAGTCACTTCTCCATTAATCTTTACCTTTGTCAAGATATATTTGGCTCTGAATTGTTCAGAGCGTATGTTTCCATCCTCTTAATTATTTTCTCAAATGTTCTCTGAAACCCCTTAATTTTATTAGAGATCTCCTAGATGACAAATTCAGCAGAACTGAACAGTCTGTTAAGAAATGATTGCATCTTGGACAGCAGTGATCTACTGACTGTAGACCTAGTGAAGGTCTTCCTTTTATAGACACATTAGATAGGTCTCTTACAGGAAGGTTATGTACAGCCCTGCCACAGTGCCACAAGAGTGGATTATTTTAGCCCAGACATTAGTCTAAGATCCTCTAAGAATCCTCTTCATTCTTTACTTATGTAAATATAATCTTATTTTTGTCCATACTTACATTCATTGTTTTCTTCTTCTTTTACTTTTATTAAGACTTATCAAGCAATCACAGTTATTCTGAAGCAAGAGTAAGATGTGCTCACATTATTTATGTTCCTGTATATTTTGCTGGCAGGAAAATGTCGTAGAATGTTCGTTGTGTTACAGGTCACTTGAGTTAAAAACCATAGGGCCAAGAAGTCAAGAGAAAATTTTTGTCTAATTACAAGGGAAAAGTAGTTCAGGTTTCGAGAAGCACAGCTGGGGGTAGGTGCTTGATTTTCATTTGTAATTTGATAGGCAGCCAGATAGCTAGTTTTAATGTTTCCAATTTTATTTTATTTTTTAACCTTTGTAACTTCTTAAGATCCAGATGTCTCTCAAGTGAGCAGAATTTCCAAACTGAAGGTTGTCAACATTTTGAAATCAGGAATTCCTTTGCATGCACAGAGAAAATGTAAATGCTGTGCAATAGAAGTTCATGTATAATGTATCTTTCTTTATGATCTTCCAGTTTAACAGTAGAGTGGGTAGAAACACAGTTAAGTGGGACATTCTATTTATACTACATTAAAAATTCCATGTCTTCTACTTTGTAGAAGCTGTTGGGAGAAACTTCTTTTGTAAAATTTAAAATCATGGAAATATTTTTAATAGTTAATAATGTGAGAGAATAATTATGCAAACCTCTATGAGATTTGTAGATATCACTAATTTGTATCAAAGCTTGATAATCCTTTGTGTAACAAGTTGATTCTAGTTCTACAGGTGAATTCCTTACTAAAATTTCTGTTTTTACCTATTTAGGTTTTTTTTTTAATTTAAAGAACAAATTTGCAGACATGTACATTAAAGCTGATAAGGTAGTTAAGATTTAGTTTTGCTGTTGGGCTATCTCACATCTTCAGAGTAATTTTACAGCTTAACACACACTGATTTTCATCTGGTGGGAAGGAACTTATTGAGTTACAGTCCATAAGAGATATTTTCTACATGCTGAAAACGTTGCATTAAAAGTAGTGAAAAACCTGTGCAACATCTTTACAGAATGCTTGGGGCATCTTGACACTCTCATGCCTGTCTGATCTAATTTTATTGTAGAAAAGTCTATTCCTTTAGGCAGATGACCATGACTACGTGAAAGGCAATAAAAGAAATAAGTTAATCTACCAAATCAAAAGTTAGACTGTGTGAAATATTCAACTTGCAGTTAAGACATAAGGAATTAAAATGCAAAAACATCAATGGGGATCAACATTTCATAGGCATCTGTCTCACCGTTGCAAAGAGCTATGAACAGGAGGAAGTATTTGACACCCTTAAAAGTGTTACCATCATATTGAAAGTGTTCACCATCAAATTAGGAATTTTGCAATGTTTGTCTGTCTAAGTAGACTGTCAGATTTATGCCAATGAAGGACAGAATAATAAACATTATTACTATTATTTTTATCCCCTTATGCTCATAGAATTACAGTTTTGGATTTCTAAACTTTAGGTCACTCACAATACTGGAGTTTGTCATTCTTTTCCTTGACCCATAAATATCCAGAATAACAATCACTCCTGTCATTGTTTACATGCAAAGTAAGTTGGATTTCTTCTCCTTCTTTCAGTGTAACAGAATGTTACTACTATTTTGTGTATGTGCGGTACTGAAGCAAAACAGAGACATTGAAAAGCATGTAGAAAGATTGATACTCTTCAAAGAGACAGGCACCTCAAACCATGGCATACAGCATGATAAATCCTACTAAGCCAAATGTGAAGTCTTGTTTTAATTCATGGTGCTGCCCATGGGAACTGGCCTGAATGAGGGCTGAGTAAAACTGAAGTAAATTCCTAGTAATCTGGTCCTTGTTTCATCTGTTAAAAAAAAATAATGAATGAGCCTGATTCTATTTCTTAGGATTTGTGTCACTTTTAAGGTAACTGTACTCTCCAGAGCTGTGTGGCTACTGGGATTTCTGTGTGCCAGCCTGGTGACTCCACAGCATCTTAAATTCCTAGAACATAAATTACTTTAAGAAGAGAACAGAATTAGCTTTAGTTCTGTTCAGGCTAATGTGGAAATGCTGAATTCTCAGAAGTTTCCTGCCTTATCTTAATTATTCCTATTTAACTGGCCTCAACTGCATTTCAAATGCAAGTCTAGTATTGACAATGTAAAAACAATAAAATTATTGTGATTTAAGAACAGATCATTTATGAGATAGTACATGAGTGTTCTCATACCAGGGGTGCTGCTGTAGGAATAAAAGAAAAAACATACAAAACCTTTTCAATTATGCAAAAAGTCAATCTTCAGTAACCTTGTGCTTTGTTATGGTATCGAGTTAGTTTTCTCACTTTTAACAAACAAAATAGTGCATAATATTTTTACCTTTCATTTCCATGTTGTTGTGGTTGGGTTTAATTTTTTTTTATTCCTTGAATAAACCATGTTATATGAATCTGTTATTGCAGTCTTTAGATAAAAAATTAAGTTTTGCGAATTGTATTTTAAAAAATACAGATTTTTAACTTTTAATGTGAAAAAACCCATCTGAATGTGATTGATCAAGCTGATATTCATCCATGCTCAATTTGAGGTAATGGAAGAATAGAATACATTGCCACTACATTCCCAAAGGCTGTTTACAGTAATTATACATCATTAGTATCAATTTTCCATAAAACAGCATTTCTTACAATCATTTTAAATGCATAAATGGTTAGTAATTAAAATAAATGAAGACATGCATAACTCTTCAATCGCCAGCAGACTTTTTGAATGCAAGCCCTTTTATTTTATGCTAGGCAAGGCAATGCACATGAAGTGCTTAGCTCAGTAAATAAAGAGGGATGATCCTCTACAGGAAAGTAAATCTTGCTTGAAGGTATAATCAGTATGTACTTTTAGTGCAAATCCAGCTTATGTACAACAATGTAGGAATTGAGTCAGCTCACTTCACATTCAAGGCCATTTTCATTGACAAAGGCGCTGCACTTAATAATTTTAACCTCCTAATCTTTTGAGTCTACCTCAGAAATGACAGATCAGTTCCTGCTTTCACAAAATGTGCAAGCTGTCAGACAGTAAGTGTACTCAGCATCCCTCACCGTATGAAGTACCATTAGGACACATCTGTATAGGACACACATATTCTTTGCAGTACTGAGAATTTATTTTGGTTTCACCTGAGACAGCAGGATTTTATTTTGACAAAATTAAAATGCAAAGTCACTTGACTTTCATCCACTTTGAGCAATGTGCAGTCAGTAATTGTTAATGATGTTCATTTTAAAGCTGAAGAGCGATATTAAGTACTTCATGTTTCACACTGGGACTGCTTTCACAAAGAAGAAACAAAATATGTGATTCTAATCTCATTTCTACAAATTTAATTCCATCATGAATTTAGCATAGTGACAAAATGTAAAAAATTTTGAAGCTACCTTTGAAAGATAGTGGAATATATTGCTTTAAGTTTAATTCCTCCGGAAATAGTTCATTCTGTCTTGTTTATACTGTTTGTGTTATGTTATCTAAGTGTAGACTAGAGAAAGAGCCTTAAGGCATATGCTTCTTGTTGTGAACAGATGTCACTATTAAAAGGCCAACATTTGCCAACACTTAAATATAGCATCATACATCTGTTTAACATCTTCATCAGTGACATGGGCAGTGGCCTTGAGTGCACTCTCAGTGGTTTGAGTGCACCTTCAGCAAGTTTGCTGATGACGTTAAGCTGTGTGGTGTAGTGAAAATGGTGGAGGAAAAGGAGGCCATCCAAAGGGACCTTGACAGGCTTGGGAACTGGGCTATTGCAAACCTCCACAAGACCGAGTGCAAGTTTCTGCACCTGGGTCAGGGCAATTCCCAGCAAAAACAGAGACGAGTGAAGAGTGAATTGAGAACAGCTACACAGAGAAGGTCTTGAGGATACTAATAGATGAAAAACTGGATATGACCCAGAAATCTGCACTTAAAGCCCCAAAACACAATTGCATCCTGGGCAGCATCAAGACAAGTGTGACCAGAATGTTGAGGGAAGTGATTTCTCCCAATCTACTCTGCCCTCATGAGACCCAACCTGGAGCACTGCCTTCAGCTTTTGATCTGCCTGTGTAAGATGGACATGTTGCTGCTCAAATGAGTCTAGATGAGGACCACAAAGGTGATCAAGGGACTGGAGCACCTCTCCTATGAGGACAGGCTGCAAGAGTTTGAGCTATTTAGCCTGGAGAAGAGAAGGCATAGCAGCCTTTCAGTGCTTAAAGGGGGCTACAAGAACTCTTTATCAGGAAGAAAGTATAGTCATAGGAGGAGGAGGGAATCCTTTAAATTGAGAAAATGTAGATTAAAATTAGATATAATGGAGAAATTCTTTTCTGTCAGGGTAATGAGACGCTGGAACAGGTTGGCCAGAGTTGTGGATGCCCTATCCCTAGAAGTGTTCAAGACCGGGTTGGATAGGGCTTTGAGTAACCTAATCTAGTGGGAGGTGCCCCTACCTATGGCAGGAGGGCTGGAACTAGATGATCTTTAAGGTCCTTTCCAACCCAAACTTGTCTCTGATCTCGTGATTCTATGCCATAGCTACGTGTCTGTTCTAGGCATAGAATTGTGTCATACATTTTGGCAAATTCAGATTTTTTAATGGTGCATGTTTTAACTAGCTGCCTATCAATTGCATGCACTAGAAAAAAGCTGCTGCTATCTTTTCTAGCAACCTAGGTATAAAAGAACATTTTGAAGTACCACATGAAATAAGACAGTGGTGAATAATAAGCTAGGAAATATGCTTAAGGAATCACTTTACTATCATTAGCATGTACAAATTATACAGGAAGAGCTGAGGGCTGGCATCTGTTTTTTAGTTCACTTCTGTGCACTGCAAGCTTAGTATTGTTGTTTGCCTACAGCTATTTTTGCACTTATTAAGAATCAGTCAATCATACAGTTCCTAAACAAAAGAAAATTATTTGGTGGCTGCATTAGCTTAGGTGGCTCTCCAGATATTAAATTATGGTTTTCATATGCAAGATGGACAAAAATGGAAATTTCCACATTTGTCCTAATGACATATTATTGTTTTTAATCCAACTACATATCATTAACAACTCTTTGTAACTTCACCATTTGACTCATTAGAAGGAGAAGGTTAGGTGTGAGATAATCAACTGTGTTTCTTAATTTAAAATAATGCCTGGAATTATATCTAGGTTTGCTTTATCAGTAAACAAATACCTTATCCCAGGTAAAGAATGATGTAGACTTTTTTTCCAAGATATCTATCCAAGCTCCACTGAAGTTTTGCCTTTGTTCTTCTTCCTGAATAGAGCATTAGGTGCTATACATTTTCAGTATTTTTTATTTAGAAAATAATTTTTGAGAATATTGTTACATTGGTGTTGGTCATAGAATTACAAGCTTTCTGTTTTCTGGTATAATAGCTGAGACATGCAGTTAACCAATGCGTTACAAGGATACAGACTGACTTTGATCTTCATTCAACCTGTAAACTGCAAGCTGAACAAACATTACATATGATACTCTCAGAACTGATTCTTAAAAGTATCTGTTGACCTTGAACCCCATTCAGGCCCAAACACCTTTACTGTGGGAAAGACCAAAGTAGTAGATTAGCATTTTAAAATATCAATGATGTTGGCTTACAGTATCATTTCAACTCCATATACTCCTGAACTTCAACATCAGAATGTCTTTGCTTGGTCCTCCACTAACTAGGAGTAATGGAGAAGATGCAGAAGGCTCCTCAAGAGGTAATATACCAGGAAAGACTGATACTGTGATTTGGAAGGAAGACTTCTTGAGCTGTTGTTTAATGTTATGATTTCTATCTAAATGTTCTGGGTTTTGATTTTAAATGTGAATCAGGAAGAAGTGCAATTCTGAAATCAGCATGGTTAAATTGCCTAATTAAATATGATAAGAGATTTTAGTTTTCAGTTGTTGACTAGTCTCCTGTAGAGTGATACAGGCAAGGTTTAATTGCATATTAGGCAAATTGTAGATGAAAAGAAGATGTGGAATGGGACTCATTGAAGTGTTGATACTGAGACACCCATTTAGATTCTACAGAGAGATTCTGCTAGCAGAGAGATTCCTCTCATCCTTAAAGTGTGCAGTGTATATGGGTAAATTCATTTTTTTACACAAGTATTTGGCTGTAAAGAGAGCCTGAGTGTGACTATGAGCATAGAAATAAATTATGGGTAAGGCGAAATCTACCTTTAATTAAAATAGACAAGAATCTGTCATGTAGAAGGCACGATATTCTCTTCAAAAAAATCTTAGATAGAAAGTCAAGTATATATACCATGCAGCACAGGTCTATTTAGTCCACATAGCACAGACTCTGCACAGGCACACAGCGCACAGTAGAAATAGGACACTCCTGAAAAACATGACTTGGTGGACTGTTGTGTAGTTCCTGCATTTCTTTTTACTTCTTAGTAAAAAACTAATAAAAATAACTCTTAAAAGAGGGCTTTTTAATTAGATCAATATCCAGGTCTTAGAAAGTTTAACTGCATTTCACTGTCTTCAATGATTCTAATACTGATAAGCACAAGCACAAAATAACAGATCCTACTTTGAAGAATGAGAGACAAAATGTCAATAACTTTAAATAAAAATAAAAACTCTTGAAGTTTCCCACTTCTGACATATTTTCAAGCAAAATGAAACATTTTCTTGACTTTTTGAGTAAAAAAGGACATGATTCTTTGGCCTAAGAATAAACTGTGCTGATGGCAATACAAGGTTTCAACTTTTCTGGTAGAGTAACGAAGAATTTGGCTAAACCTTCATGGTTGTAGTTCCAAGAGAAAAATCTACTAATTCACTGACATTGTCCTATGTATTATTATATTGTCATTTCTTATTGACTTAAACAAACCAAATCACAACATGATTTAAACTGAAGGCACTGGGGGAACAGAGCAGTGATGCAGAAGAAGGCTATTGGATGCAGAAAATAAAGACTGAAAACCCAGAACTACTCTTTTTTTCCCTCTCTCTAAGATGATAGTCTCAAATATTGTTTTCAAGAATAATAGCCAAAAACTATTCATACAGAAGGGTGATTTTTACCCTGGAGTTATCGCTTCATATGGTTATGGAGGCAGTCTGATGCAAACCTGAATTAGAATTGAGTGTTTGTGGGTAAACTATATACATGATTATGGCAGATACAAATCTGAGGTTTAGAAATAAAAATTAATCAAACTTTCCTGCTCACATTTGGAAAATGAAAGCTCACAGCAGAGAAATGGTTCTGAATTAGAGTGATGAAGAAACGCTGTGTTATTCAGAGGGAAAGAAAGCCCTCATAGGGAGCTGTAGGTTTCCAGATACAAGATAAAGGTGTTTTGTAATTAATGCTTCTATATCTTGTCCAAACAAAAAGGATTTTGAAAAGGAGTTGCTATTTTGAAGTAACAGCAGCATCTACTGTCCACAGCATTGCAAGTGCTACAGGCATGGGTACTAGATGTGCAGCCTGAGGATACAGCTGGCTGTCATGCTGCAGTTTACTTGCCAATCAGCAGCAAAAGTGAAAACCCTAATCTGCATCTAGACGGGTCTTACCAATCCATTTTGGTCCAAGTAAAATGATGTCCTGTGCTTTGGTCTTTCATCAAAGAAACATAGCAATAATAGATGTCAACAGTCTTTCTTTGTGACACCAAATTCTGTTCCTATGATTTAAAATGTAAAATGGAAACAAGTAATGTAAAAATGCACGTAACTGATCAGTGGGGTTGAGGCAGAAACATTTGACAGGTGAGTGCTTACGTGGTTTGCTTGATGACAGGCTTGTAAGGAAATTACTGTGCAGTTTACACCTATGACAGAAGGGATAATGTATCATAAGAAAATATAATTTTGTGAAAATGTTAATGGTAATTTAAAAAAAAGAATTGTGGTGTCCTAAAGTCAAGGAGGAAGTTGAGTGGCTTTTGGAAATACCTTGTCAGCCCTGGTCTTAGGTGCCAAGACTGTTTTTGAGTTGGAATATAAACTAGATATTTTTACATTTAGTTTTATAGCTCTTTGTTTGGGTGGGTGGAGGGGGAGTTCTTTTTTCTAAATATTTTGTTTGTTTTGTTTTATAAATATGAGAATTCAGGATAACATTTATCAGGAATAATGTTAAATATCCATTTAGCTTCTCAAAGACTGTCCTTTTCTTCTAGTTAAGGTTTGGTAAGTTTGTTTCTGTTTTTAGAGATATAACTTTTTAAGTTTAAATTCCTCCTTCAAGGTGCTTCCAAAATAGATTTAAGTCCTCATACAAGTTCTGTAATATGTCAAGATGTTTATTAAAATAATACCTTAATAGTATCCTACCCAGGACAATAAAAATACAAAACCTAACACACAGCACTTCTGTATCACTGTGATAATAAAGTCCAGCAAAGTGGCTCCAAAGAATGAGTAACTTATGCCAGGGGCCAGTTTGTTTCTAAGCAGCCTTAAAAAAATTAAGAAGAGAAGGTGATGTAATCCTAGTGTAATCAGACATTAAAGGCTAGAGTTATTGTGAGTATACCCTAATCAATGGAGGTGTATTCGTTATGAAGATGCAAACATCTGTATTTGTATGAGAATCCATTGTTTGGCTATATGAACATGGTAACCGCATGCACTGTACTACTCTAGAGGGAACAAGAGACAAAGAGGAGGCATGAAACAGTGGAGTTCGCTCAAGGAATGCTTTTTGCTTCATCCGTCACATACTGAAGCCTTTTCAGACGGTGCCAGACCTCTGGAGAGGGGATGCTGGAGGAGGAGCTCAGTCACAGTTCAAAATTCTTCACAGTGTGTTTATCACTGCTTAGCTCAATTCTGCTAACCTCAACTGCCCTCCTCAGTATTCCTTTGGCTGTCACCTGCAAGAGTAGTTATGCCTGTCATCTGCATGCCCATGTGTGTCTAGCCAAAGCCTGGACAGTACTAAACACTTTATTTGCGCTGAGTATACATCATTAAATGAATCATTGGTATAATTCCATCATTTGTTTATAGCCCATTCTACCTTGTAGCCATTGATGGAATGTAATGTCTAAAAACTTAACTATTTGGGGAGGATTCAAACATCCCCATTTTATGCTGTGTTGCTAACAGTACTAATTTTAACTTACCATATCCAACACTGGTATTGTGCTGACTTCAAGGTCGATATGCAAACAGAGTAAATAGAAAATTTACATTAATGTTGAGCATCATTAGAAGTGAAAGCATAGAGAAAAAAACCCACAAATTCATAACGTGTTTTCCAAATGGAAAACAGCACATATTATAAGCATTCAGGAGGTGATTGCAAGCAAAAGAGAGAGAAACCATAGGAACCACTGAGTCGTTAAACAGTTATGTTACTTTCTACTGGGAGTAAATCAAGTAACTTCAGAGATGCAACTATTATATAATTTTTGTTGTAGTTTCAATAACAATGAAGTCTGGGCCCTTATTTTAGTTAAAACTCTGTAAGACAGCAAACTTAGTCCATTCAGCAGGGCCTCTGCTTCTCAGCTATATTTTACAGTTGCATTTTAGTTATCTATACATCAGCTTTTTAAAATCATCACTGTAACCGTTCAGCTTAACTGCAGTGCAAGTCTATGTGTGTTCATACACGCATAGGCCAGCCTACGTGCATGAATCTGATATGAGTGTAATATGTATCGTACAACTGAGCGGGGTTTTTGATATGTGCCAGGAGCAGAGATTGGTGGTGGAAAGAGAAGTAAGGATGTGGAATGATGGGAGACAACTTCTTTCAAAACTTAACTCATCATCAATTGCTGTCACTTACCTGACCTGTGTATAAAAAGGTCACTCTATCTGCATTATGTATATGAATGCAAATGTGAATGAATCCGAGACAGCATTTTGCTACATATTTTTAATGTTCCCTCCACTCAGAATCCTGAACTTCATTTAAGAAAGACAGTAATAGATGTGTTAATACAAATTTAATTCCTTTATTCACAAAAAAGTGTGTTTCAAGCAACAGTAGGAAATGTGTCCATTCCCTTCCCCTCCCCCGCCACTCCTTCTGGGGTAAGACCTATTTTTGAGCTGTTCTCATTCAGAGAATGAGTTGCTACTTTTGGCTTTGTTCCCAGAGCACTGCATACTTGGTGGTGTGTGAGGCATTGCCTTTTGGGGAAAAGGGAAGAGGGAGACTGAATCACAGCATTTAATTCTTAATGATTGTTCTGCTTGGTCAAGAGGACACAGAGCAGGCAATGCTCTTTATTCATTGCTTACTGTTATAGCTATTGGCAGCCAGCCCTTTTAATTTAGTTATCAATACTCAATGCCTTTAATCTTTTACTTTAATGCCAGTCCAAAATAAGTACTAGCCAATGAACATCTGCTAAACAGAAATATTGGTGGATAGGTGTCATTTAAGGCACTGCTCCTAAGGGTTTGCCAGTCTGAGTACTGAGCGAGAGTTACTTGGCATTCTCTTGACAAATCTTGTTTCTTTATCAGAGTAGTTACTTTTCTGACAAAATATCTGACAACTAGTAGTGTGTGGAAAAATTAATAGGTGTTGTTAATAGATGAGCCTTTCAGATTATCCTATCTGTCTCCCTGTACTATAGGACACTCGTCTAAAGTACATTTTCTATTACTAACTCAAGCCTGGATATCAGTGTGCCATGGAGTGGCCTTTTTACCTTTCAGGGGTTACTGAATAGCTACAAAGTATCACTGACTGGGAAGTTTCTTCTTAACTTTCTCATCTTTGTTTCCATGCTCTGGCTTGTAATTGCATCCCAGAGTACTGTAAACTGTAATTCCCTCCTTTTCTTCAGAGTTCTGCTACTGCAAGATGATACTAGTTCTCCTTTTCATCACTTGTTCACAGTAGTTAGAACACTGAGTTCTTTGTGGTATTTAAGTGATTTCAGATGGAAAGACCTAAGCATTTATTCATAATCTTTTATTCTCTCAAGAACTCCTTCCATTTTGCCAATATATTTCTAAGAATGCAGTTCCTTTGTTTGAACACAGTATTCCAAATACAGTGGTTTCATAAGAATAGGTGATAAATCCTCTTTCTCTCCACTGATTTACCTACTAGATTCTGATTTACCGCAGTGGAAGTTCACTTGGTTAACAATGAATCCAAGGCTTGGCTTGGTTGTAGAAATGTGCACTGTGGAAGAATCTTTAACCAACCACTTAATAAGTATGCATAGAAAAAGAAGATGTAAAACATTGAATTTATAATGCTGATTTCATCCTGGTCTTGTGCAAGGGCCAGGGAACAATTAATTTGATCTGCTATAGATGTCCACTTTGGAATGGATTGAATAGCTCTGTGGATCCATTGATCAAATAGAGTACGTCTTCAGTTGTTCATGCATGGATGTCTAATTTCCTTCTCATATTTCTGTGGAACCTCCTATGTTCCAGCTTACACCCATTGTCCCTTGTCCTATCACTAGATGACACTGACAAGAGCCTGGCTCCACCCTCCTGACACCCACCCTTCACATATTTATAGACATTAATGACGCCACCCTTCAGTCTCCTCCAAGCTAAAGAGATCCAGCTCCCTCAACCTTTCCTCATAAGAGAGGTGTCCTGCTTCCTTCATCATCCTCGTTGCTCTACACTGGACTCCCCCCAGCAGCTCCGCATCTCTCTTGAACTGAGAGGTCCAGAACTGGACACAATACTCCAGATGTGGTCTCACCAGGGCAGAGTAGAGGGGGAGAAAAACCTCTCTCGATCTGCTAACCACCCCCCTTCTGATCCACCCCAAGATGTTGTTGGCCCTCTTGGCCACAAGAGCACATTGCTGGCTCATGATCTGTCCACCAGCACCCCAGATCCCTTTCTCCTGCAGTGCTCTCCGGCAGGTCAGTCCCCAACCTATACTGGTACCTGGGGTTGTTCTTTCATTCTCTTTGTTGCTTGTTTTGCAGGTAGGTCAAACCTAACAGCTATGCCAGTTAAATAGTATAATCTCTCATAAACTGGTTTATCATTGCTCTTACAGTGTCCCCTCATTTTGTCTTGTTGTGGTTTCACTTTGAGTGGGCTTCTCTAGCAGGTTAAAGCCATGCTTTTTGCAGTAGTCCCAATAACACTATTATGAAATCTTTTTCTCTAATTTTGACCGGTATATTTATTCATTTATCCATTTATTTTCTGACAATAAATTTCTTTTTCCCATGGTGAGTTGAGTACTGTCAGTTCAGAGCCCTGAAGAACTTAATAGCAGCTTCACTCAACATTTGCTCTAATCAGAAAAGCAGTATCAACCACGCCAAAGGAAAACTTAGGGATTCTCATTAAAATTAATGTGTTTTTTGAAAGCTCTAAAACCTATCTTTGCATTCCTCCTGGACCTCTCTGACTGTAAACTGGAGAAGAAAACACACCAGTTTCTCAGTAGATCATATTTCAAAATTTATTTCCAAATACCATAGATTAAGGAAAAATGCAGTGAATGAGTGGTGCTACAGAACCTGATTGTTCTGACTTGGAAACTTTTTCTAATTTCCATGGTTCAGTTGAATTTTCAAGGTATCTTGTCTGGTTTTTTTTGCTTTTGATCTGCCTGGAGAATCCAGGCCATTAATAGTGACTCCAACATATTTTGGAAGCACTTTAGCCATGAGTTGAATCTTATGCCCTGTTTCACACGCTTCAACGTTCTCACAGTGTAGCTGTTCTCTCTCAGCTGATTCACTGATGATGAAGGACAGAGTTCAAGGAAGCACTTGTTTAAAATCCTGTGTACAATGTGATTTAAACACATACTCACAGATTCATTCTTCAATTAATTCAAAATATGTTTTTATATTTAACATAATTTATCAGACTTCCTGCATAAGGTTACATCAGACAGCTGGCTGCTTTGTGGAGTAAGGAATGTACTGATGATTGTAGGTAGAGATGAAGATTAACAAATTAATCTGCTGAAGTTTCTATGACTTTCTACTTCAACCACTCTTTTCCTAGTATGAACATCTTTTTTTTCTATAGTTCTGTTTTAAATGTTGCCATAATCAAATATAAGCCCCAGCAGAACTTCTTTGAAAGATTGTTATCAGCTGTTAGTCTCTCTTAGGAGAGGGGCTGCTAACTAACCCTGAGAGTGTCAACAGACAATTCTTTCTCAAGAAAGAAACTGTATATGATGGACTTCTTATGTATTTGCTGTAGTTTTTTGCATTCAGTATCTATTTATGTTGGAATAATCATGGATCGCTTCTTTGCGAACTATACAGACAGCATCAGTTTTACATTTAATGTCTACACTGAATTTTTCTTTAAAGGACTTTTCAAATATTGCCTGCTAGCCTTTTCTTGGAATGAAAAAGTACAATCTGGGTAGAACTTTCTCATGCATTCAGCTCTTTTATCACTCCTGCTTGTATACATCTGTGAGGATCTGCAGCAGAACAGAAAAAGAATGAATGTTAACACAACTAAGAGAAGTCAAGGGATGCTGTTTTTATGAATATACATTTTTTTTAAGAAAATTAGAGTGGTTTAGATTTTTAAAAAGTACCCATTAACATTGTCAGTGTAGTGGGGTTGTGACCTATCAGCTTCAGTCTCTGTCACCTTGGTTGCTCTACTGAAAGAACTTGTTGTATATAATGCTGCAACCAGCAATGCCTTGGGAATCTCAGGGCTACCACAGAGAGAGCTTGTAAATAACAGCTTCAGAGGCTGACATTTATTACAAGCAGAAAACAGTGGGCATTCTGCAGTTCAGTATGACTTGACAGCATCTAGTTAGAGATTGACTTCTTCCCATTTACAGAAAGGAGGATCCTTTGACCTATAGTCCCAGGAACTCTGATAAATACATCATGTTCGAATCTTCATAATTTCTTCTTCCCAAATGACTGCATTCATTTCCAAATTGCTTCCTCATCACAGTGCCCCGTTCAAACCTGTTGGCTTTAAACAGCTGCCAATGAACAGCTCCTTTCTTAACACACTTCAAACAGTAGTGTTTGTAAAAGTGTTTGTAAGAGGAATACTCTCTAAATTCTATAAACTATTTCCAGTTAGCACTTTCTTTAGCAGCTGCAGCAGGATCACTATGGTTTGAAGAAGTTAGTATTTAATATGCTTGTTCATTGTGTTAAATGCTCCCCAAGTCAGTTTTTAAAGCTAAAATAATATTGCTTTGGCTTATATAGTCAATATTATTATTGTAGCTATTGTCTATGTGTATGTGAAGTAGGTGATACTACACAGAAACCTTGGGCTTAAATTAGCTTGATACAAATACATATTTAAGAGCTTAACAAGCTTGCATGAAAAACAATAGACTTGATAAATGTTAGAATGGCTTACTTACAAGCCTTTTAGTTCAGTTGTGTCTTCCTTGTTCCACTTTGAAAGAATGATGAAATGCAGAGAGTAAGGAAATAAATACTATTATAATATCACAGTAGAAATGAAAAGTTTATTTTAGTTCCACGAGCAATTTTAGAAACTCTTGAATTATTAATAATTTACTGGGAATTAAACATACAATGCCTATTAAAAAAGTGTGAGGTTCTGTTAAGCATGTTAAGATCTGTTGCACTATGTAAATACATCTGTACTTATATGAGAAACTTTCCTTGAAACATACTAACTGTACAGGTGTTTAGAAATGTAGACCTCTACTGTGTATATGTAATTTTGTCTTGACTTCTGTTACAGTCAGTAATTAAATAGCATGGTGATGAGTTTATTGCAAGTATGAGAAAGTGCTAAGCAAAACAGAAATTATAATGAAATTTGAGATGTCAGTGACAATTAGCTGTATTATGAATATTCATTTCATATTCATTCTGGATAGTGCCATTTTTCACTTTCTTTAATGACTGAATAGCGTTTCAAGAAATAGAGATATAAATAATAGTCATGTGATAATTAACTTCATCTTTCCAGAGTGTTGTAGCACTTGTCAAATGCCACGTGGGCTGGAGCAATGACTAGAAAGTTAATTTTCAGACATGACCAGCTCAATGTGTTTAGCAGAACCATTTGACATTCTTGCAGAATTGCTAATTTACAGGAAGATAAAAATCTGCTTGTAAGTGTTTTTACTCATGCAACAGTCTCATTACAGAGACTCTCCTGATCCCCAGGACTTAGAAAAGATGATGGAGAGTGGCTTAGCAATAAATTCTGCTGTCTCCCTTAGCACTCACAAGTGCATCCCTTCAGGGCCTATGGATTTGTGTACATCCAGTTTGTTCAACTTATCCCTAACCCAGTCCTCATCAACTGAGGCAAGCTCACCTCCTGCCTCAACTTCCTCTGGAGCCTCAGCAGTCTGGGGCTTGATATCAGGACAGCTCCCAGAAGTATAGACAGAGGCAAAGAAGGTGTTCTGCTTTCTCTGTATCCTCTGTCTTCAGGGCACCCACCTCATTCAGCAGGGGCCTGCATTGCCTCTAGGTTTAGTTTTACCAGGAAGGTATTTGAAGAAGCCCTTTTTGTTGCCCTTGACCTCTCTTGCAACGTTTAATTCCAAGGAGGCCTTAGCTTTCCTAGTTGCATCCCTACATTCTCTCACCAGAGCCTTATAATAACCCCAAATGGCCATCTTCTCCTCATATGACCTATAGACTTTCTTCTTCCTCTTCAGTTTGCCCAGCAGCTCCCTTCCTTGACTATCTTGGGCCCCTTTACCTGCCAGTAGCCTGTCTCATGGGATTTCCCCTAGCAATTGCTTGAAAAAGCCAAAGTTTGCCCTCCTGAAGTCCAGGATTATGATTCTGCTAGGTATTCTGTTCCTACCACACGAGACCCTGAACTCCACCATCTCATGGTCACTGCAACCCAGGCTGCTCTCAACCTTCACTGCTTCAACCAGACCCTCCTTGTTAGTGAGTATAAGATCCACAGCGCTCCTCTCCTAGTGGGCTCCTCCACCATTTGCATCAGGAAGTTGTCACCAATGCAGTGGAGGAACCTCCTTTACTGTGGATGGCTGGCTGGCTTCCAGCAAATGTCAGGGTAAAATCCCCCATGAGAACCAGGGCCTGTAGCTATAAGGCTCCATACTTTCTCTACATGTGTGCAGTGTTGCTGCTGTAGAGTGATTCCTTGTCTGAAGGCCAACCTATTAAATACTTATAGATTGTTTTGATGTATGAAGATACTTCTTAAGCTGCTTTTCAAGAGTGTTTTCTGAAGTAAGTTAGCTTACGATGGAATGCAATGCTGTTATTGGAGAAATTTTTCTGGAATGAAGGTCATCAAATACTGACTATGACAACTATGTAAGAATCTGAAGTCTAGGTGTGATCTGTTTGCGATTGTGCTCTCTTATATGAACTAGTACTGCACTTATTTTCTAGCTTGTGAAACAGGCATAGCAGACTGTGTCCTGGACTTCTGGTGGTCCTGTTTTTAACAGAACATATATTTGTTGACTGTCAGAGGCTGTACTTATTCAATCCTACTTAAAAAGTGTGGACTACAGCACTGAAATGTGCTAGTTCAGGCATGAAGACAAGTGATGATCCTAATGACTTAGGTTAGTGTGTGTGTTTGAGACTTTTTATCTGATCAGTGTCCTAAGGAGTAACAGAATATTCCTGGTTAGAATATACACCTGCTGGCTTATATTAAGTTGGCCATCCACTAAGACCCCCAGGTCTTTTTTTGCCGAGCAGCTCTCCAGCCACTCTCCATTAAGTCTGTAGCAATGCCTGGGATTGTTGTGACCAAAATGCAGGACCTGGCATATTGTCTTATTGTACCTCATACAGTTGGCCTAGGCCCATTGATCCAACCTGTCCAGGTCTCTCTGTAGAGTGTTCCTGCCCTTGAGCTGGTCAACACTCCCACACAATTTGATGTCATCTGCAAACTTACTGAGGGTGTACTTAATCCCCTTGTCCAGGTCATCAATAAAAATATTAAACAAGACTGGTCCCAAAACTGGACCCTGAGGGACATCACTAGTGACTGGCAGCCAGCTAGATTTCACCCCATTAATCACAACTGTCTGGGCACAGCCATCCAGACAGTTTTTTTACCCAGCGAAAAGTACATTCATCTATGCCATGATTTGCCAGCTTCTCTGAAAGAATGCTGTTGGAGATGGTGTCAAAGGCATTTCCAAAGTCTAGGTAGACAATGTCCGCAGCCTTCCTCCTACAGGACAGCTCTAGTCTGCAATGCGTATTTGCTTATTAAACTGTTTGTTATTAAGCCAAATAAAAGAATGCAAATTTGTTATTGAAATAATAGAAGTTCTTATGTAATTCCTTAAGCATGGTGATCAGGGATTTGTGGCTTTACTTTTTTTAACCCTAAGCTTTCTCAACTCCTTATTTATAGGTCCGTTGGATAAACTTTCTAAATACTGAGCCAAACTCTCAACTGAAGGTTTTAATTTAAGCATTATGAGAAGCAGTCACAAACTTTCTAAATACTGGCAACCTCAGCTGAAGGTTTCAATTTAAGCATTATGAGAAGCAGTCACAAACTTCTTGAAATACACTTGTAAGAAACAGGATGGCTCATACAATGACCAGTTTTGAAATTTCAGCCTCTTAAAAAAGAGCTTAGTAAGTATGTGCACAGTAGTGAACTCCATGAACTGATAACGTCAGAAACAGATATTGGCGTATATTTTTGTAACAGTGGTGGCTACTGTGTAAGTTAGTTTGGGGAATGGCAAAATGTTGCTGAGTTTACATGTCTCACTTAGCACCACTTCATTGTGCTGTGGTCAGGGCTGGAATACTGGACTGAACCACCAGGTAAGTTATTGAGTAAATAGAAATCCAGTCCAAGCTTCCTGGGCATGTGAAAACTAATCTTATTTCTCTTGAAAGATGAAGTATAATCACTGCTTCAGAAAACTCAAAGAATTGTAAAAATCAAGCAATACAGTGCCTAGTTGTAACAAGTTGCATAGTTACTTGTAATTTTGACTTTTGTGAGATTTTGATTTTAGTGATAAATCAGTGTCTGCATTTATTTACAGCAAAATTCATCAGTTCTCCAGTTTGACAGTACCAGGTCTTCAGTACTTATTGCAGCTGTTCGCTTCTCTGAGCTGGAGGCAATCAGTTCAGTTTCAAATATGTGTCTTCTGGAACCCATACATCAATATAAAAACTTTGTGACCACTTGTTGAGCAGCTTCATATGGAGGATTGTGTTCAAAGACAAGCTGATGGTTAACAATCATGAAAATATACACAAGCTTTATGTAGCCTTTCTAGTCTCAAACATTGCCTTCACAGTTTCAAGCTCTGTCATTTTTATATGAACTTGAATGGACGATGGTTCACCAACTTCTGAAGAGGCTCATGAGCCTGTCTTACAGTTAAGTAACTTAATTGCATTTGGTGGTTTGCCCATAAACCACATTTAATAGCCTTTCAGAGAGTGAATATCAGTTAGCTTGAAAATTATTTAGGAAAGACTAATTTCCTCCAGTCCCTCTAGCACCAGAAACAGAGTTACTTGTTTTTATGTATTGGTACTTTTTCTTAACATTTCAAAGAGCTATTGTTCTGGATTTTGCTATGGAGTCAAGTATCAGGAGGCTTTAGAACACCTTAAGAAAGCACTGTGAAAGGTAAGATAAAGGAATGGTATATGTTTAGCTTGCATTTACCATCTTGTGATACGCTGCATTATTATGATCCTCATGGCAGGAAAGCTGATTTTACTGCTTACAAGACAGTACTACATCAGTTGGGAAATTACAGAAGCACAACATTATTGCAGAGAAAGAAAGTTGTGGTCTAGTACTAGACTACCAGATATATTGAAAGGAATGGAAAGCTAATAATTTGGGGCTTTTTTTGTTACAACATCAGGTTAGAAATAAAACACAGGAAAGAAGCAGTCTTCTGGACCTGCTTGTTTTGGTTAATGTATCTATCCTGAGGGCAACTGGGCTCCTGAGTTGGTAGACAGGGATGGGGAGCAGAATATTGCTCCTGTAATCCAGGAGGAAGTAGTTAGTGATCTGTTGTGCCACTTAGATACTTGGCAAGTCTATGGGTCTGGTTGGGATTCATCCCAGGGTGCTGAGTGTGCTGGAGAAGAACTGGCTAAGCTGCTTTCCAGCATCTATCACTGATCCTGGCTAACTAGGGAGTCTCAGATGACTGGAGCTTGGCCCGTGTGATGCCCATCCACAAGAAGGGCCAGAAGGAGGATCTGGGGAACTACAGGCCTGTCAGCTTGACCTTGGTGCCTGGCAAGGTTATGGAGCAGATCTTCCTAAGTGCCATTGAGTGTCACATACAAGAAAATCAGGGGATCAGGCCCAGCCAACATGCGTTTAGGGAAGGAAGGTCCTGCATGACCAGTCTGGTCTCATTCTATGGCTGAGTGACCCACCTAGTGCATGAGAGGAAGGTGGTGGCTGTGGCCTAGCTAGACTTCAGTAAAGCCTTTGACTCAGCCTCCCACAGTATTCTTCTGGCAAAGCTAGCAGCCTGTGGCTTGGACAGGTGCACCCTTGCTGGGTTAAAAACTGGCTGGACGACCAGGCACAGAGTGGTGGTGCATGGTGCTGCATCCAGGTAGTGTCTAGTGACCAGTAATGGGCCCAGTTGTGTTTTTACTGGTGACCTGAATGAGGTCAATGTCTAGCTGATGTTGTGATGTCAGGTGATAGGCTGAACTTAATGATCTCAGAGGTCTATTCCCATCTCAGTAATAACAATCTCTATTGGCCTGTAACAGTAGGCTGGTGCAGTGCCACTTCCTCTTCTTGCACTATGCTTAGTCAGCTCCCTATGAGTTACAGGGACAAAACACATGACAAGTTGTTTTTATCATAAAAACAGATGAGAGGCTTGTTTTTGTGTTTTGTTATTTTTTTCTTAAATGCATGGCTGCAGTCTGGACAAACTTAGCTCTGTGCCATTTAGTGGCTGTTGCTGTGCAGAAGAAAAGTGATGTAAGATGAACACATCTGTTTTATCTCAGCTGCAGCCTTCATAATTGATGTTGTTTCTTTTACCTTAGTAGACTACCAACCTGAGTACCAAAAGCCTTAATGAATGTTTTTTGATGTTACCAGAAAATTTAATTTTATTGACAGAGTTCTTGGAAGAATCTTCAATACTTTTTAACCTTCTCTGGTTAACTTCTTCTGGTTAGTTTCCAAAGAGTGTCTGTCATGAAACAACTGCCTTCTTTCTGTAGGAGAAAACTGTATGTAAAGGATGGCTTCTCTTGGGTTTTGCACGTTGTAGCAGTAAACTCATGTCCCCTACTTTATTATCTGAATGTGTGTGAGTTGCTCTCTGCTCTCCCAAGGCAGACAGAGTGGGTGGCTGGCATGCTCAAACTGTTAATGAGCTATAGACCCAGACATAGCTCTAATTTCAGCCCTATCAAAACAAGGTGAACAGCTGCAATGTGCATCTGTAATGCAGGTGGGCTTAAGCTGTACATGCCTCTCACACTGGTTCTTTTGGGCTCCTGTAACAAGCTACTCCTGTAACAGGGTAGCTACTATCTTCCAGATATAGGAGTCCTCTACTTAATAAAGTTAATGATTGCTGTTGGGGGCTGGGGAGTAAAGACTTAATACTTTCCTAGTTTCTTGGTAAGAATGTGAAGTTTCCTGTGTGTCGTTAACACTGCTGGCCTGAAAGGGGGGCATACATAGCCACAAAGAAATAGGTGATGCAGACCGTAATACTCATAGTTTTAGGTGAATTGGCTGTCCTGCATAAGAAGGTGGTACAAAATAATGTGATTTTCTGCTTGCTATTGGACGTCTTAGGTACAGTCTGTTTTTTCATTGAAGAGTGTATCTGTATCAACATAGTGGAAACACTTCTATGTGATAAGTTTATCCATTATGGATGAGTCACAGGTAGTCACATGTTATATAGTGCTGCTCCAGAGAGATGTTTTGCTGACATTTATCAGTTCCTGAAAATCTTGGCATGTTTTGTTTTGCGTAGCTTCATGAAAACTATTTAAATAGCTTCCTGGAATCAAAAGTTTCTCACAACTGACATATGTTGTTTATGGCTGTGTTTTAATAAGATGAAGTTTTATGGTTCTGTGGCAAGGATTCCTAGCTGATCCTGTTTCTGAGGCTCTTATGTCAGTGTCACTGTAATGGGAATAATGATACAGCTGAAATAGGACGCTATCAAACATATAATCACAGAAAGTAGCAGAAAGGTGACTTTCCTAGGAATGTTTTGAGCTGATTAGGAATTAGAAGATAACCACACTGGCTAACCAAGTGAATGATGACTGCGGGGTTGTTGATTTCCAAATAGGGACCTTCTAAATGGTTGTCTAGTAGTCAGCTTTTAAGATGGGGAGGGAAAAGTAGGAGTAACTTTAGAGAACTGTAGCAGCTTCTCAGCAGTATCAGCTCTGCTGTTTAAATATTCTGAAGTATCACCTCATGATGAAGACATAACCTTTTCTTACTGGTTCTGCAGAGTAATGGCTCACTGGGTTTCTTGTGGCTTTCTGAAAAAAGTAGAGATAAAGAAGTGACCCTGCGTGGTCATTTGTAGACCTACCATATTATAAACCACAATAAGGTTTTTCGCACAAGTCACTGAAATCAGTAAACTGAAGGTTTCTGTCTTTTCTCAGATGGCTAAACCACAGTCACTTCTTCACAGGTGCTGTTGATGGAGTGCTTAATGGGGATGTCTATCAGGTAAGATAGAGATATTCTGTACTGTAAATGTGCTGTTCTACTTTGAGAACCTTACCTTAAATCAGACTAATACTTCCCACATATTGTCTCTGTTGTACTTTCATCTTTGAAGAAGAATCTTCAAATCTTGTAAAGCTGTTAATGCCCTTAATATGTCCCTCCTCTAAACTTGGAGGCAACTTAAAACAGTAGTCCATTATGGCTTATTTGGACATAACCACTGTAAGCAGACTTAATGTAGACTTACTACCTGCTAGTAAGTTGAGAGCATGCTCTAACTGACAAAGCAGAGTTTTCTGAATTGCTTTTTGGATTGAATATGATGCCTGGTGCTGTTGGAGTAGCCTGCCTCCTTCTTTGCATTATTCCTTCACTGAGGGCTACAGGAGATGCAAAGAGAATCAAGACACAGCTAAATCTGTCGTTAGCCACAATACATCTGATGCTATCAGGAGTGGTATTTTTAGTTTTGTTAAGAGTGAGATGAACCAGTAAAAGTTGTTGCACTTGGAGTATTCTGTGGCAAGTAACTTAATAGTCATTAACTTAGGGAACTTGGAGTATTAATGACAACCCTATTTGTTGCAGGTCTTTGAGCTGTTGTGTAGTAAAAACTATGCTAGTAAACACATTGTTTTGATGCTTAAGTATTAAAACACATTCTGTATTCCAAGCTGCATGTCTTTAAAGAATACTGGTTTTTAATGTCAGTTAGGTTTGCAAATGTTGCTGAAACAAGAGAATGTTTTAAATTGCTATGCACATAGCCATAAAAAAATGCTTTCACAGCAAGTATTTGAGGTGAGATTAACTAGGGAATCTCTAGTCCTGCAACTGCATTGTGAGATGCTAGGTATTGTCTTCTGCTTCTTTCAGGCATAGTCCTCTGGCACAGTTTGACTTCCTAGGCAACTTGAATTTGTGTTTTATCCTTGGTAACTAGTGTCAGTCCTGTATTAATTTGCTTCACTCTTGCTTTTGTGGAAAGATGTTTTTCATGTTAGTGGTGGAGGTGTTGTATAATATAAGATAAATATGTTATGTGCTCAGTTAAAATAGAATAAAATTTTATGTAGCTTGCAGGCAGTTATGTGAAATACTCAGTTGTCATATATAAATTGCATTACTATTCCTACCCTTTAAGGAGAGTAATGGTCCAACAGATTCCTGTGCTGCCATATCCCAACTGGATCGACTGCAGTCAGAACCGGAGAGTATTCGTAAGTGGAGAGAGGAGCAAAAGGAGCGCCTGGAGCAACTCGGTAAGGAGAGCGTTGCATAGTTCTTGCTTATGAATAGCTTAGTGGCAGCTTCTTAAGCAACAGAATTCTCAACCATGGCTTCTGGCTCTTGGAATCTAATGTGCTTCTTGAGTTTGAGCAAATCTGAATGAGTCTACCAGTAAGCAGACCTAATACTTAAAAGTGGCTCTCTAAACTTCGTGTTCATGTGACCTGACCATTACTTACAAATAAGCTGGCAGAGAGAAGCTTTTGTCAGCTGAAAAGAGGTTATAAATACTGCATCCATCAACACTTTATTTCAAGCAATAAATATTGCTCATTTTATAATTGCTGAGACCATCTGTTGTTATATGGAACTTAATGGACTGGTAACTAAATTAAATACACATGCAGTGATACCTACGATGGACAGCTTATAAGAGCCTGTAACCCCTCACAGCAATTCCATGAACTGCTACTGGCTTAGTGAAGAGTGGCTGGGGAGCTATTCAGTGGAAAAAGACCTGGGGGTGCTGATTGACAGCTGTCTGGACATGAGCCAGTAGGCCAAGAAGGCTAATGGCATCCTGGCCTGCATCAGAAGTAGTGTGGCCAGCACGACAAGAGAAATGAACATGCCTGTTTACTCAGCACTGGTGGGGCCTCTTCTTGAGTACTATGTTCAGTTTTGGGCACCTCAATGCGAGAAGGACATTGAGATGCTGGAGTGTGTCCAAAGAAGAGCAATGAAACAACTGAAGGGCCTGGAGGGCAGCTCTCATGAGGTGTCACTTATGGAACTGGGACTGTTTAGTATTGCGATGTGCGAGGGGGTAGACTGACAGTGCCCAGACACCAGAAGTGACTAGTCAGAAGACGTTTATTCTACAAAATAGCTGGGTTTATATACCGTACAGTATTCATCAATAGCTACGTTCTACCAATCATTTTTGTCTTGCCACATTCAAAGGTTACATGGTTGGTTAGTTGTGTTTTTCATTACCAGCAATTAACACAAGGCCTTCAAAGGTAAAGACAATAATTCACTTCAGCTTCCTATCAGCCTCCTACCAGCCTCCTATCTTATCTACTCCTCTGGTTCTACTCTTGGCACTAAACAAACGTCCTGTGTTTATAATACAAACAACATTCTGTCTCTAGGCACTGATCATTATATATTCCTAAGTGCCTAGGATTTACTGCTCATGTCTCACACCTCTAACTGTCTCCTCCGAGGTGCGCCTTCCAGCATCAAATGGTGTCATATTTTCTAGTCACCCCCCTACAGTTTAGACTGGAGCAAAGGAGGCTGAGGAGAAGCCTTATTGCTTTTTACAACTACCTGAAAGGAGGTTGTAGAGAGGTAGGGGTCTGTCTCTTCTCCCAAGTCACTAGGAATGGAAGAGGAAATGGCCTGAAGTTGTGCCAGGGAAGGTTTAGATTGGACATTAGGAGAAACTTCTTCACTGGAAAAGTTATCAGGTATTGGAATAGGCTGTCTGGGGAGGTGATGGAGTTGCCATCCCTGGAGGTGTTCAAAGAATGCATAGATGTGGCACTTGGAAACATGTCTTTATGGGCATGGTGAGATTGTTGGCAGTTGGACCTGGTGGTCTTGGAGGTCTCGTAATCTCAGATCCATTGTCTGAATGTTCATGGTATTTAGAGTTCTCATGGTCTACATGAGGAAATTTTCTAACTCTTATCTAAGCAGATCAAACATTTGTCTGCACGAAAGTTCCTTCAGCTGAAATACTAGCAAGATCCAGCTGGAACAAACACAACTTACAAATACGTTCTTAAACCTTCAGATGCCAACTCACGAAAGCAGGAAGCAGAATGGAAAGAGAAAGCTGTAAAGGAGTTGGAGGACTGGTATGCAAGGCAAGATGAAAACATCCAGAAAACTAAAGCCAGCAACAGGTAAGGTTTCTCTAGCCATCTGAAGAGTGATGGTGCTGTATATGAAAGTAATAGGAGAGGAACATTAGAATACTTCTACTGTGTCCTAAGGTACTAGTTCTTCAGATCATTAAAATAATTTTTCCTACTAAGAAACGAGTCTCCAGCAATAGACTATCTTTATTCTTCTTATAATTTAGATGCCTAAAAATAGCAATAGAAAACATGAGATATAAAAGCAGAATTATTGAAGGTTATTTAAGGCACAGAGTTTCAGTGTGGCCAGAAAAAGTTTGTCTGCCTATTTTTTTGTGTGCTCCTAGCTGCACGTCTTCAGTGATTGTAATTACCTGCCCTGAGACTAGCAATTTTCTTGCTGTCTTTAGAACACATGGAAGGAGCCTTCAGGTTAGTGTTTGATGCAAGTTATTTCATTCGATACTTAAAACCTTTGGCCATTCCTTTTTGAAGTGTGAGAAATAACCTCACTTATCTCTGCTACTTAAGAACTAAATGCTGACTGTGCCTCTGTTGGATTTGATTTGTCTGATGATTGGTCCTGGGGCAGAAACTAATGACTTGGCTGTGAGTCTAGTAAGCTTTTCTAATAAGGTTCCCTGTGGCTTTTGATTTCAAGCTATGGAAAGGTAAATGTGATAGTACTGACTTAGTATACCATTGACCTAGGGTTGCCAGTGTCGTTCTGACTAGGTAAATATCATGATTCCTTTATACTCTGAGAACATGCAGACTTCAAGATGAAGTCTTAAAACACCATTTTTCTTACAAAAATGGTCATCAGCTTTGTCTTGATGTCAAAGGTAGTCATAAATAGACTCTCCCTCTTACTAAAGAAAGAAAAGAAGCCTATAGTTATAGGCTTCTTAGATTATTCTTGTCTTTAATTACGGATCTGACCCTTCCTTTCACTGAGATACATTATTCTGGTTGGGCCAAGAAAGTGAAATATGATTAGCACTCTCCTAGTTGTCAGCCAGAGCTCATGATATCTCAATAGCTTTATGGTGGCCAGCATTTGAGTGTGGGGGTATGCATTCTGGGGCAGAGTCCTTTGAACAGGTGTTGGCATTCTCGTTAGCCTGGTGAGATGTCTCTCCAGATGTAGTTTCATCCATTGAAATAACCTAATGCTAACACTGGGCATAAGTCTTAAACTTTTTGGTCCAACATTCCAGGGTGTAGCAGAGCTTTGGTGTTGCCCCTCTGAGTCAGTGGCTCAACTGAATACATCCCATGCCTAGCTGCCTTCCTGTTACAGGTCTAGGTGATTCAAGGTTAATGTGCTTGTTAAAACTTCCTTCAGTGTGTTCTGTACTTCTCATCCTTATCTCTTTTCTCCTGCCTGCTTGCCTGCTTGCTGGACTACTTGCTACCTAGGGTGGCAGATGAAGCTTTCTACAAACAACCCTTCGCTGACGTGATTGGTTATGTGTATGTTGCTTAACTACTAATTCTGTTTGCTAATCAAGTAGGTAATGAGGAGGACCAGAAGTAGTGCTGAATGTCTGAAGGTGACTTCTGAATATTTCAGTATAAGCTAATATAAGCAAATAGTCTTTATTTTTTGGATTGACCCTGATCTGCAGTTTTAAGTGCAGTTTTCCTGTAAGGATCCCGTATGCCCCACAGTATCCAGTACTTTCAGATTAAATCATGTACCACTTGAATTTTGGTAGGGGTTTATAGTTTACAGTTGTGTCCAGGCCAGTGAACTCTGCTTCTCAGGATGCTTTGTGGAGTATGTGGGTGTCTACAGTCTCACACATGTGCTGTATTTAGTCCTAGTTGCTTCCACAGAGAAACAAAATGTTTAGTTCTGGATTCTCTCTAATACACGTTTGAAGTCCCGATGTGTACTCATTTGCCTAAATAATCAGAAAAGTACTCAAACATTGCTTGGACATAAAGCTCCCTAAGTCAAGGAAGGTAGAAAGGAATGACCTGCCATAAAATGGGATAGAAGAGGTGTGTGCATATGGAAATAGGTTGCTATTAGAAAATGTTTGATAAATTCAAGAAGGTGATTTAGGGAAGTCAGCACGATCCTCTGGGAAAACATTTATGAGCACTATAAGGTGACTACTTTAGAAGGTTGTCACAGCATAGTGAGCCATGCTGTGGCTTTTAGTGCATTAATATTGAAGGTTCAGTGTGGAATTCATTTCCTAACTGTGGGTGGATATAAACCAGGACTTGTGAAATGATGGATTTTCAGGTGGTGTTTTTCTTCCCTGAAGTCTCCTGCAGTTGATTTTGGTGTATTTTTTCCAATAAAACCATTATTTTCATATATCCAAGGGAAATGTGCAGAACAAGCACTACAGAATAAAAATGGCAGCTGATTTCCTAAATGTAGGCTAAGCTACTAGTGCATGTTCAGCCAACTGATCATCTGCATTAAAGTCATTCTCATTTTCTATATCTGACTTAAACTTTCTCTCGTTTCTTTTCTCTCTTCACCTTTAAGCACAAACATAAACCATCCTTGCTACAGCCTAGAACAGTTAAGTAAAAAAAAATCTTCACTGCCCCTTAAAAGTGTTGTGTCACATAAAGTAGCAGTGTTGTAGTGACCCTTGTCTTCAGTGGTGTCTGTAACCTTATCCCTGTGAACAGTGCTGAATCCTCATGGGAGAGTCATCTTCACTGCTTTTTCTGTACTGCTTGTTGGAGTAGATGGATCATGTTGACATAAACTAGATGCTAGCATTGCCCCTGAATTGAAGTAATGCTGTTGACAGCATAGCAATACAAAAAGGATACAGCTGGGAAGCCACTGGCATGAACCTGTATGTACTGTACAAAGCTTCTGTGGAGTCTTAGCGTGAAAACTGGGGAAATGTGTTTATCACGTGAGCTGACTCAAATGAGTCATCCCCTGTGCCAATATATGCTTTAGCCTATAGCACACATGAGCATGGGATTGATGACTTAAATACTGCTTGATCATGTTGCTTCACTGCAGCATTGGGAGTCATCAGCAGATTGTTTAATGATAGTCAGTAGGCCTTGAGGCTGATTTAAATCCTCAAATGGAATCTGTTATAATCTATGCTTGCAAGGACTTGTACATTTCCAGTTGGCAAATACCTAGTATAAGCCACTGAGTGGCAGAGGCCTATCTAGTTAAGACTTGGACATTTCCACGTAAATAAAATTCCTCTGTAAGTGTACCTTAATTCTTCTCAGTTTATGTGGTCTTCTTAGGCAAACACTCAATATTCTTAAAACTAAATGCCTGTATCCTAGCATCGTACACAGCAATCCTCTGCACTGCTTGTGCATAGTGCATTACTGCTACCTACTTCAGGGTTGGGGCAGTGAGAGCTTAAGTAGCCAGAGTCCACAAGCAGCGGTCAGGTCACTTTTCTTATGAAACATGCTGAGAGAAACTGCATCCTCTAAGAGGGAAGGAGTGCCTTGTATGTTGGGCATTAACCCAAGGTGCATTGCATTGCTTTTAGGGCAGCTGAAGAGGCCTTTGTGAATGATGCAGAAGACATTTTTCCAGGCACTGAATGGGAACGTGTGGCTCAGCTCTGTGACTTTAATCCCAAGTCTAGTAAGCAGGCAAAAGATGTGTCCCGCATGCGTTCAGTCCTCATCTCACTCAAGCAGGCTCCGCTGGTTCGCTGAAGGAAAGCACAATGGAAACACTACAAATGCAATATCTTAACCTTACTCAGAAAAGCTTTGTTTGCAGTAATTGGATTAATTGTTTTAATGTTTTTTGGACCAAACCTCATGATGTATTTAGAGCTAATCATTGTTTGCATGTTTTTCCTCATGTTTCCCATGTGTGTCTGAAATGAGAGAACCTCTGAGACTGTAGTCTCTGTGCTGTTGTGCACTGAGATCTTACTTCCCACATTACTGATATTAAAGATTTGTTAAACATCAAAATGTGTTGACTTTGGATGAATTAAGAGGGTCTCCTGCTCCCTTTCAACAAGAAGTCTTTGAACAGAGCGTGAGTAAACTTTTCTCTTAGTTGCTAGTGATTTCACTTTGCTGGTGACTGGCCAGATAGCAATGCTCCTGGCCTCTTGAGAAGCTGTCTTGCTTGTCTGTCTGTAAGCTTTCTTAAAGCTCTTGAGCTTTAGTTTAAAGACTGCTTTCCTATCCAATTTATCACAAAAGATAGAAGCTCTAGGAAACTGGAGCAGTAGGCTTGTTAAGGAGCTTATCTCACTTCTACCTGAACTGATGACACTGCCTTCTGCAGGTAAGCCCTTCTGTGTAATTTTCTACTGGCACTCCACCTGCAGATCTTGTGCTGGAAATACAGTATATGGCACTAAATAGTTGAAGCCTTTGATATTCTACTGCATATTCTATCCTGCCATGTATTCATCACTGGCTTCATATGCAATGTCCAGCTGTGCACAGGCTGTTTGCATGGTTTTGAACTCTTTGTCCTTACTGACTCTTGCAGACACTTTTTCCCACCAGGGTGGTGGACTGGAGATTTGTTGAGCAAGAGAAGAGAAGATTAGCTCTTACTGCTGCTCATCTCCTGAGTTGGAGCCCAGTCTGACACGGTGTTTGAATGAGAAACAAACTGATCCAGAAGTCTTTGTTTTGCGCTTCCTTGGCTCTTTAATCTCCCCTCAGCATTTGCATGGGCTGTATTGTAGCCTTGTTCTTATGGTAAGACTTACTTTAGCTGTCTGTCTTGTAAGAATACTCCATTTTGTCTCCCAATTTATTTCATCTTTTTTCTAAAAGATACAGTAGTTTAACAAGTGTGTAGCAGAATTGTTTTAATGCATTTTGTGTCAGTATTAAGCTGGAAGGTTAGTCTGGGCAGTTTGAAGACAGCTGCAGGTGTGGATTAAAACTTGGTAATGTTCAAGGAGTTGCAGCACAACAACTGTGTCCCTTTTGTGGATAATATTTTTAATAGATGGTTGACAAGTCTTCACTATTGTCTGTAGTGACGGGAGCTGTTCTCATGTAATCACAAGCTGCTGATGAGTGGAGAGGAAAGCGATATACTGCAAGTCTGGAAGCTTAATTCCATGGAAGATTACGGGCTGAAAGTGTTTTCTGAACTGCACAGGCATATCACAGGTGAGTTGATAGGAGGGACGCACAGAGCAAGTTCACCCAATACTGATACTCAATCCTAGCTTTGACCAATTATGCATTCACCTTGATTGAAAATTTCTTCTACTCACTCCAAAGGTCTAAAATAAAACACTACTGCATCAAATACACCGTGTTTAAAATGTTAATTTGAATTTCTTGGAATTTGAAAGATCATCACAATAGAGAATTTTTTGCACACTGAATTATGGAGTTGATCGATCACCACATTGTCCTACCTCAATAGAACATTTTATCTGAACTTATTTGTCTGCAAATAAAAAAAAATGGCATGCTGCCTTTGGTCCTGTAACTGGGCATCACTGAAAAGTGCTTGATTCTGTCTTCTTTGCACCCACCCTCCAGATGTTTGTACACTGATGATATTCCTTCTGAGCAGAAGAGTCCAGCTCTTTCAGCCCTTGCTCATAGCTTTCAGCCTTTGCTCATAGGATAAATGCTCTAGTTGCTTCATCACCTTTGTGCCATTTCTTGCACTTTCTCCATTATGTTCCTTTCTGTCTTGTGCTTGGGAGCCCAGAACTGGACTCTGCATCCAGACATGGCCTTCCAAGTGGTGTGCTCTGCTCAGATTTTCTGTGTCTGGGAATTATTTTACCTACTTGGATCTTGTGACACTAAGCAAAAGAATTCTCACCTTTATTTGGGCCAGTCCAAGCCCTTTGCTTCTGATCACTGAGTTGTTTTCTTTAGCATTTGTCACTTTGCTTTGTGACAATTTTGTGCTACCTCTGGCCTAGTTGAGCATCCTTGTACCTCTGTTTACTGGCCTTGATGTCCCACTGTTGCTGCTTATCTCCATAGGATGTAACTGATGCAGAAAAACAGTTCAGTCAGTGGAATATGGAAAAAACCCTGGACATTTCCCACTGTGGACAAACCCCAGATGCGTGTCCACAAATCTCATGTAACATGGTGAGAGAAGCTGGATACACGGTGGTATAGAACTTGCTTTGTTTAGCTTGTCATCAGGTGTCAGCCAGCACCCAACCTGTCTGAAATTATAATGAGCACTTCTAGAGAAGAAGGGGGATGGAGGGGGAGTCATGGGTTCATTAGAAAGCAAGGACCCTGAAAACAACAGCACTGCAGTTTCATCCTAGCCTGAGAAATGGGTCACAGCTTGGAAGTAGCCATAAACATGGTATGACTTGCCTGTTCCTTCTTGATTTTTTTTTTTTCCTGAGCAGCTGGTAAAGAGCAGAATGCATACTTGCTTGGGGTTTAGCATGGACATGATTGGTGTCTGTGGGCTTTGCCAGAAGAGCATTTCTCCAGTAGTTGTGTCACGTGGGCAAGTTTGTTCTGAAGAATGGGTGTGCTGTAGCAGTAAGCTGTGGCACTAGGTGGTAGTGTGCCTGAGGCTGGATTTAGATCTACAGGATCCTCAGGTGTTAACAAGGTTATTGACAATCTAGGCCTCTGTGGCCTGACCTGCTGTAGGGGATTGTCCATGTCAGTGTGGTATGTGCTGTTCCAGGAAAGGAAGGGCTGCTCCACACTGCTGAGCAAGCAGTGTTTGATTAGATATTGTATCAGGAATGCCAGTTTCACTGAGGACTGTGAATGATTACAGTGTTGTCATGCCATTGGTTATAGTTACAAGCACACCTTTACTATCTGCATTCGGGTGGCTATTCACTGGTCACAGCTAGATACCATGTGTAGAAATTGTACCAAGGTCAAGGCATAAGGTAAAAATCTAACAAGCTTTTAGAAGAGTGTTACATCTGTACTTATCACAGGGTTGTGAAATTAAAAACAAAGGAAACTTTGGGGAAAAAATCAGGATATTAAAGATGTTACCTTAAGTAGTTCTCACACACATTTTGTTCCAATGCCTGACTAGTATTCCAAACACCTACAGATCCTGTTACAGCAATGGTCTAATAATACAAGCAAGGAAAAAGTGTAGAGGTATGTTATCTTTTCAGACTAGTTGAGAAAAATATCTGCTTTCAAGAATGCAAAGCTTTCTTCAACTAGTAATAACAGACTAACAAATTACAACTTACTGTTAAGGATACAACTGGTGTCTGGATGTCAATGGTTTATCTCAGCTCTTGCCTGGCTCAGCATTTTGTCATGGGTTTAGCTGCCAAAGCACAAGTTCTAGTGTGCCTTTGATAAACCATTTTCCAGACACAATTATCTGTACAGTCCAGGTGTTTTACCCTTACAAATGCCTGTGAGCTCTCCACAGCATTTAAAAAGGGACACACTAATCCAAATTCATTGATGTAGATTGAACCAGATTGTAAACTCTGTCTGCACCTCACTGTGAGGTGACATGTTTGCGATACAAACAAGTTGTTACCTCCACTGGCAATATGTGCAAGTTTCTGAGTTTTTATACACCTAAGTGGGGAAAGACAGTTCTTCAAGACCACCAGAAGGGTGAGATGCTTTTTAATTCTGAGTGTTTCAATAGCAGATTTAAGACTCTAAAGTACAGAGTAATTAAACTTGCTGCTTCCAGACCAAAAAGAAATTTCAAACCTGGATGGTACACTAAAGAGCTACATGGCTTGCAAAGCAACAGCAATGATCTGTAAAAAGACATAGCAAAACTCAACTAGCCTTCTCATGATCCCACATCCTGGCTGGTTTGATTTTTCTGCTTAGAAAGAGCTATTGTGGACAAAGTAGTCTTTTTCCACCAGAAGCAAGAATGAGGAGCAATGCTCGCAGCAATCTTAGTTTATAATTTAACATAATCAATTTATAGTAGTAAGAACCCCAGTTTTAAATATCTTTCCAAGCTTTTTTCAGTCTGTTTTTCAAGTACTGCTACTGCTTGCTCATGCAATGCTGTTAAAAACATGCACGTTTATACACCTCCTATTGCCCAATTTTGAGTGCCATATGCAATTCTTAGAGGGCTGGACAGTGGCATTCTTGGTAAGGCTTCAGGAGGTAGGGTACTGCACAGACTATACAGAGACACTGCAAAAACAAACCTCTCCCAACAGGTAGTGTTAACAGGTGCTGCCAGTACAGGTAAAGAGCAGATACTGCTCCTGTAGGCTCTGAAATACTGATAATAGCTGGAGAAAGTTTATATGGTGTCTTGTGCTTTTTGTCCTCTTCTTCCCTCCCGGTAATGGACATAAGGTCTGGTTTGCCTTCACTGGAGACCATTACTTTTATGGTATGAACTCCTTTAAAGGACATAGAGTAGATCATCAAGACATCAAGTAAGCAGATAGCACAGTATTGCACATGTTCTGTGAACATCTGATGTCCACTCTCCCTGAGACTAGGTAAGATTTAGGACTAATGTCCCTAAAACCTTTGGTCTACAGTAGAGTCTTTATAGCACAGGAGGTCTCTGAAGAGAGGAGGAAGGAGAAACAAATACAATAGCTATTGTACATGTTTTTTTATTGTTTATTTTATAAACCCACAAACTTCTCAGGGAAAGCTGCAAGGACTTCTGCACCATTTGCACATATGCAGCAGGTTGTTCTCCAGTTGACAGAAAAAACATTTTCAGAAGTATATGAAGAACTATTTTCTCGACAGGACTAGATGTTCGAATTGTTTAAAGCAAAACTTTTCAACTGTGTTTTTGTGTTTTCTTTATGCCTGCATCCTTGCTTCAGGTGCTAGGGAAAAACACATCTGGAGTCTGAGAGATCACAAATACAGAGCTTGAGGAGGCCTGAAAAGCAAATGTCTGGTCCCACTTTTAGGCATTTATTGTGATGCATGGATGATACATCAACTGTCAGGGCTCCTTTCTGCTACAATCACAATACTGTTACTGCTGACCTGAGCTACTATCATTGTAGAGCAAAGCTGACTTCTCCTTTACCTGCTCATGTAGCCACTACTCTAGTACTGAATTTAATGCGAAACACCAAGTAAACAAAGTCAAAGAAAACCCATCAAAGAATCCCTAGTGGCATAAAAGCCTACTACAATTTTGCAAATGATTAAGAGCTGCCAATCTTTGCTGATTCTGAGAAAAACTGCAGTATAGAGGCTGCAGAATTATTCCTGGAGACATCAAGGCGATCTGGTGGTGGTTCTGAAGTGTCCTATGAAGATGTGAGTTCTCAGTAAGCATTCCTTGCAGAAGAAGATGAAGTTATTAAGGATAGTCTTGTGACTGTTTGCCCACATGTATCTTCTTTCTGGACTAGCTGATCAGTCAGGATGGGTGTTTTTCAGTTTCTCCTTGTGTCAAATAGTTATTACTACAGTATCTTGAAAGTGTGCTAAAAATCAGCTGGATAAAGATGTGTCAAGGTCTAGTTAAAGAAAATAAATCGTGGTTTGCCTATGCAAACCATACTTTGCTCCCAGGCTTCTGAATATCTTGAAGATGAAGACAAGGCTTAGATTTCACCCTGTCCTGTGAGCTTATGCAGAACAAGAACAGTGTACCTGCAGCTATCAGAACTACTGAGGAGATAGACTATGTCACTCTACAGTGGAAGAGTTTTCTTGAAAGGTAAAGTCTTTATGATCAAATGTGCCACATTTGGCTACCAGAGAAGACATGCTCCTGTCTCTGCTGTTTATAAAGTATTATGCTAGGTCCCTTGAGAAAACGGCAAAAAGTAAAATTTAATTAATTTATTGTTGGCCATAGCCACAAAGATGCTCACTACTACACTATTTGGACTGCTCTGCAAGCCGTGAGCTTACTAGACCCTGGTCTTCTGCCTTTATATGCAAAGATTCTAAAATAGGACTCTGCCCTCTAAAGCTGATTACTGTAGTAAACGCCTCCACCAATTCCTTCATGAACTGGAATTTCTAGGTGCAGTGGTTTTGATTGTAGAGGCAACTTCCCTCATTCTCACATATCAAAATTATTACCTATTATTTATGTTTACATCATACCTGTAGGTGAGGGCCCAGAACCTGACTGGTCACACCGTAGAATTGTTTCAAGTAGGTGGGAAATGAGATAGGGATCCCCAAATGTTAGCTATAATCTAACACACCCTATATATATATTCCCCACTATACCAAGGCCAAGTGTAAAGTACTGCATCTGGGCAGTAAAATCCCCATTCATCAGTACAGGCTGAGGACTGACCTGCTGGAGAGCAGCTTTGGAGTAAAGAACCTGCAAGTCCTGATAGACAACAGGCTGACCATGAGTCAGCAATGTGCCCTTATGGCCACCAAGGCAAATGGTCTCCTGGGCTGCATGAAGAATGCGGCCAGTAGGTTGAGGGAGGTTATCTTCCTGCTCTGCTCTGTCCTGGTGAGGCAGCATCTGGAATGCTGCACACAGCTCTTGCCCCAGATCAAGAAGGGCAAGGAGCTACAGGAGATTGAGAGCTTGAGCATCTGCCTCATGAGGAGAGGCTAAGAGAGTTGGGTCTGTTTACTCTAGAGAGAAGGACACTGAGGGGAGACCTGATCTGTGCTTAGAAATATGTGAAGACTGAGTGTCAAGAGGATGGACCATGCTCTGTTTCGTGGTGCCCAGTGATAGGACATGGGGCAGTGGGCACAAACTATAACATTGGAGGTTCAATTTAAACATAGAAACTTTTTTACAGTGAGGGTAACAGAGCACTGGAACAGGCTGCCCAACAACGTTGTGGAGCCTTCTTCTCTGGAGACATTCAAAACCATGTGATCTTCTCTATGTGATCTTGCTTCAGCTCCCTTCCAACTCCTAACATCCTATGATTCTATGTATCAAGCTATGCTCATAAATAATTCAGTTCCACCTAATGCAATATAGGGGCTTACCAACAGAAGTGATTAAAGGCAATAGAATTGCACATTATTTCCAATGAAATTTAGAAAGAATACAGAAAAGATAATACCTTAATTAGGAAATGCTGAAGAAGTAACTACTCAGAACACTATTCATTCAGAAGCTCCTCTCATCGAAGAAAAATTGTGGTAAAGTAATGCCTCTACCCACTAAGAACTGGAGTAGTCCATTTCTAGAATTCTTCCAAGTACCTAGTATATTCTACGTGTAGTATAATCCAGTACCAGGCTCGCAGCTCCAAGAAGAGCAGGATCTGCTAGATTGGAGACCACCACATCAACAGTTTTAACAGAGAACAAAGCCTGTCGATTTATCACATCTTTGACAGCATTAACATAGTGGCTAGCTAGAACTCCAGAGAGAATCACAAGAGAGGGGTTCATGGTGTGTAGAATGTTCACAACTCCAAGGCCTAAAGCTGTCCCAGCTGAAAAGAAAGGAAAAGATTTAAAAAGAAATTAAGTAGGATACTCAAAGTATGCCAGACATCAGTAGCTTAAACAAGTCTGTAGCAGCAAAGTATACTGTGAGGAGAGTGTTCTATTCCATATGTCAAACAGTTTTGTCTTATCAGACAATATGAGATTGCCATTAATGTTTTTTTAGAGTAAACAAAGAAATAGCAGATTTATTACACAGTAATGTATTGTCAATGATATGGACACAAAAGGCAAAGCAATGCATTACCACACTTGCAAGGTAAGAGAAAATACCATTACTCTACCACTTTAGTGCCACCACCTATTATGAGGAAGAGAACTGTATATAAAGCTAGTAAATCAGTAAAATATCCCATGCAGAGTAATATGAAAATTGCTTTTGCTTGCTTAGGCTACCCATTCACTTACGTATAATGTCCCAAATTTTCCAACAGGAGAGTGCTGACACCTTACTTTTTAAAGCTTATCTTTGTAGAACCTTTTCAGCTTCTCATTTGTTCAGAGAATGAACTAATGCACACTTCTGCTCAGACTTCCTCCAAAATTTGTATTTAACTTTTTGTAATCCATTAGTAATTGTTATATAGGGAGGTCCTCAACACTACCATTTCTGTACCCCAAAAATGTAATAATGGGAAAGCTCCACCCTTTGGACTATGTTCTCACCTGTCCTGAGAATGCTGTCTGCTTTTGTGTTCCCAAGTTTAGCTGCTTGAATGAGATGTGCAGCACTAACAGGCTCCTCCTTCTTCATTGACATTCCTTCTACTAGAAGTGAATCCTCTGAACAGGAGAGAAAGCCAAGAAAAAAAAACCCCATGATGATTGTAAAGGAATGGAATGCAAAAAAGGCAGTTAAAATCTTTACATCTCTTTCACTTGCATACTGAAGCCTGAGTCCTAAGCAACCTCTCCAACCCTGAGTTTAGCCAAAGTGTTCATATGTGTATTATTCAGGAAACTATTCACAGAAGCAGGACATCAAACTCAATTAGAGTAGTATGATAGCTCTCATCAGCCCCCAAAGCTAATACAATAAAACACAAATGTTCTCAAATTTATGTAAGACTGAGAAGCTATTGCTGAAAGACAATCACTGTGAAACGAAACCTCACGTAGTATCAGACTGACAGCATGCTTAAAAAGGAGAGATAAATGCTACATGCTTCTGGTAATTTCAAGATAAGCAACAGTGTAGCAGGAGTAGTGATTGGCCCCTGTACTCAGCCCTGGTCAGGCCACACCTTGGGTAGTGTGTTCAGTTTCAGATACCTCAATAGAAGAAAGAAATTGAGTTTCTGGAGTGGGACCAAAGAAGGGCAACAAGGTTGGTGAACATTTTGGAGAAGAAGTCTTATGTGGAGCAGCTGAGGGAGCTGGGGCTGTTCAGTGTGAAGAAAAGGAGGCCGAGTGGAAACCTAGAAGGAAGTTGTGGGGACGTGGGTGTTGGTCTGTTCTCACAAGTAGCAAGTTACCGGACAAGAGGAAATGGCCTTAAATGTGTACTGGGGGAAGTACAGATTAGGACAAACTAATGTAAGATATAGTAGTTAAGGACAAGGTTTAGCAGTGGGCTTAGTAGAGTTAATGGTTTCACTCCATGATCTTGAAAGTCCTTTCCAACCTAAACAATTTTATGATTCTGTTATTCTAAAGGTGGCAGGTCTGTTTTTATTCATGTCATCTTTGCAAATTTCTTCCTACACTGCTATCCAGTAATCATGTTTTCAAAAATAAAGTACATAGATACCATCATGCAGCTTCTTAGCTTCTCTCTGCAATGCTATTCCGGAGGCATACGCTTCTATACATCCTTGGCTACCACACAGGCACTCTGGTCCATCAAAAGATACAACAATATGCCCGAGCTCAGCAGCACAGAAAGAACTGCCATGGATCAATTCATGTTGATGAATGATTCCACCTCCAATTCCTGCAAAGTATGAAAACCTCTATGATTAAAATAAATAAATGAAAACCAGTATTTTATTTAGGGCCCCATTCTGCATGACATTGGCATTTGCTTATTCTAATACAGACAACGTAAAATACGTGCATCATTGGTCTTCTGTACCGGAAACCAAAACCAACTGGTTATTGAAGATCTCTTTTTCTGTTTGACATATCTAATAAGCAAGCTCACTGCTCCCTCCTATTCACATATGCATCAAAACTGTATAGAATGCTTCTCTTACAAAGCCATGGTTTTGGATACCACGACAGGACTTTTAAACTTATGAGTCATGCGCTTTATGCGCAAAACTAACTTTTCAAAGGTCTTTAAAATTTTGCATTCCAGAGACAGTATTTTAATCTTGTATTTGCACTGCTAAACCTGTGTGCTAAAGAGCCAAGACACTGAAACCTGCAGTCCTCTGCTGCTCCTTTCCTAGTCACTCTAAAGGAATATTTGCATCACACATGAGAGAGATATGAGACACAAATGTGAGCAAAGTTACCTCACATCTGCATTTGAAATATAATAAGCATTATCTCTCATACTGTTGCCTGTCTTCTAGATACATACCCTGATCTGACCAGTGTTTCTGCATCTCGAAAATAATTAAGCTATAACACTGAAAAACCCAAATTACTTCAACTAAGTTTGCTCAGATTTTAATTTGAAAAAATTGTTTGCCTACATATTTTTAGCAGAACTTTTTTTATCAAGAAGCTTATGCAAGCAAAAAATTTGGCTGCATAAATTAAGTAGCACCCTAAAAGAAAAAAAGCAGATCTAGAGACAACAGGATTTTTAGTTTAAAAACATTTATATTACTTTTTTCCAGGCACAGTGTTGATGTTTGTGCTTATATGATCAGCTGAGCCTCTGAATGGTGATGCTGGTGTTTTGACTTCGGGTTTCAATGAGCTATAACATGATCCCACCTGTACCAGTAATGAGTGTTACAAAATTTTCTACTCCTTTTCCATGGCCAAATTTCCTCTCTGCTAGAGCAGCACAGTTTCCATCATTGTCCACCCAGACTGGGAGGTGCAGAGCATCAGATATTGGAGTTCTGAGATCCACAGAGCTCCACTCCTGTATGAGTTTTGTAGAGTGAAGCACAATTCCTTCTCGGGGGTTTACTCGTCCACCTGTTGAAATACCTGAAGTCCCAGAAATACACGAGAGAAAAAACAAAACTGAGTCTGTGTAATGCTTCTAAGTAAAAGTTCTGCTTTTCTCATTGCTATGTTAAGTATTTTTATTTCTTTGAAGGCTTTGAAGCAGAGTGTGAAAGTAAATATTTCTATTACTGGCTGTGTAATTTATGATGTGCAAAGATAATTCCAGAACTCTGTTGCTCTAATCACAATCACTCAGTCTCTTAAGACTAATTAGCTGAGTAATGGTTAGTATTAGTCAGAGACTTAATGTGCCTACTTCAGGCAAGATTGCAGCAAATCACTGAATACAAACAATTGCAAACTGTACAACATCTGTAACAGTAACAGCTGCTAGTATTCTTTGGGCCTGACAGTCTTTACTATTCCCTTATTCATAAAGCTGCTTTTGTTAAAATGCTTTTTTGTGAGCGAAAACAACACAACAAAAATAACAAACTGAAACTAACCACAGAGCTGTTGCAATTTAGACTTCTTTGATCATCAAGACAAAGATACAGAAAATTGTTTTATTTTTCAGAGTACTACTTTTTAATTGCTCTGCAAATCTGTTTTGTATTAGTGGGAGTTCCTCAAACAAAGTTACATTCATGTAGTTAGTATTTTGGGTGCTGACATCAGTTTATAGTACTAAAAGGAGGAAAGCACTTTTTTCATTGCTTTCTGTTAGTAGCTCTTTTGACTTACCAATTTCCAGTAGTTATTACTTTTATCCTTAACTATGATAGCTGGAAGAAAGCCAGTATTACTGATTAGAAGTCCAAGATTAAGTCTAGCCCTTCTGCTCAGTCTCCAAAGTTATAGGAACTCTTTACCTTATGTTTATTAGCCTTAAGGAAATGACCAGATTCTAATACATTACTTATCCCCATGACAATTATCTGTCATTCTCCACACAGAACTTTCAATTTAATCTAGTATTCTCATTTAAACTATGAGCCTATGAGGCAAACTATAAACTATAAGGCAAAGATCAAAACAAAAATAGCTAGGTAAGATACTTCTTACTCTTTAGTACAATTTTATCCTCCTTACACAGTAACAATCACTTAGAGAAGAATCATTTCCCCCATATATAAACCTCTCTAAACCACTTAATGATATCATTATCCTAATAAACACAGGTGACTGGTAAACTGTTGCTAGGTACTGCAGTAGTGCTGCAGATTTTACCGTCTTTTAAACTGGGAGGCTTTAAAGATTTAGCATTCAAACACAATAAAATAACCTGGGAACTTAAGTCATGTGTATTACAGGTAGTAATACAGATAGTCTGAATGATTTGATTTGAAAGTCTGATACACTTCTTAAGGCTTTGTGTACACTGTTTTGAAAAATGCTTTTAAAAGATGTTAAAAATAACTTTTCTTCATCCTATAAGATTCAAGTAAGTTTTGGTCTGCAGCAAACTACTTTTCATAGGACAAGGGGCAATGGGTGTAAGCTGGAATATAGGAAGTTCCACATAAATATGAGAAAGAACTTCCTCACAGTGAAGGTGACAGAGCACTGGAACAGGCTGCCCAGGGGGATTTGTGGAGTCTCTTTCTCTGGAGATGTTTAAAACCCGCCTGGATGTGTTCCTGTGTGACTTGGTCTAGGTGATCCTG
>JAOXOE010000001.1:12402517-12425359 GCA_028565055.1 Phoeniculus purpureus
CTTACTTCTTACACTTCTGGCATACAATACAGAGAGGACCCTGCTTCTGGTGCCATGGACTGCAAAACAAACGCAGTCAGCAAGGCAGCTGGAACCATTTAATCAAATTTGTGACTCATCTAACCTTTGCCAGAGGTGCCCCATAAATAGAACAGAAATGGGAAGAATAAGAGGAATGAAAAAATTCTATTTAAATGATTTATTTCTGATGTCTGCAGAAATGTTGTTATTTTTACACAGTACTGATGGCATTAGCTACAAGGCAAGAAAGTAAAAATTACTGTGTTTCTAAATGAGAGTAGGATTGCTATAGGTTACATGAGAAAAAAGCAATTCCATTGGCCTTGATGCAGTGCTTTCTTTACTTATTTTAATATTGAGCCTATTTAGTTTATCTGCACCTTCTGATTGAAAATGTAAATATCTGAACAATTTTCTAACATAATATGATATTGATAATATGGCTATTCAGGGTCATTGTCAGATATAAGCATTCACTTTAAGCAGGAATTCCTGTTAAAAGAATCAAAGAATATTTTAGTCTATGTCCAATGCAATGAAAGTGAAACAGGTAATTTTCATTCATTGTGTTTATGGGAAAACAGATGAGCTTATTATTTTTCCCTTCCTTACACTTTATGTCTCAACCTACAAGGAAATATTTATTACTCAGGTTCTTTTCACATACTGTCCAGTGAAACAGCTACATATACCATAGTACTACTGGTTTCTTAACCAGATTATTACAGAGAAGGTGCAGAGAGCCAGATTTTATTACAGTAATTTATCTTGAATTTCATACTTCCAAAGAAGAATGAAATAGCCTCTTAGCATAATTGTATTAATATGTTCTCCATGGAATCATACTCCATGATGTGAACAGAAATTCACTATTGGATTAAATCATTGCAATATACTCATAGTTGGGTGGTAAAGTCAGACTGAAGTTCTTAGACAAAGTATTCATTGAAGTAATGCTAGCTTCAGTGAAACAGCTAGCATTTCTGTACAGGCTCATAATTTATGATTACCTTGATTAATTTAAAAACCTAAGACTAGAAAGAAAATGGAGAAGCTGAGGGAAAAACCCACATAGCAAATCGACTTGCTAATGAATGGATGGAATTTTCACAAATGAACCACTCAGTGGATAAAGAATTGCTTGGAGAGCTGTACTAAGAAAACAAAGGTTTCTGAGTTATGGGAAGAAGAGGGACCTCAGAAATGGCAAACTAGCAAGGAGACACTGGCCTCACATGCATGTACAGAAACACATGCAACTTGTAAGCAGCCAGGAGGAACCAGAACGGCTTGTCAGGTCACAGAATGCAGATATCTGGCTAGTCTTGTTAACAACTTTAATAATGATCTAGAGGAGCTAATGCCACATGGTCAAGTTTGCAGATGCTACCAAATTGGGAGAAGTGGTCATAGAATCATAGAAACATTTAGGTTGGAAAAGACTTTTAAGATCATCAAGCCTGTACAGGACTGACCCTGTAGGGTAGGGGAGCCCAAGAGAGCTGGTCAGTATTTAAATACCACTTCTTCCAAATTCATGATAACAGCATTCATTTGAATAAAAAAATCTGGTAGAGGAGGCAGGAGACCTGCATGGATGAGCAAGCAGGTTCTGGAAATTAAATCTGGCAAAGAAAGTGCAAGGGAACAAAAGGGCCTTTTCAGACACATCAGTGGCAAAAGGAAGAACAGTGAAAAAATGAGCCCTCTGCTGAATGAGTTGGAAGCACTGGTAATAGAGGATGCAGAGATGGCAGAGCTACAAAGTGCCTTCTTTGCTTCTGTTTTTACTGCTAAAACCTGCTTTCAGAAATCTCACACCTTGGGATTAAGGGAGCAAGTTTGGAGGAAGGAGGAGGACTCTCCACTGGTCAACAAGGATTGGGTTAGATATGCTTTGGGTAGACTGAACATGCACAACTCCACGGGCACTGATGGGATACATCCTCAGCTGCTGAGAGAGGTGGCTGATGTTGTTGCTGAGACACTCTCCATTATTTTTCAAGTATCGTGATGGACAGGAGAGGTGCCTAAGGACTCAGAGAGAACCAGGGTCACTCCAGTCTTCAGAAAGGATGAAAAGGAAGACCCAGGTAACTACAGACTAATCATCCTTGGAAAAGTGAGGGAACAGCTCATTCTGGAAGCCCTCTCTAAGGAAATACAATATAAGGTTATCAGGATTCGCCAACATGGATTCACTAAGAGAAAATCATGTTTGACAAATCTAATAGCCTTCTACAATGGTATGACTAAATTGATAGATGAAGGGAGAAGCAGTGGATGTTGTCTACCTTGACTTCAGCAAGGCTTTTGACTCTATGTCCCATAACTTCTCATAGGTAAACTCAGGAAAAGTGGATTGGATGATTGGACTGTGAGGTGGATTGAGAACTGACTGAACAATAGAAGTCTGAGGGTTGTGATCAGCAGTGCAGAGTCCAGTTGGAGGCCTGTAGCTAGTGGTCTTCCCAAGGGGTCAGTACTTGTCCCAGACCTGTTCAACATACTCATCAATGACCTAGATGAAGAGATAGCATGTAACCTCAGTAAGTTTACTGATGATGTGAAACTGAGAGGATTGGCTGATTCACCAGAAGGCTATGCTGCCATTCGGCGTGATCTGGACAAACTGGAGAAATGAACAAAGAACATCATGAAGTTCAACAAGGATAAGTGTAGACTCCTGCACCTGGGTCAGGTGCCAAGAGGGTCAATGGTATTCTGAGACACATCAAGAAGAGTGTGTCCAGCAGTTCAAGGGAGATTCTCCTTCCCCTTTATTCTGCCCTGCTGTGACCTGGAATACTCTGTCAAGTTTTGGCCTCCCCAGATCAAGAGAGTCAGGGAACTCCTGGAAAGACTTCAACAGATAATGGTGATTAAGGGACTCATATACATCTGCTATGAGGAAAGGCTGAGAGAACTGTGGCTGTTTAGACTGGAGACAGAACACTGCGAGCGTGTCTTACTAATGTCTATAAATATCTGAAGGGTGACTGTCAAGGAGGAGTCAGTCTCTTTTCAGTGGTGCAGTGTGATAGGACAAAGAGTAATGGGTACAAGTTAAAGCACAAGAGGTTCTACCTCAGCATCTGGAAAAAATTTCTTTACTGTGAGGGTGATGGAGTGCTGGAACATGTTGCCCAGAGAGGTAGTGGTGTAGTCTTCTCTGATCTTTGGAGGTTTTGAAAACCCACCTGGGTGAGTTCCTGTGTGACCTGCCTTAGATGATCCTGCTTTTGGCAGGGAGGTTTGATTAGATGATCTCCAGAGGTCCCTTCCAACCCCTAATATTCTGTAATTCTATGATTCAGTGACCCATAACCTAAACTGATCAAGTCTACCACTAAAGCATGTCCATAAGTGCCACATCTACACTGCTTTAAAATGCTTCTGAGATAGTGAGGCGTTTTCCTCACTTTCTGTGCAGGTTGTTTGAAAAGTCATTCTGTTATTTTACTTTTTTTTCCCCGATGTCCAGTCCAACCCTCTTCTGGCCTAACCTGAGGTCATTTAATCTTGATCTACTGCTTGTTACTTGGGAGAAGAGACCATCCCTCATCTCACTAGAACCTTCTATCAGATAGTTCTTAAAAGGTGTAATGTGTCCCTTGATTTCCTTATCAGTCTGTATGCTTGAAGGTAAAACTGGCTAGGAGTACTTAGATGGGATCGAAGAATGAGTAGCCAAAAACTTCATGAAATTCAGCAAAGACAAGTGCAAAGTCCTGCACTTGAGACGGTGGAATACATTGCTGTGATACATGTTGGTATCTTATGAGTCTGAATATGAAAGTATTTTAATTTCCTTTTTATTTCCATTTTAAATATCATATAGATCTGAGGAAAATATTGTTTAAATAGTTGCCTTAATTTCATGAAGCCAATAGAAAAAGTAAATTTCACTTCATGGCGTTGGGTCCTTTGTGCATTGAATTAAATAAATATATATGTTGTGTAGTAGTTAGCTATTAATAAAAAACAAATTTAAAAAGTAATAGATATCAAATAGCAGATATTTAGAAATAGAAATGTACCTTTCGTCTTACCTTTTCATCTAAATGTAATTTATGTTTGAGTTTTTGATGGTTTAACCCAGTGAAATTCACTGTGAATTCAGTGGATTAGTGCTAGGTACATCTTTGAAATTATTTTCTGGTAATGAGATTATATCACTCACTCCACATCTCTGAAGGGAGCACTTCAGAGATGAAAACACTGGTGGTGCTGACATTATACTAACATTCTCCTATCAAAATAATTCCATTCCAAGTGCACTCATGTGTAAAAGGTTACACATACTTGGTATAAAAAATATGTAATTTGATAAAAGAAATTGCCAGAGTATTTAAAAGTAATAATTACTGAGAGACAGGTTGTCTCCCAAGAAATGTCATTGCTACATCCTTTTGGCCTCTAATCAGTCTTTGCACTTGGTTCAATCCTGTAGAAAGGCTTTAGGTACACATGTAATGCTTACCACAAAAACATTCCAGTACATGAATCAAATAGGATAGCAGTTCTGTCACTTTTACCTCTACAGTCTACTTCGTGGTGTTCCTTGGGAAACTCTTCAGTGTTTCCTCCAGAATCTTCCTCAGGAAACTCTTGTAATAGTCTTAATCAGAGCAATTTTACTCTAGGACACAATTATTCCCTAGTAACAATATTTTGCATTTCTCACAAGCTTATTTAAATGGGAGAGTAAAAGCATATTTTCCTCTCTCCTTTGGTTCACATTTTTAGTTCAATTTCAGGATATAAGAAAAATGAGTCTGCTTGTCTCTCTTGTGGACAGTAGTCCACATTATAAAGCGTCATGAATTATTCAGTTAAACAGACTAAATCCCAGCCAGCAGGCAAGATGATTTACTTCAGAGGTGCATTTGAGACACCTGTGGAGTTATGATATTAAGAGTACTGAAAAGGCTTATCCTTTTATTTATGTGAAATAGAATATGGATAAATAAAAGTCTAATTCCAACATTCACAGTTTTTTAACCTTTATTAAAAGTAAATTCTTAAGCTCCTAAAAGATTGCAGATCATTTCATACTCAAGATTTACAAATCATAAAGCAACCAGGTTTATTTGAAAAGTGTGTGAGATTTCCTATTTTAATTGTAGTGTGTAATGAAGTAGTTCTACAGGTAATCAGCTAAAGTAACATAACAATCTTAAGCAGGCCTAAAAAGAGAACTCAGGGTTTTCTTATTGGTAAAGGAGTTAACTGTTTTGTTTGTTTTCCCTGTCTTCAATTTGCCTTCACTCATGTTTCTCTTTGTCCGTCTTTATAAATCACCACTCTTTGTGCCATGGTTTAGAAGAGATGAAAGAAAACACTGAAGTCCATAAAAATGTTAGAGCAATCATTTGGAAAAACAACATTTCTGTGTAAATTCAAAAACTCTTTTCTCTTTTAAGATTATACATTTAAATCCTAGAATGGTAGTTCTAATTTGTGGACCATTACATTACAATTTTTTTTTTTCCACAGAAAGGGTGGTTAGGCACTGGAATGGGCTTCCCAGGGAGGTGGTTGAGTCACTGTCCCTGGATCTGTTTAAAGATCATTTGGATGAGGTGTTGAGGGATGTGGTTTAGGGGTGTACTTGTAAGGTAGGGTAGATGGTTGGACTCGATGATCCCAGGAGTATTTTCTGACCAGACCGATTCTGTAATTCTATGCTTTGTTCCAAAGTTTGGAACCTGGGATGAATATGAAGCAAAAACATACTTCATGGAGTCTTCATTTTTATAATAGACATTAATGTCTATTCTCTTACTTGCAAGGAAATAGCAAGTTAGTAATAAACTGTTTGTGTAGCCCATTAGAAGACACAGCAACTTCCAAAACAGATGAGTAGCAAAAGGCATGCATTCATTTAAACAGACCCTGTTACTATGAAATGTCCTCCCCACTAAGGAAGTTCAGCTGTTTTAGATCTGTGCAAATGTGCTGCTTTTTTCCACCTTTACTACTCAACATTTTTTTGACCAAAAGTACCATGAAACAGACAAACACTGCATAATGCACAGAGGTTATTCCCTAAGCAGTTTTGAGATCATCCATGCTTAAGATTTTTAAGCTTACTTTAGATCTGTCTCATACATGTCTGTCTTGCCTTTGACAGAGCTATTGCATATCTCAGTTTTCATTTGTTTATTTTTTGGTTTTGATATTCATTAATTAGGAAGATCACAAACAACACTCTCTCTTAATTCTCAGGTGATTTACCAGTGCTAGTCATGGCCTATTCTCAGAAATAAAACAATTTCACAATAATGAAGGCTCATTTTCATAGTTCTGTTAACAGAAAGTGATCTTTCTAATCTTAAAAATGTTTAAACAAATTAAAGTTCTCATGCCAACAGGATTGGGTCATGAGCTGTGAATAGCAAGGTAATGCAGAAATGCCATTGAGGATCTGGCAGTTTTCATTATATAAAAGCTGGAGGAATGACTAAACAAATGTATACCATTGGCTGAAAATAACCCTATTTTCACATGTTGGCATGCAAATCTGTACAGCGGATAAAAATGTTTAAACAGGAAATATTTGTAAAATGGCTTGAGAGTCTAGCTCACAAATTGAATATTTACTGATATGATTACGGATAATATATCTTTGCCAGTTGGTTTTCCTGTTTAAATTTTTTGTTTGGTCCCCATCTTTGCAATAGTTAAGCTTTCAAAACAGAGCAAGAGGAAAACCTGTGTTAAATGTGAGAAATCTGTTTGAAAGATATTAAGGTCCAAACAGATTGACCTGTTTTATTTAGTTCTCTTCTACAGCATTCTTACATAAAAAAATCTGTCACAGAAATATGAAAATTGTCTGATGTGACAAAAAATGTGACTGTGGCAAATGTTTATGTATTTCATGAAGGATTTGGTCAGAAACAATCTCTGAGTTTTTTCGGGGGCATTATTTTGATTTGGGTTTATGGAGAAAATATTCTCTGTATAGAAAATATATTCAAATTAATTCAAAGTATTCTGCCCTTTAAAATCTTTCTTTGAAAGCGTCTAACTCCCTTGTCCATTGAATTTATAAAGTGGAAGGGTTAAAGATAAAGATGGTCTATATACAGATAAGTCAGAATTGAGTTCACAAATATGTTCTGATGTCAGCCATCTCTACCGTATAAGTAAATGCATGTGATGGTTCTAGTTATTGGTTTTAGTCTGTTAGTATATGAATCACTGGCTTAAGGTTATGGTGAGAAAAAACAGCACAGATTCTTAGAAATGTTCTTTGTGACTATTTGAATTTTTTATGATTGAAAAACCCTGTTCTGCAATAGACTAAATAGAACATTTCCCAATTGAGTTGTCTTACAATAAAATTGTTTCTCTCAGCATTTAATTCCTTTAAAATAATAGATTGTTTCTCCATGTTTTCAAAAAAAGCAGGAAGATATGAACTTGTTCACCTTTTTGAAATCTAAAGTATATTTCTGCAATGTTTCTGGAGCCCCATTCAGTATTTTCAGGTTTCTTATTTGACCTTTCTAGTGTTTTTCTTGAGGTTACTCAAAATAAATTATAGCAATGATTAATAAATAGCAGTGATCAATGTAATAGCAAGGGGAAAATAGAAGCAAAATACACAATAGTACACTGTATGAAATGGAACTTGCTGCGTGCCTTTTTTCCACATGTATAATAAGGTGGCAAACACCTGTGGACCAGGACAATGAGTTATACGAGTGCATTCTAAACAATAAATTGCCTAAACAGTATTTGACATTCAACTATTTTGTACATGGAATACAAGAATTAATAAATAACAGCTCCTCTCATAAGAAATGTACATATAATGCTCACCCAAAGTGATGTGCAAAGGAAACACAATCTATTTCTCATGTGTTTTTCCTTTATAGAGGGGACAGCTCTTTCTCCTGCACCTTAGTTCGGTTTTTGTTTTTTCCTATCTGTGAGTAGATTTTGTGTCATTCCAGTAATTACCCATCTAGCATTGCAGTTTTTGTTCACACTAACTAATGGATGTATGTAATGCATGTTTGCTTTCTTCCCATGCTTTGACAAGCAGAACATGTTTCGGAATCGAGTTATTAAAATATAATAATGGTTTATTGGAAGTAATTCCATACAGAGGTGAATGGGCTAGTTCATACCTCTCATAACAAATGGCATCACTTTAGTTTCAAACTTACAAGAAATACACTTGGTTTATTTTCTGAACATTTCTATTGCATTGTAGTTTTTAAAGGGGGTTTTGTTAGTGTTTATTTAATTTTCTTTAAATTCTGATATTCAGAAGTATAAAAATGCAACTTAGAGATGCAACTTACTTTTTTCTCTGCATAAATGCTTCTACTCATCTTTGATCATCTTATATGTACTTACACATCCTGCCACAGTTACAAAGATGGCAGTATCTCAAGATAAAATGTTTGCAAATGCCTATTACTATTTATGCACTATTTCAGAATTTCTCTAATATTACAGTTAATCATTCCTATGTTTTAGTCAATTTGAAAAAAATGTCATAGTGTAATGCCATCCAGTTTATGGGGCACTCTTGTTGCATTCATGAAAATTCAAACTGCTAAAGAAACAATGAAAACTGAGCACATGGACCATTTCCATCCTGTCTCATTTGCATGCCTTGAAAAGTAAGAGATACTTAGGTATAGCAGAGTTAAAGAATTGCATTAGCATTATAAGTATAACCACTCTTTCATCACATCTAATGAATAACACGTCCCTTAATTCTCACTTCTGTTACCTGTTTGTGTGCACTGATGCAGCTCTGAAGTTCTTTGTATTGATAATGAATGTAGGTTTCACACTATCTTCAACAGATTTATCACATTCACACAGGTGATCTATGAAGCAGGAAAATATGGGGGGTTTTTTTGCCTTTTGATAAACTTTAATTTTTTAAAAATCTTTTGGTAAGGGATCAGAATTTATTCCCCATTGTTGTGTTTGTAACTGTTTTCTAAGCTAAATTAGCCTCAAAAGTATAAATCTTTCCACCAGACCTATGCATCCAAAAGGATGTCTGCTGTAGGTGGGTTTTGTATTTTTGTTTGTTTATTTTGAATATACCTTAGGCTGTATGTAAGATGCATACATCTTTTAGCATATTACTTAAGTTACCTAACATAAAGGTGGGTCTTTTGTTTTGATTGTTTATAACTTTACTAAACTTGATCCTTTTGAACGGAAATTTTTCATTCCAGCTGTTTGCCTCAGGCTAAATATGGCTCATCTGTTTCCAAGAGGGAGACTAGGGAAATAGTATGTTCTGCTTTGTTAAGCATGAGACTAAGAATGGGTAGGAAGGGACAAAACTGGGAGAAGTCAGTGGAGAGAAGATGGGAACTAAGTGAGCAGAAAAGGGCAACAGCAGAGTTTGAAATTAATAAAACAGTTTGCTATGATGTCAAACTGAAAAGAATTAGGCATAAGGGCTTAATTTGTAGAAAATCAGTAGAAAGATTTTCTTGTATAAATGTATTTGACTTTCAAACTTTACTGTTCTTTCTCTGTTAGTCAGTACCAGTGAAAACCACTGGACAACTTCTCATTCATACCCACTTCCTCTGTCCATCTCTGAGCTCTCCATTCTCTGGCTCTATGGCAGTCATCTTTATAGTAAGTAAAACAGGGCCAGAGCACCAGCTTGAGCCCTGGCTTGCAGTCATCTATCCCACTTATTAGTGGGGTCCCTGACACATTGGTAGTCTGGGCCAGCTAGTGTTCTTCAAGACAGTACTAGAGGGATTCAATGCCAGGTGAACAAGAAAAAAAATGAAGTTTGACTCCTTATACAGTTTTCTAGCACTATCTCAACACAGTTTTCACCACTGAGTACTCCCATGGGCTCTGATGTCTAGTGCATAGAACACAAGCAGTTGCCTGTGAAAAAAAACCCCACTGTGAGTGCCTTCTATTATTTCAGATGCCTCAAATAGCTCTGTCATAGAGACACTCATTGAGTATTTGAGGCTCAAAGATCTAAGCTACCATCCAACATCAGCATTTTAAGATGTTACCTGGGCCTATTTTATTTCAGTGTTGATATAGACAATGAACATTACTGGTGCTGTTAATTACTTCAAAAAGCAAAGGTCTTTATGATAAAGATGCTTCTGTGCTCATTTTGTTTTGACATCATATAGTGGGATTTCTTATTTTTCTAATTGCTAGTGTTCCTGCTCCTCTCACCAAAAAGTAAAATTATTAAGCACATGGACTTGTGGAGCATGGTTTCCAATCACATCACATCTTACAATGAGCTCAGGCTGCCACGATCTCTTCCGTAAGGGCACACAGCATTCCCTTCAACCATCTGTTTTCCCAGCATTAATATAAATATTTGTTGGATTTTGACATCCTCATTTGAAAACAGCCAAATAAATTTTGAGGTCAAATATTAACCGCAGGGATGCTCAGTCAGCACTATTCTACAGTATCATGTCTTTAGGAAGTCAGACTGAAAAAAAAAAAAAAAGGTGTTAGAACAGTATTATTAAGGTGACAAAGTTGCATGGGAAAATTGAGACAGGGCTTTCTGTACAGTTATCTAGGCAAGACTGTACTTACAGGAACAGACGCTGTCATGTGGTCAGAGCAGGCAGTGCTGTCAGAGCTCATTCACTGTGATGTTAAAACTTCAGTGGTGTAATACAGAATCATCAGATCTGCAGAAAGGTTTGCTTCTTGAATGCTAAGTTGGAAAATTAAATTTTATTCCTGCCATTACCACACATTTCTAAGTAATTCTAGACAAGTCACACTAAACTTTTCACAAATTTTTATGTATTCCTCATTTTGTGAAGGAGCCTGAGATTTGAGGTTGTGCTACTCCTTGGTATGTCGGCCTGACTTCACTGAGGAATAGCCTGTGTCAGGAATTGTCTGCTGTGAATTTCCTTGGTCATTGAAAAAGGTTGGTAAATTCCAAAAGAAGCATTATAAAATGGTAAATCCCAACAATTTACACTGAGAAGCTACTGCAGGTAGCTCTGCAGGTTCTTCCCTCCTGCTGATTTCTGTTCAGAGGAAGGATTTTCTTAACAGATTCTTTTTTCTCTTTACCAGGACTTTCAGTGCTTCTCATGATTGTTTATTACAATTGTGACTCAGGTGCTGATCATAGTGTGTCTCTTTCTACTGAAATACCTCTTTCAACTCTTCCAGCTACTGGCAAAAAATAGTTTTTTTAAAACAACAGCTGAGTTAGAATTTGGAAGATTTTTTCTGTATTCTTTCCTGTTCCAGTAATAAATTGTTTGTAAGTTACATGTGTTTATGCATGCCTATGCTTTATCTAAAACATGGATTTTATCTAGAGAGTATTTTAAGAATTAAAAACTTCACAAAAGGCAACATGCAGTTCACTGTATCATAGGTTTCTTTAACATGTGTAGCATCTTCCCTAAACCAGAGTAGCTCTTAAAAAGTGCAGTGCCCTTCAGCAGGCATTCTGTGAAGATTAAGTAGGCCCACTGTTGAATGAGGTGGGTGGGCTAGTGATAGAGGATACAGACAAAGCAGATACTGAATGCATTCTTTGCCCCTGTCTATACTACTGGAGGCAGTCCTGATGAGCCCCAGACTTCTGAGGTCCCAGAGAGTCTGTCCTGGTTGACGAGGACTGGGTTAGAGACCAATTGAGCAATGTGGATCTACATAAATCAATGGGTCCTCATGGCATGCACCTGCAAGTGCTAAGGGAGTGGAGGGAGTGGCAGAAGTCATTGCTAGGCCACTTTCCATCATCTTTGCCAAGTCATGGGGATCAGGAGAGGTGCCTGGGGACTGGAGGATAGCAAATCCTCCAATCTTCAAAAAGGTCAAGAAGGAGGACCCAGGTAACTACAGACCGGTCAGCCTCACATCCATCCCAGAAAGGTGATGGAACAACTTGTCCCTGACACTTTCTCTAGGCATATCAAGGACAAGGGGGTCATTAGGGACAGTCAGCATGGCTTCATGAAGGGGAAGTCATGTTTGACAGACCTGATAGCCCTTGATGAGGGCATAACTGGGTGGATAGATTACGGCAGAGTGGTGGATGTGGTCTATCTTGACTTCAGTAAGGCATTTGACACAGGCTCACACAGCATCCTCACAGCCAAACTAAGGCAGTGTGGTCTAGATGATCGGGTATTGAGATGGATTGTGAACTGGCTACAGGATAGAAGCGAGAGAGTGGTGGTCAGTGGCACAGAGTCTAGTTGGAGGCCTGTATCTAGTGGAGTCTCCCAAGGGTTTGTTCTGGGACCAGTCCTATTCAATCTATTCATTAATATCTTGAATGAGGGATTAGAGAGTACTGTCAGCAAGTTTGCTGATGACACAAAACTGGGTGGTGTAGCCAATATACCAGCAGACTCTGCTGCCATTCAGCAAGACCTGGATGGGGTAGAGAGCTGAGCAGGGAGAAATTTAATGAACAAGGGCAAATGTAGTGTCTTGCATCTGGGCAAGAACAACCCCAGATTACCAGTACAGGGTGGGTACTGACCTATTGGAGAGCAGCATAGAAGAAAGGGACCTGGGGGCCCTGGTAGACAGCAGGATGACCATGAGCAAACAATGTGCCCTTGTGGCCAAGAAGGCCAGTGACATCCTGGGGTGGATGAGAAGGGTGGTGGTTAGCAGATAGAGAAACATTCTCCTCCCTCTACTGTGCCCTAGTAAGACAACTTGTGTCTAGTTCTGGACTCCTCATTACAAGAAGGATGTAGAACTGCTGGAAAGAGTCCAGTGCAGAGCCATGAAGATAATGAAAGGAGTGGAACACCTCCCTTACACGGAAAGGCTGAGAGAGCTGGGTCTCTTTAGCTTGGAGAAGAGGAGACTGAGGGGTGACCTCATAAATCTTTATGTGAAGGGTAGGTGTCAGGAGGATGGAGCCAGGCTTCTATTAGAGTCATCCAACGATAGGACAATGAGTGTAAACTGGAACATAGGAGGTTCCACATAGCTACGAGGTTCCACATAAATATGAGAAGGAGTTTCTTCACAGTGAGGCTGATGGAACATGATGGAATGGGCTGCCCAGGGGGGTTGTGGAGTCTCCATCTCTGGAGATGTTTAAAACCTGCCTGGACATGTTCCTGTGCAACTTGATCTAGGTGATCCTGATGTGGCAGGGGAATTGGTCTAGATAATCATTTGAGGTCCCTTCCAATCTCTAACATTCTGTGATTCTGTGATTAAAAATGTACTTTGAAGTGTCCTCAGTTTTAAACCACGACTTATGGCTGGTTTGGGTTCTTTTTTTTATCTTTGGTTTATATTTTGCAACAGGGTCTTGTGCTATAAATACATTATTTTAATTACTAATCACATTTTATTATTGCTTTATCACTCATTTTGTCATATATTCAATAACTGCTTCTACTGTGCAGTACTGAGAACTTTTTAGTTAAGCACGTTCAGAAGGAGAAGGAAAATTAAGTTCTTATGTTGCAGGGCAGAGACAAAACCTTGGATAGTCTTGTATTTGCTGTCTGTATTTTGGTGTGTTTATTATGTCTCCACCATTGATATATTTTCTTTACACTAGCTGTATGCCATTCAAGTATACCTATCTTACAAACTTTGCTTGAAATAAAAAGTTCTTCCCACTTGTACACTGAAGTGTACTACTCAGTTTATTTTTTTTTTAATATTCTCACATAACTGACAAAAGTAATCTACTTCTTGCAATCAGTAATGCAAGATGTAAATTGGAAGCTCAGATCCTCGGGTTTTAAAAATAATTCACTAACATTTTAGATTGACTAATCAGACTAACAAAATAGGGATATTAAGGACTGTGATGTGGCATCACCTTGTTTCCATGACTAACTTACCAACCCATGTTTTCAAGTATATTCTGCTGCAGGTGAGGTCTAGAGCATCAACTGTAATGGATTAATCAAGATGAAAGAGAGAGTCCAAATTGCATTGATTCATCTCAAAAACATTTAAAAATAACAAAGCTACTAAAAGCCAAGCAGTTGTAGATTTATCAGTATATAAAACCTGAGAGACCAATTCATTTTGAATTGTCAGATTAGCGGATCAGATGCCATTTTCAAACCTAATTAGATGTGTTCCTCAAACAAGGAGAAAGTCATTTCTCTAAGGGCAGATTTTATCAAGTGCTTCTCAGTAGTTTCTGGGATTAATGCTAAGTAATAAGTAGATTTATCACATTATTAACTTGCTAATACCATAGCAAACAAGCATCACTGTCCTTTGCCCTGCTGTAATAGCTACAAGTCTGATGTCATGCTTACTTTTGTTAAAAATTTTAATTAAAGTTCCAAGCATAAAGAGACAAAATACTCTGGGCTTGTTAGGTTGCATTTTTACTTTAACATCTGTGGTCTTGTATTTGTTTTAAGTATATTTTTCTCTAATCCAGAATTATTTTGCCTGTGATTGCACATTTGAATGTCAGTGCCCAGGTTTGCTTTTCTACAGCCAGGTGGCTACCTTTCACTGCCTGGCAGCCCCTTTCTTCAAACACAAGCTGATCATCAGCTTGTATTAGCTGTTCAGGCTGGTACTGATAGTAGAAGAGACTGTTTCTTTCATAGCTTTAGGAATGAGTCATGGTCAGAAAGAGCTTTGTTCCTGTTGTGTGTTTAGATCAGCAGCATTTGTCTAAGTAAGATATAGACTGGACAGATACGCTTTTGTGGGTACAGCTCCTTTACATTTGTAAGAATTCATTTCAGAAAAAGGTGAAGTGCCAAACTCTTTAATAGGAGAGTCAAACATGACATTTAAGTATATAATGTTCCAGAGTTAGACCTGTTCTGTCTTTGTTCAAGAGGGTTTTGTGGTTTTTTCATAATGCTATCATATTTTCAACAGCAATGAGTCAGAGCATTGAGTCTTCATCCATACATCATTTGATGGTTCAAAGAAGAGCCTTATGCTTTGATACACACTGGTGTTTGTTTGCAGTATTGAGAGAACTAAAAGATAGACTGAAAGATCTAAGAATGGAGGAGCGATCAACTCATGTTTGAGTTTCTGGAACAGCCAAAACGTCTTTTATTGTTAAGGAAAAAAAGAGTTAGCTGCCAAGTTGTAACTCTTTTGAAAGATACAGATCATTAGGTGTTGGAAGGGACCTCTAGAAGTCATGGAGTCCAACCCCCTGCTTGAGCAGGACCATAGAATCCAGGGTAGGTCACACAGGAACACATTCAGATGGGTCTTGAAAGTCTCCAAAGAAGGAGATTCTACAACCTCCCTGGGGAGCCAGTTCCAGGGCTCTGTAACCCATACAGCAAAGAAGTTCTTCCTCATGCTGAAGTGGAGCTTCCTGTGCTCTAGCTTACATTCATTGCCCTTTGTCCTATCACAGGGTGCAAGTGAAAAGAGACTGCCTCTTTCTTCTTGACACCCAGTCCTCATTTATTTACATACAGTAATTAAATCCCCTTGTAGTCTTTTCCTCTCCAGACTAAAAAGCCTCAGGTCTCTCAGTCTTTCCTCATAAGGTAGGTGCTCCAGTCCTTTAATCATCTTCATGGCCTTCAGTTGCACTTTATCAAGCAGCAGCTGGGGAGCCCAGAATTGGATGCAGTACTCCAGGTGTGGTCTCACTAGGGCACAGTAGAGCAGGAGAACCTCCCTTGACCTGCTGGACACACTCTTCTTATTACATCCCAGGATACTGTTGGCCTTCTTGGCCACAAGAGCACATTATTGTTCCATGGGTAGCTTGTTGTCTACCAGGACTCCAAGGTCCCTCTCCATTTAGGTTCTCTCCAGCAGATCACCTTCCAACCTGTACTGGTACATCTCATTACTCCTTTCCACATGAAGGACTGCACTTTTTTGTTGAACTTCAAACTTTTTAATCTTACCTTTTGCAGCTCCACAGTTTACTCATTTAGATGTGGAGTGGTGTTTCTGAATTACTGCATAGTCTCTTGAAGTCCTTGTAATAGCACCTAAACTGTGAGAAAGTAGTCTTGTGTAGGTCTAACTTTCATTAATCATATTCAATAATTCATCTCTTGGGTCTGTGCACTGTATGTAATACAGTAATAGTTGTGTAAACAGTACCTGCTTAGTAGTTTTTGTGTTCATGACACAGTGTCTTTCATGGATATTATTATTGTTATGCATTTAAAAACACAGTTTTCCCTCTCCTTGCCTCTCTGTTTTCTCCCATGTCACAAGTTATCATTTCAGGACAAGATACTTGGCAGTGTCAGAGTTTCCATATAAATATGAGAAGGAACTTCTTTACAGTGAGGGTGATGGAGCACTGGCATAGGCTGCCTAGTGGGGGATGTGGAGTCTCCTTCTCTAGAGACGTTTAAAACCTGCCCAGATATGTTCCTGTGTGACTTGGTCTAGGTCATCCTGCTTTGGCAGGGGGATTGGACTGGATGATCTTTCGAGGTCCCTTCCCATCCCTAATGATTGTATGATTCTATGATTCAGTCGTAGTCATCATGTAACTTGGTTTAGGTTTTATGATCCTGCTCAAGCAGAGGGGTTTGACTTGATGACCCCCAGAGGTCCCTTCCAATCTCTAGTGATCTGTGTATCACAGTTGTCAGAATTAGGCCAGGAATTGTCAGTATATTTTAAAGCAAATAATCTTGTTGGTTTAACTACTCCCACAATAGGGCTTTAGTTTTTGGTTTTGCACTTCCAGTAATCCAGTATGTTTTAAAACAGCTGTAGTTGTACTTTCCAGTAAGTTTAGGATATTAGGTCATTTTTTTCTGGTGACTGATGTGGGTCATATTACTTTCCGAGTGATGACAGACAATCAACAGGAATGTAGCACATAGTGAGGCTACTTTATAAGACACTTTTGAAGAGCAAGTGAGGGCTGCACAAAGCATCACAAACAAGACAAGTGTTGGATCTATAAACTTGGCTGGTTGCAAGAACATATGAAAAGTGCAGTCTCCCACTATTCCCCTTTTAGAGGAAAACAGCTATCAAAATTACATTTTACCACATACTGAAAGATTTTACATATGTATTTATTTTTTTGGCATGAGTGTGAGACTTAGATTTGCTTTGGAAATACCTGTATGTGAGGCATACTGCTTAGGTTACTGCCTGGTCTGTGATCTTAACAAGTTAAGATCAAAACAAAGTTTAGGTATCTATAAAACAAGTGCTTCTGAGCGTCAGGAGCTCTAGTGTGTTGCTGCAGTTATGCCACAACTGCACAGGCCTGTGCAAGAGAAGTTTCTCATAAAGCTTATGATATCACTTACTTAGATCTAGCCCAGTGAGACTTTAGGCTACTCTTAAGACACTTTGTCTAGCTGTTTTGTTTTTTTTTTTTTTTCCTGAACTGTAAACTTTCCTCTGAGACTTTCAGTTGTAAAGATTATACGTTATTAGCCTCATTAAGAAACCAACAGGGAACTTGCTGGAAAATAGGCTCAGATGAATTTATTATCATAATTATTAATTTATTTTATGCTTCAAGACAGTGTTGCTCTCCTATCTTTATGGAGAACAGCCATCGACTTGCTTTTCTTTTGTCTGTTTTCACTCGACAGCTGTACAGGATTGTAAACCATTTTCTTCCCTGTAGAACAATGCTGTAAATTTCCATGTTTTTCTACTTATGCTTGAGTCATTTTTTCTTTGCATCAGTCTTATATTTAATGTACAATATCTTAATGAATGGTGTGGAAACGCATGATTTATTTGTGCTAGTCTACTAGGTATAGGATTTTATTAGCTTTATTAATAGGAACCCATCACCTTCACCTCTGCTGTGGGATGTCAAAGAGCTTAATTCTCTCTGACTCAAGCAGTACTAATCTGCAAATATGACTGAGCCAGGAGATGTTATTTGTCATTCCTCTGTATAAACTCAGGCTGAAAAAGATATAGATATTAATATTTCAAAATAAAAATGCTTAACTAGGAGTTCATATATTTTCTTCCTCTTTTTTCTAAGTCTATGTGGGATCTAAAAGCATGTTGTACAATACAGCATTTATGGCTTTGGTGTTTTATTTATTGACATGACATTAACTATAATAATAAACCAAAGGTCATTAAATCAAAATCCCTTACTTTTTTGATTAGTTTATGACAATTCTGCCCTCTCAAAGGCTTTGACAGTATGGTGAGAATGGAGACGTCAATTTGTATGGAATTATTCTTCTCTGGATAATATTCTGTAAAGCTCAGAATGGACAAATGACAAATAGAAGTGTATATGCTTCTAAGTGTAACTAGATTTGAAAGGAATGGGGAAGTAGGATGTAAGGAAGGGAGGGGAAGAGGAAGGAAGGGAGAGAGGGAGTGAGTTGGGGAGGGAATGAGGAAAAAACCTAGGATTTCTCATATTTTCAACACAAGACAGTGCCTGCTCCCTTTAAAGGACTGTTGGTAGTTTTGGGTTTTAGTTACTATTTAGTTCCCATTTTTAAGATGTTAATTGACGGACAAACAATAAAATCACAATATTTGTGTATCAGAAAGGTGCACATCAAAGTACTTTATGAACACCATACTAGTACTGTATGAAAACCACAGTAATTTTGGACACAATATTTTTCACCAGGTAGACACAATTTTCTTCAACTCTTGTTTTCCACTTTGACTGTAGATGTGACAGATTCTTTGCTGACTGTGTGGTTTGTTGTGATGGGCTGCTGGCTCATTTATGAGTTGCCTTACCACAGTTCATTCATCTTGCGTAGAGCTCCTTTTAACCTTTGCTTTTATATAATGTTGTCCCAGAGAATTGATTAAAGTAAACAAAAGAGTCTACCTTCAGAGAACTGAAAAAAGCATTTCTCATAGTATATTAGAACAGTGAGCAATTGTCCAAAGCAGGTGGCCATAAATGCACTGGTCACATCACCTCAGTTACTGTCTGAATGACAACTGAGCAACAGTATTGAATAGGCTTCTTATGGAAGTTAGACTCCTACCTTGTTACTAGATTGCTATTTTTATTTTATTGACATACACATTTTGCAAGTCTGCATTTACTTGTGCATTGATATTTTGACTAATCCATATTAATGAAAATATATACAGAAAACTGTAACTTAATTACATGGTAAGCAGGAGTGATGCATTGTGAAGTCATCTTAATGCACTTGCATGTCTCTAGAGACTATTGGCAGAATCTGTTAATCTACTCACCATTGTATTAGTAGTGATTAGCAAAACCAGACCTCCCTCCTATCATTCACGTAGTTTTAAGTATTGAATTTTACTTTACACTGGAAAGAAGTTTGAAATGAAAGTCAGTGATACATTTGATGGAAGAATGAAACCCTTTTTGTCTGTGATTGAAAACATAACAGTCCTATTTTTCTCTGCCTTTGAAATTTCAATTACTAAGAAGTCAGAAATTCAGACTAAATGTAGTTACATCTACTGAGCAAATCCTTGGGTCCTTCCAAGCACACCTTTGAAGAATGGCAGAGGTAACAAACTGCTTGTTCTTCCTTTAATGTTGAAAAAACCCTGGTTCAAATTACAGCTGTGATCTATTACTCCTCTTTCAATATATTAAGTCATTACATGAAGTCAATAATTAATAGTTGTAATGTCCAATATCTTATTTGTATTTCAGGATATATTTCATCATAGTATAGATTCATATGCTTGGTAGTACCTTCCCAGTGATCTTTACATTGTACTGACATACAAAAGCTGAAACATGCTTAGAGATAAGAAAGTCAATAGAGACAAAAACATACTTAGAAAAGTCTTTGCATTTGTTAGCTATATGTCTAATGATTCTAGGAGTGGCTTCAATTGCAATGCGAACTGATAAACACTGAAAAATATGGTATGCATCTACCTGCTTACAAGAGTTGAATTACACTCATTATCTCTCTGTATCTCTCTTTTTCTGCCTCTTTAAATTGTAGCCCAAGATTTACAGACCTTGTTGATTAACAATCACCTGTACTAATAAAAGTGACATTTGTGAACATTGTTAATATTTTGAAGTGTTTGGGAGAGGTTGGAGGGGAGGGATGGAGTGTGGAGGTCTATTATTTTAATCAAAACAGGGAAGAGTAATGTATGAACTTATAGATCATTAGCAAATATCAGATCACCCATCACAAGTTGTAGTAATGTACATAATATCATGATATGTCCATTCTAGAAAAAAAGAGTGGGTTTGTAAAAGCTTCCTGATGGTACTATTTATTACACATATTTCTTGACCTGGTCCTTTTTGCTTCTAATCCCTTTTAATCACTTCTGCATATTGCAGTCTTCGAAGTGATTCTGAGGGTAAATCAAGGTAAGTGAAGTGAAGAGGATGCTTATGATGGAATTTAGCTTGTATAGAAGTGAGTGCGCATATGAGTCTAAATTAAATACTCATTATACAAGCAGAACACGCTGTTTTGAGTTTCTAGAAATAATCATGAGGAATGAAAATGTTATTCCTTCCAGAACAGTTGCAGTATTTTAGTATACAGAAACACTGCATAGATTTTTCTTTTTGAGGAAATATTCTGAGAATTAATACACCTATTGCTTTTATTTCTGTTACCTTTCCTGGTGTACTTTCGGGAAGATACAAATTTAATTTGTATAGAAATCTATTCTCAGATTATAGTACTGGTGGGCTTAATAAGAATATAAAGTAGACTGTAGGAGCAACCTCCTTGAGTTGCTTTTCTATGAACTAGATTGTACCTGTGTAAGATTTAGACAAGCTTTCAGTGCTTTTAGCCCTATTAGAGTGGACAGTTGCATGCAGCCTTCTTCATTTTTTTAGTAACATTTAAAGTAAAAACCATTTCAGAAGTGACAGGAAAAATGTGAAGTCATATCTCTGGTTCCCCAGCATGTACCATGTTCTGTTGAGAATAAGACTTAGTATGCAGTGCCCATTAGGAAATTCTGGAGAATCTTATGCTTTGTCATAAATAAATAGCATGTCATAACATGCTACTTACTGCTAAAGGAAAAACTCTGTTTAAAGGACTAAATTACTGACTCAAGGTGCTTGCTGTTTGTAGGGGACCTTACCAATATATGTCTTGTGCAAATCAAGGTTGGGTTTGTCACAGTTGTCTGTGCTCAGCCTGCGCTGCACATGTGTAACTTCTTATTTTCAAAATCCTGACTGTCAGAGTTGCAGCCTTGCAATGACACCTGCACAGAAAGAAGCTGTGCAGGAAAGAAGTGCTTAGATTTTGTTTGTGAATAAACCATCCTAATGTTTTCACATGAAATGCAGCAAACACAGATAAAAGGGCATTATAACTATGCAAAAGATGAAAGAAATGAAGTAATACTCCATTTGAAAACGTGTCCTTAAGAGCAGATGTGAATAACAGGAGATTTTCATCTTCCATGACTCTCTTATATTATCCTGTCAGGTCAGAAACTCACCAGTATGGACTAAGAAGTTGGCTTATTTGAAAAAAATAATTTATTTTAAAATCAATTATGTTTTAGTGTCATCATTGCCTCTGCCAAGTAAGAACTGGAACTTAGAGTCATTTTTTGCTAGGTAATAATTCAACCTTATGCTAATATGAGTTACGTTTTCAACTGAGAATGACAGTATGTACTATAAAAAATATTATGAAAGCAGGACATCAAAGTAAATGAAAGAAGAAACAATTTTCTTCTATTCACATCTTTTCTTCTGTTTGATGCTTTCCTGTGCAATGTTCAACTCATTTTCCAAGGACTGTTCATGGAGTGTCACAAAGACAAAAATCAGCAAAACTAGTATCAATTTCTAATCTACATCTATTAATACATATTTTTACATAAAATATCATTACCTGAGTCAACAGCATGTATTGTTCCTTATAACAGAGACGTTCTTTATTGCAGTACAAGACATCCTTTAATAGCTCAAGTATTTCAATAGCACTTAGATCCAATCTTCTTGTACAACACTTAGTACAAGGATTCATGTAATCAGCATTTGACTCTTCATTCTGTTTATGTTTAAACTAATAAATGGGCTTAGGTGCAGGTAGATCTCAAATCTGTGTATTCAGTTCTGAAAACTGTAAACTTTTTAAATTCAGCACCTTATTTAGGAGTTGGTTATTTTAAAGAATGTTAATTACAAATGAAAATCTTAATTATAATTTCTAAAACTTTTAAGTGAACAAAAGGAATTTATATCAAATGGTATACTGAAGACAATAAGGTTTTGTTTCTTGAACTGGAACATTCATAAACTAAAAGCTTTCTTTCAGTTCATAAGAAAACTACCATACAATGAATCCTTTCCGTTTAGTCTAACAAATTTATTTCATCACTGTACTTCTCAGATGCATCAGCATACAATATATAAATCTTAGATTTGAGTTGAAATGTCTTTTCAGACTTTGTGGATGACCTTGGACAGGTGGACTTGGATTCATCTCTCTTGACTTCAGATGACTACATGTCAGCTAATCATCTTAAACTCTCTATTCATTGGAGAGAAATGGGCACTACTGGACATGGTTCATCTGAACTGTTTTAGACAGTCACTTTCAAGAGAGATGAATGTCTGAAGTTGTACAGGATATATTCCATCCCTTTTGTTGCATTACCCTTCTGGGAAATGAAGAAAATGGTGCTGTTCCATAACTGCCATATCAATGTATAAGGAGGGATAAATAATAGTAAGAGGTGACTGAACCTTGATAGTCCATCAACCCCAAAAGGTTCTGATTTATCTGCCTGCATAAATATGCAGCAGCACGGACAGTGAGTCAAACAAGAAGGAAGGAACAGAAATGTGATGAGTAATACTTGACTGTAGACTAGGAGGGGAAAAGTGGACAGGATGGACGCCATCTTGTGCCGTAAGAGCAGACCGGAAGTCCGCCATCTTTG
>JAOXOE010000001.1:12425369-12490086 GCA_028565055.1 Phoeniculus purpureus
GACTAGGAGATTGATCTAAAGTGCTGATGGACTCCATGAAGCATAGCAGGATGGGACAGCTGAAAACTAAAATGTGGCTGGTTGTTGGATTAAGAATAATGGCAGAGAAGTTGAAATGAAATAGAAAAAAGGATTATACTGTATGCCATAAATAGCTATAGGCAGAGACTACATATTATTATTAATTATTGCAGTTTATTGACATATTTACTGATAAATAATTGTATTATTATTTTTTCTAATTTTACTGCCATGAAGATCTGAGTCTACATGTTATGCTTATCACATACACAGATGGTAAGAGTTGGAGGACAATACAAAATCCTGTGTTACATAGTAAAGCTTGTTCCTCGTATGTGCTCTCAATTTGAAGACAGTCTATTATTAAACTTTTCTTCTGGCTACAGTGCTTCTCATTATGAAAATCTGTGTGCCACTCAACCAAATCTATCATTTAAAATACGAGCTTCTAAAGATTATGATTGGGTAAAAAGCACTGGTTTTTTATATGGAAAAATGCTTTTTATATGATTCTCAATGTAAGAAAACAGAATCATGTGTGTGCCTAATGAAAAATGAGACCAGTGGTTGTGTGAGACTTCATTTGCTTGTAAAGCTCCAGTCTATACTGATGAACTACATTAACAAGGACTTTCTTGTATTTCTATGTTCACATGAAACTCCACTACTCTACTACTTTCCTTTTTGTGTGCAGCCCTAATTGGTGTTATTCTATTCCAGAAAATGTTGTGTGTTTCCTGAGAGTTTATGTGACATACTCCTGTATAGGAACTTTTTTTTTTATTCCTGATAGGCTGCTTCAGAGCTATGTTCAGAAGCGCAAGTTCATACCCTGGAGGGGCTCATTTCTCCTTTGGGTAAGAAGGAAGATTAGCCCCCCAGTAGGTGACTCTAAAGTTAGCAACCTAACTAGAACCTAAAGCTTATAGCTGTTGTCCCTCAATTGTTAACCAGTTTTCAGAAAGGATTACTCAGCTAGTAAGTAACACTCCCCAAACTATATACAGAAATCTGTCAGGGGATCCTATTATTACTGTCTAAAGAGAAAAAAAACCTGTTATGTAACTCCTCACAAGTCTTTGCTTTTTAAAGTCCAGCAATCACTGTCAGGTTGCTTTTTTTGTTTGTGGGTTGCTTGGATTTGGAGGGTTTTTTGTTGTCTTTTTCTTTCCCTTTGTTTTAGTCAGGTTTTTTTATATGAATGTACTCCCTGCAATATGTATAGGCTTATTGTTGTTACCTGTACTTGAACAGACCACAAAGATTTTTCTGTAGTCAAATATTAGGCAGTAAATTTTTCCTCGCTCAAGTAAAGCCTAGCAAAGTGAGAATGAGAATATGGAAAGGTGGCATTTATTTTTTTCTTCTTTTTTTCTCTAGCAGTGAAAAATAAATTGCTAAAAGAAAAAGATTGCTGAAGCTGCCTTCATGACATTGATTGACTGACTCTGTTGTAGTTGGTTGGTTATATTTCAAGGCTAAAACTGAAGCTTCTCTGGAGAGTATGGGAATTAGGTCTGTGTAGATAGTGAGCCAAGGATTACAGTTTAATAGATATTATATTCTTTCCCATGGATGATTCTCCAGATGCACTTGTATATTGAAGACAAATGCAAACTAAGAAGGCTTTTTTCTTCTTGTTAACAAATTCAGAAGTGGCTTATGAGATCTTTTCTTCTCCAAGTGTGTGAGAGTGGGAAAATTCAGTAACATGCAATCAAAATGTCAGATTAGTAGAACTGGAAATGTGAATACCCTTTTTGAAAAAAAAAAAAAGACAAAAGCCTAAAATCAAATAGTTACTCAGCCTATGCCAATGGGAAATTTCTCATTGACTCATATGAAACCAAGCTTTTATGTCTTGTTTTCTGACATTTTACCCAATTCCAGTTTATTTAATTAGCTGGCATATTCTACCAGAATTTTTTTTGAACTTGGCATCATTTGACCTTAGATTTTTTTTCTGTCCAGCAATGTTATAATAAATACTGCATTTGAGCTTTTCAAGGATACTGTTAGACTGGTGGCATTGGTAATACTACATGTATTTAAATAATCAGATTTTATTTTATTATTAAGGGTAGAATATTTTAAAATATTTTTCCAGGATAGAAAATTCTTAGTGGGATTTAGAGAAGATTATACCCATAAATTCATGACAGCTGTCCTACAACAAGATGTAATTATTGCATTCCAGCAAAATGCTATTTGTACTCGTAAGTAGGATATACAACGCAGTATTTTGATGGTTTTACCCTTTAGGATTATATCTAGCAGTACCTGCAGTAAGTGTGATTATTTACTTCTCCTACTGTTCACCATTCACTTAAGCAAATAGCCTCTAGTCATAATTTTGAAATTAGATGTGAAGAAGATTGCATTTCCATAATTAAAAATAAAAATAAAATCCTTCTTCTGTCTTCATTTTTAAATTGCTGCTGTCAAACTGTACAACTGTACTGAAGACAAACGATTGAAGTACCTGAAAAAAATAATTCTTCATACTTAGTCTTGGATGAATAATAAAAAAGCAGAACATTACAAATTGTTAGTTCCTCATTCTAATTAGATTATACAAATCCTTAATACTTTACATGGATATACTATGGTATAGCAATCATAAATCCCATGTGTTTTCACACTGCTAGGCATATGTTGAGTAGCTAGTAAGTAGCTCAACAATCAATGTAATCATGCAGTTTTATCCTGAAAAGTAACATGTTTTCATGAGTAACTACTTTAAAAAAACATAGTCAGGATTATGCTCATTAAAATTAAACTGTCTTCTTAAAGTATCTGCCTGTCTTGTGTTAAGATGCAGCCTGATTATTTGGCAATGTTTTTCTTTCTTGGATCCGTCTGTTTCTGTGTTGTAATTGAAAGTACTTTTTCTTTTGTATATTTTCTTTTACTCATTATATTTTCTTTGACTTCCAATTAACATTTATTCAACATTTCAGGGCTCATTGATATGTCCTTTTAAAACAATTGCAACTTGAATAGGGCACAGAGCTGACATTTGTCTATAGACCAAACCAATTTCACAGAGTTTTGCTTTCAAATTATATAATCTGACTACTATCATCTTATCTGTGTCTACACTTCCTTTAGCTTTAGTATTCTGAAGATGGGATATTTCTGATGCCTGTGTGTATGTGTATGTTTATAGTTCAAGCCATTTTACCTGACTCTATATATATACCTGATGGTGTATTTCTGCACAGAAAGACATTGTGAAGGACATGTCCAAAGAAATGGGTAATATAACTCAACATAGCTATGCTGAGGTTAGTGAAGATGTACAGATTTATGCCAGCTGTGATTCTGGCCAACAGGGATAACAAATGAAGTTTTTTTTCTTGACCTCTTCCATGCTTTAGTGCTTAGTGCACCGTGAAGCATCCAGCACATGGATTTAATGTTGACTACAGCAGCAATGCAGCAATCATGACTGACTGATATGGTTACTACCACCCCCACAAATGCTGTTCCATGCTCAGCTTGACTTTCGTCTGTGAGCATCTGCAAAATGTAAAAGTTTGGTTTGAAGTATACACATTTCACAGAATCACACAGAATCACAGAACACCAGGAATAGGAAGGGACCTCCAGAGAAGGAGACTCCACAAGCCCTCTGGGCAACCTGTTCCAGGGCTTTGTCACCCTCACTGGGAAGAAGTTCCTTCTGATTTATATGGAACCTCCTGTTTTCCACCTCACAGCCATAACTCACAGAACCACAGAACATTAGGGATTGGAAGGGACCATGAAAGATCATCCAGTCCAATCCCCCTGCCACAGTCTCTCCAAGTCACAGTTTCTCTTTAAGAACTTGAGCAGGCAGTGCAAGGGCACCAAAACTGATGATGATGTTATTGGACTTTATTTCTGGACAACCACATAAGCAAAACCAAAAATAAGATCACAGATGCAAGAAGTAAATAATGGCCTATTTATTGTGTTATGCTGATGTCGTTGTATACGTCTCGATATTCTCCTGACAAGGTTGTACTATTGATAAACCATCTTTGAGATGAAAGCTGGTGTTCAGTATTTGGATTAATTAGAAATACTTTATCACTATTAAATTACTCTTCTTTTGAGTGACATATTTGAAAACCATCTTAAGAAAACAGGAAGAGACATGGCTGAGGATCTATTCACATTGCTCATGTCCCTCCTGTCTGTGTTGGTAATTAGTCAGTAAAATCAGCTAGTGAAAATGCAAGTATTCTTTTACATTTATGTGCCTATGTATTGATTTAGCTTCCTATTTATACACACACATGAACATATGTGCATATATGCATAAGGATGCCTGTGTGGTAGATGGAGTAGGTGAGAGACATACAGAAAGTATTTTATTTTCTTATCTAGACAGAGCACAAATAGTTCACTTCTGCATCTCCATTAAACAGTTTGATTTTTAGGTGTATTATATCAACACAAGTTCTCAATCTCCAAGTATAAGGCCCATAGTTGTAAAATGGGAGCAGAGGACTTTGGAGATTGTTACAGCAGCGTAGCTTGGAGATAGTTACTTTGCAGTGTTACAGCAGTCATGTATGCAATCTGTATGTTGGGTGATGGACTTGGATGCTGCCTTGGGGACTGCCCTTTTTCTTACACATGCAGACTTTGCAGAGTAATGTACTATATGTTATTCCACTGTTACTTCCATTACCAGTATTGGGGTCCTGCTTATTTACTGATTCATTTCATGTTTGAAGCCAGATAACTCCTTTCTTTTCCTTTTCCCTTTTTAAGCAATTTCTTTACGTCGTGTTCTCTCAACTCCAATCATCTTGTATCTTGGTTCCAGCCAACTGACAACTGTCAGCAATTATGAAATCAGTGAGAATGTGCTTGCCAAAGCTGAAAGTGATTGAGGACACTCTGCATTCCTCCTGTGATATATGCTAACCTACCACCATCCCAAATTCCTCCTCCACAGAAAATATTCAGAGGATTAGGAACATTCATGCATTTTCTGCACTACTGCTTTCCTGTTCTCCAATCAAGGGGCACGGCTAGGAAGACGTGCTAGCAGTGGTTTTAGTCAATCTGATGCTTTGGCAAGGAGACATAAATGTTAACACCTTGAGTCCTTTCTAACCTATTTCAGAGTACAAGTCAGTAAACAAATACTCTTAGAAAAATTATAGATATGCAAAAAAGACTTAAATTTACCTTTCTGTGAACACACGTATTGCAGCTTCTGGGCTCAATGCACTAATTCCAGGCAGGTTTTGCTGAATTATGCTTCTTTGTGTTGATGAAAAGCTTTATAAAATTAAACATACATTTTATGAGTTTCAGGTCCTCTGAGATAGAGCCACTTGAATTTGGAGCTAGACGATTTTTCTGACAAAACCTGTGCTTTGGCTGTTCTACCAGTAAAAATGTTTTGTCAAGCTTTTTACTTCTCTTTCCTTTAGAAATATGACTGAGATTACTTTCAACCGAAAGAAAGTAGATTTAAGCAACTAGTATTTACATATATTAAGAGCAGTATTACAGCTGTACACAGTATGCAAGATAAATATTTGTTACTTTAGGGTCTGCATGAAGTGACCATGCTACTTAGATTCAGAAAAGTTTTCTTTCATTCTTTCAAAGCTTACTTTGTAAGATATGGCATGAGGAAGTACATTACAAACATAAGTTTTATACAATCAAAGATTTTGAGTCATCATTTTACAAGTTTCTAATTAATCCAGATGGCAGTTTTAATTGTTGTATGTAATTTCTCATTGCTGTGAAATCTGATGTAAGTTTTGAGAGATCTGGAGAAAAGTTTAGAGATGTTTTGGATCTTTTGAGATATTCTTTATGTAGGAATTGGAAAATGCTTTATCGCAGACACTTTTACGGAGAATGAGAAACTCAGGGTTAACCTGACACTGTCAAAATATGTTATGTCTAATACCTATCATGATAACTCAAACACTGTGCAACACCTTTTGTGAATCTTACTATGGAGAAAAAAAATAACTCGTCCACCATAACCAAATTGAAAGTTAGTGACAGGAAGTTGGGTATACCTCCAGTCCTACCACCCAAGTTAGCTGGCTGGAAAAGTAAAATGTCATAACAATGTGGAAGTTGTTCCTGCCGTCTATTTAAAATCAAAATACTGGAAAAAGATAAAATAGCTACTGAAAGCTACATAAACTTTCAGCATGTTATAGATGCTTGGCAAGGGGAAGTAGGAGAACTGGAATTAAAACTAGTAGTTAGTTCTCTGATAAATATGTCTGTGCTCTCCTAGTGCTCTTACTAATTCCGAAAGGCTCATGGTTAAGGATTGAGATGACATATTACAGTCCTTTTGAAAGAGAACTACATTCCAACAAGATTTCAGCTAAGCAGTCTGTTTTGGTGGAAAAAAAAAAAGGATTTGTTTCTCTGTATTTACACATCTATTTTATATGTATTTATAGTTTATGTGTGTACATATGTAAAATAAATGACCAGAAAAAGTGCATTGGAAGCAGAAACACAAGAGTTCAACAGAAATTATTTTAATCAGCTTTCTTTTCTGCCCATCATTAACATTTGTTTTTTCAAGTCACCATTGCATTCATTGTCAGATCTCCATCTTTATTATACCTTCATTAACCTTTTAAATCTCCTGTCTGTGTACAGGTTCCTTTCTTCCATTTAATTATCTGTTTAAAATTCACAAATGGTAGCTGCTTCCATTTTGGCATTCTGACATTTTTCACCTGCAGACTATAAGAACATTTCTTGTTCTGCTGTTTTGTATTGTATCCTGACTGTAGCTGAAATACTGATGCTGGAATTCAGTCATTCATTGTCATTCCAGAGTTGTTTGAGTTGTGCTTCTGTGCTTTGTGGTATCAGCAGACCTCAGGTGAATTACAGTCTTGAATTTTGTTTTGTATTCTTTTCCTTGTGTTGTCACTGTTTCTTCCTTTTTAGTACGATCATAAAATATCCTAGCTTGAACATTTTACGCAGGAATTCAATTTCTTTTACTTGCAGATAGTATCACTTGGTTGGCAAGTCAGTCAGTCCTCTTATCTATCAGTCAATCTATACTTTTTAAGGCACATTTCACTTTGCTATCTAGCACACTGCTACCCCACAGCAAATACGAGATAGCAGCATTTATTCCACTATGCATTATTTTATGTATTTCATTCTTTTTTAGTTCTTGTCATCAGTTTTCTTCTTGTTTTCAGTTGCATTTCCTAGAACATTGTGTGTAAAGATATGCCCTCTTTTCATGGTTGATGCAAAATGTTTCTATTACTTTTTAGTCATTCAAGCAGTTCTTTCTTTTCTCCTAGTCATATTATTAGCACTTAATAGCAGTTGCTATGGGAGCTGCAGAGCTAAACAGTGGCTGAGGTTGAGTGGCAACACATTTATGTTAAAGGTAACATCTGGTTTGGGGTCCCTTCCAGCCTAAACCATTCTGTGATTCTGTGGAGAATGTGGTGAGATGAATTTTAACCACTCATTCTCTCAGTAACTTGTCCCTCAGTACACAGTATGAATTGCTGCTAGGGAAGAAGTGGTATTACCAAACTCCTGTGATCACATTTAAGGATTAGAAAAGTAGGTAGCAGACTGACCACTCTTTGGCTCATAACCTGCCTTCTTCAAACACACTTTCTGATATAAGGAACTCTGCCTGACTGAAGAAGTCCATGTCAAAATCTGCCTTCATCATCTTTATTGACTATTTGCTTTTCCCAGCATGCTGCTTTTCTCATAGTAATTCCTTATTATAACATAGACATACTGCTTGCCACGAGATAAAACCTTAGCCTTCTTTTACAAATGTCAAATATCTCTTTAACAATCTTCTGATTAATTCTGATAGCTCATCTCTCTGGGTACAGTTCCTGGAAACTTGTGCTTTAATAGTTTTGAATGTCTGTTAAAGGATTCTGAAGTTTAACTCCTGTAATATCCATCAAATACTCTAGCAGTGGAGCTGTATAATTTTAACTGTCAAGCTGATAGAGATTTCTCAGAGGTGCATTTGTTACTTCATCTCTCATACTTTTTTTGTGTGCTAGAATACGTATAAACGTGAACTAAGTTAGCCAAAATAATTCTTTGTTGTCATGCTACAGTCTTTGAACCACAATTTCTAGTACTTGGTGTCAATTGACAACCTCATCATTATAAGCCAGCTTTTATGTTATGCTTAGTTTTCAATCTTCTTGTCATACCAATTATTTTTACTTAGACAAAAGGGTCTAATTAATTTTACAGGAAAATAACTGGCAGTTTAATAATATTCCACATTTCTACAGTACCACTCCAAGAATTGCTCAGTACTTTACACGCATTAATGAATTAATTTTTTCCAGTAACCTTATCTGAAAGTGTTACTGTTTTTATTTTACAGTCATAGAAACAGTAGCATAGAGAAAAGATAAGTAAATTCAGACAGAGTATTTGAAGCAAGAAAATAAACAAATTCCATATTCTTAGTCTCTCATTTTGACCCCTAGGCCATGGTTTTTACTCAGAGTGAAGCTTAACTCCTTTTCTCTGTCATTCCTTCTTACATAAGCAACGCTTCCCATACTCGTCTCATCCCATTATTAGCTGAAAGTTGATCCCTTTCTAATAATCTTTGTTATCATCCCTATTTAACTGGTTGGAGATATGATCACTGGAAAAGAAGGGGGTGAGGTCAAGACTTAAAAAACCTTTGGTGCTGAAATTCCATGTAATAGATACTTGTCTCCCTACCTTGCACCCTCTCTGCTTCCCTTTTAAATGCTACCAAAAAGTACATCTTCAACAGGAAACCTCGCAAAACTGAAAGATTTAGGATAGCACAGTGTGCTATGAACAGATTGATTGGGCAATCTGTGTGAGAAATATGCCATGGCTGCCTACAACCCTTTGACTGTGTCACCAGTGCTTAGGGCTAAGGTTGATCCCACATGAATTCAAGCACTTTTCAAATGCCCAGTGTCAGGATCTTAGTCTTTATCATCAACAGAGAGGGGTAAGAACCTCCAAAGAGAAGTACTGAACTATGTTGCATTACTTTGTATGGAGAAGAGGGTCTCTTTCCATGCATGACAAAGGAAACTTGGTGGACCATGCTTCTCATTTAATCAGTGTAATCAGGTAATCAGTGAAATGCTAAAATCAGAGACTTCAGCAGGGATTTAGAGCAGATGACTGAATGAATGTGCATGCCAGAGTTTCTAGTAGATAATGTAATATCTTAGCTGATCTTTCCACAATGGAACCAAACTTTCCAGCATGTCAGTGAAGGTATGTAGCATCTTTGAGCTATGAACCCCTGTATTTCATGAACAAATCTGTAAAGTGATAGAAACTTTCCCTAGATATGCAGGTTGGTGTTGTGGGAGGAAGTGACTAGCTGAATTACATCAGGCTCTTAAGTTTTCTTTTTTAACTCTGGTGCATAGAGTGAAGCAAAAGCAGAATTGTAGAAGAAGCATGAAGATATGGAGAAATCAACAGGTCATTAAATCACAAATAGAGAAAAAAATCACAGGGTAGCACTTCTACTGCAAAACTGCTAAGATACGAGTAAATTAGATTTCTGGGTTATAATAGTGACTCAAAGAAAATGCAAAACCACTGTTATTTACCTACATTCTAAGCAGTAACTTTGCAATCTCACATTTTTAGTCACCCTTCAGAATAGAAAGAAAGCATTGCTTTCTGATGTCATATTTTACTCTAAACTTAAAAATACTGTTACAATTGCATACTATCTTTGAGGGCTGTGTAATCAATAGTGCTTACATTACTAGTAGACACATTTCCTCTTAACTACATCCCTGAAAACTTAATCTGGACTCTCAAGAGACAAATTCTTTATTTTTGATAAAATATTTGTAAAAATTTAAGAAGAAAAAAATATACAGAGTATATCTTTCATTTGGTGCTGTTCTCAGTCCTTTTGTTTGAATGAGTCATAGAATGTTTTGCTGCGTTGGAAGGGACCTTTAAGAGTGATCTATGCTATGTCATATAGCAATGTCATGCTATGAGCACGGACGTCTCCAGCCAGGTCAGGTTGCTCAGGCACCCATCCAATCCGGGTTTTGTGATGTTTCCAGGGATGGGCCGTTTACCACCTCTTTAGGCAACTTGTTCTAGTGTTTCACCACCCTCACTGGAAAAAACATTTTCCTTATATGCAGTTTAAATCTACCCTCTTTCAAGGTAAAAAGCTATTACCCCTTGTTTGTTGGTTTTTTTCTCCTTTTAAAGGCTGTAATAAAGCCTGGTTTTTTTTTTTTTTTCCCCATCCTCTGGACTCTCCAACAGGTCCATGTCTGTCTTTCACTGACGTTTGTATTAGTTGCCCTTTGATCTTCCTACTGCTTTCAGTAGATTTGCGTTTGTTTGTCACTGATTGAAACCACAGGTATTTCAGTACGGACAAAGATGGTATGGAATGTGCTAGTTCATTTAGTGAAAACTATTTGGTTCACTTTGCTAGAGACAGCAAACAATGAAACTCAGCTTAGGCAGAAGAAATATGAGACAGAGAAGGTGCAGGAGAACTGTGCTGATTTTATGCCTTTAAAATATATAGAACAGCTTCCATTTCCTAGAGATGCTAGTTAAAGGCAATTAGAAATTAAATGAAACTGAATTCTTCTACGTTTTGAACACTGTCCTTTTGCAGTGATAAGAAATGTAAATTATTGATTTTTGCATTTGTATTGGGTCATGGTAGCACACTGCGTGTCATAATTGCAATTTTTACTCTTGTCAATCTTATTCTTTAACATAATATCAGTATTTGCACTTGAGCTACTTTGTAATGATGTAGTTTATTATTCTGAGAAGCAAGTGGAATCTGAATTAGAAGAATATTTGAAACATTTTCATCTTGTATAGAAAACTCTGTTTTTTGTGAAAGGTACTATTAATTTAAATTGTATGGTGAATAATCATCACAGTGAGAGACCACTAATGTTTTGGAAGTGTTGCTGAAAACTGTCCAAAAATCAGTCTTAAAAAAAATAATTAGATCAGTCTTTTATGTAACTTAAGGAAAATATCCTGAGTTGTTGATCTTCTACTTATGGTATGTATGTGTTTACCCAAAAATGAAATTTTAAGGCAGTGTGCATCAAAATTTGATATTGATTGAGAAGTGTCCTAACAAGGTTATCAAAAAATTAGGTTATTATATTTGACAGGAAAGGACCTGCAAATAGAAATGGCACAACAGTGCAGGTTGTTATTTCTGGGAGCTGGAATATATTCTGGATAGTAGAATTTCAGGAAGAGAATGGTTGGAGTTAAAAAAGTTATTCAGAATTGTGTCTTTTTTTCCTCTTTTTTTTTAATTACTGTTTTTTTGGTTTTTTTTTTTAATTGTAAGCCAGCCGCCAATACTCTTAAGCCCTTATATTTATGAAACAATAATTTCACAAACTCCAGCTGTATTGAAAAATAAGAGAGATCAGAAACTTCCTATTCAGTATGTACATTCTATTTCTTACAGAAATCTATAATTCAGATCTGAACTCTGGAGGTAGATCATGAGGTTATATAGGGCATGAGTACTTGGGTACATCTTCGGATGAAACTGGATATAGAAGAGGTTTTTAATAAGATTTTTTTCATTTATAGAAAAGAATATTTTCATTAACAAAAGGAATTCAAGTGGCAGTGCTTGATATTCGTACAGGCTTTTGTGTGTAAGACACTTGCAGGAGAGAGTAGTTTGTGTGAAGGACAATGCATCAGTAACTACAGATTCTTGTGATGTGCAGTAAGCTTCAGGAATACTGCACACAACCTGTTCTTATGCATTCCTGTACTTCAGTTTCACCCTAATTTCAATCTCTCAGCAGCTTTTATTATTTTTTTTCTCTAGGAAGTGAGATTGAAGTAAGCAGCATGAATTAGTCTTGGCTTTACATCAGTTGTAAATTTGCTAATGCTTCATAAAATCATAGTATGGCTTAGGTTGGAAGGTACCTCAGAGATCATCTAGTTCCAACCCCCTCGCCATGGGCCGGGACACCTCTCACTAGACCAGGCTGCCCAGAGCCCCATCCAACCTGGTCTTGAACACTTACATTTTGGTGGTGGCAGTGGGGGGCATCCACAGTCTCCTTCAGCAGCTTGTTCCAGTGCCTCACCACCCTTATAGTGAGGAAGTTCTTACTAAGATCTAATCTATGCCAACCCTCTTTTAGCTTGAAACCACTCACCCTTATCCTATCTACAGCATTCCTCTCAAGCTTTCCTGTATCCCCCTTCAGGTAGTGTAAGGCTGCTAAAAGGCCCCATCAGAGACTTCTCTTCTCCAGGCTGAACAGCCCAAATTCGCTCAGACTGTCTTCACAGGAGAGGTGCTCCAGCCCTATGAACATCTTGGTGGCCTTCATCTGGTGTAGCTCAAACAGTTCCATGTCCTTGTTATATTGGGTGCTCACAAACTGAACACGGTATTCCAAGTGTGGTCTCACAAGAGCAGAGTACAGAGGGAGAAAGTACACTTTCATATTTGTACTATTTTAATTATGCTTTATACTTCGGTTTAAAGGAGAAATAATAGTAAGAACCTAGTTAGTTTAATCTCTCTCATGGTTACATATGTAAAGATTTACTTGATAAATAGTTCCAAATCTTAAAACATCTAGGTAGTTTCATTTAATTCCCAGTTTTACTGCTTTGAATGTGATTTTTGCCATGACACATTTCGGGCTGTGATCAAAGACATCTGATGGACATCTTTCATTTTTGTATGTGGCTGCTGATTCATTGTCAGTCCCTGACAATGTGGGCTGGATCTTTGGCCAAAGATGATAGAAACTAGTTTATGTTTAGTAGGCAGAAAGTTGGAGCTGGGGTTTCTAGAACTTTTTCAGTTGTCATACCACCTACAGGCCAATAATTGAGTGTGATTGTGAATAGCATTGACTGTTCGCAAGTCTTTTATGCCTTTCAAAAATCTGAACAGATAAAATTGTTCGAGGGACTGTGCAGAAGGAGATGAGAAGGAAATAGCCATATGTGATAAAAAAGGTACCAGGTAGGAGAAGCTTGAGGAGATTGTGTCTAGATTATAGGTTGTCAGAAGATGAAGTCTAAGAAACAGTATAAGGTGTTGGAAGTAATAGGAAAGAGATCTTCGACAAAGATTTTGAGGTTAATGAGGAAAGGAAAAGAGTTGAGGACAAAGGAGAAAAAATGATTAATGGCCTCAATTATCTCTTTTAAAAATTCCCCCAATTCTTGACAGACATAGAAAGAAAAGCTAAAAGTGCAGAACAGCTCTTACAGGCCTATGTCTTCAAAAAAGTAAAGCTTTAACAGCTGTAAGTAACATTTATTATCTCAATGTTTAGTGGTGTGCTTGATGTACAATCAGTGACACCAGAGTTATATCAGGTTGGCCTAGCAGATAATGCTGTACAGAAAAGGTGAGAACTCACTACTCTGCTATTTTAAAAATCTTTCCAAGTGAGCTGCCTTTGATCAAAGACACATAATTAAAGAATTAAGCAAGTTTTCATCTAATAGACTTCCTGCAGTTCTCCGCTGCATTTTACCAAGCAATAGTCTATTTACATGATTGTCTATTATACTCATTAGGAAACTAAGCCAGCTGATTGTGTTTCTCTGAGAGGAAAGTAAATGAAAGCTAGAAAAGGTGTGTGTAATGCCTTAATAAGATGAGTGTGATGCATGCTCACAGCCTGCTTGTTTTCATTTAGCACATGCATCAACTTGTAAATTATCTTCAGCTTTCATGTGGTGTAATGATCTTTTGCCATTTTCGTTGTGCTGAACTCAGTGGTTGGCAAGTCATGGAGATGGCTGGTGTTCTGGAAGAGGCTTCATTCTCCCTGACAACAAAAGTAACAGTGATTAGTTCAGCTTCTTAGTTGGGGCTCTATGCTATAACCCAGCTTGACATCATAAAGGCAACTGGGTTTTTGTGGGTTGTTTTTTCTTCCCTTCTTTCTCTCTCCCCTCTGTCTCTTCTGGAATGCTTTCTGAGCAAATTCTTTGCTTGCAGAGGAATGTCACATTCTCTTGCACTGGTTGATAAATATTTATGCCTGAGAACAGCATAAAGCTCTCTTTTGGATGCTTTCCCATTTTACAGTGTGCTGGCTTTTGGCCTGATCTCTGTGTTTAGAAAACACTGTGTATACCTGCATGCTTTCTTGACTCAATTTCCTATTCCTAAGGGATCTACAGCAAGTAATGCATGAGAACTATAGTGCATATTGCAGTATTTTCAGTGAATTGTCAGGGTACTTAAATAAAGCAAAATGAAAAATATGCAGCTTCTTTTCTAGGTGTATAACCACACTTTTAGGAGAACTTTATAGAAATGGCTGGAAAGGATATAGCACACAAGACATAAAAACATTTTTAAGCATTTAAGTACTCTGTTAAAACTGAGTAAGTGTGAAAAGAATTAGATACAGCAAAAACTTAGAACTCATATGACAGTATTAATTCAGTCACATTTCACAATTACGGGTTTTTTTGTTGCCCTTTTTCTTAAATTTATTACTGAGTTTTGCTTTTCTGCTTAGGTTTTCTTGTTAAACAAAGTCTGTGTACATCCAGTGAAAAATTATTTTCCTTCACAGAACGCTGATGCTTTCTAAAAGCATTGGTTATGGAATATAACTAGCTTTTCCTTCTTTACAAGGAGCAACAGTCTATTCCAGATACAGCGGATACTCCCTGTCCCCTGTAAGTGACTTGTGATGTATGGTTCCATGGGAAAAATAAACACCCTCATGCTGCACTCATACATGGTACACAGTGGTGTGCATGAACACACGGAGAAAGACAAATAAGAATGGTTTCTGTGCTGCATCTACCTCGATGCTGAGTCTACCTTTTCTTGAAACATGTAGGACACCAATAGGTCATGTCTGGTATTTCCACTTTTGTGTATTGTATTTGCTTTTGAGGTATTGGTATGTGGTCAGAAAGCTTGCCTAAATAGCTTCCTAGAAGGGTACTGGTGTCTGGTTGCTAGGGCAAAAAGGCATTTCCAGGTCACCTGAGCATCTCTATGAGTCAGCATGGCTAGGCAGAGCTGGCCAGCAGCTCCCCTGGTTTCATACCACTATTTGATGTCAACCAGCTCAGCTGCAAGGTGGATTAGGCTGCCAGCCTTTATGGCTGGCTGCACGAGCCATATTTTGACATCTCCATCTGAACAAGATCCAAAACAATATGCTGTGAGCTTAGTGGGGCTGCTTTGAGGGGTTACTCTGAAAGCAACTCTTAAGTGGGCTGTTAAAATGTTTCTCTTTCCTTTGCTGTGGGAAAAAGCTAGGCTAAGTGTCCAGCTCAGTACTGACTTGGGCAGATGGCAGTGTTGCTCTCACAACCTGACTCCTTCACTTTCTCTGGCAGAGTTTGGATTACCTCAAAATCATTAGATCAACAGACTGGCCACATATTGCAGTGCCAGTATGGGAACAAAGTGTATGTGGCTACCTGTTTGTCATCTTGAGATAGTGCTGCTCACTCACAGCACTGTGAAAACTCTGTGATTATGTACCTAATAGGCAGTGTGATCTCTGTGTGTGTACGTGCAGAAACGAACACATATACTCCTGAAAGCAGCTTATAGGATTGGGACTTCAGTTAAGGGCTAAGAACTTTCACTTCCATGTGAGTGTAGCTGCTTGGGCAGGAGTCTCCATGGAAGAATTTAGATTTAAATAAAATGCTAGCTGAACATTTGTTTTAATATAATCATTTTCATATTGTTACTTTGTTTATTCTTTTAAAACACTGAGAAAGGGAAGGTTGTAAGCAAGGCTGGTCTGTTTGGATTTTATGGACTATGGCTATGTGTTTCAGTGACTCAATTAAAATTTGCCTCATGCAAATTGTTCCAGGAGCAGATGTGCCTGCCAAGCTGGGCAGAGAAAATGTGCGGTGAGGTCACAAAGAAGATTGTTCTTCATTATGCTCTGCCAAAATCTTAGCAGATCATCACAGAGCATGTCCAGATGTAAAATTTCAGTCACTGTCTGTTTTATTTTTGTATTGTATTTTTCATTTCCTGCATTCCCATCTCTACTGATGAGTGAAATCAGATCTTCCCCTGTCAGCCAAGCAAAGTATCAACTTGCAGTGTCTTGCTGATTTTGGTGATTTAAAAAAAAAAAAAAACATTCTTTTTTCTGGAAATAGAATAGGGGAGATGCATTGTGCTTTTAAAGCAGCACAGTGTCTCCTCTCAACCAGGCAGATACTGAGGGATTGAGGGAGATGTAGCTATGGTATAGAGCAATCTGCATAGTGTGCTGTGGTTCCTTCACTGTAAAGCTTCGCTAATCATGTGTTTCTTCCCCCCTCCCCCCCCATCACTGTGTCTCATCATGTCAAATTAGTGAGTGTCAGGAAGGCATTTCTGATTTTTGTTTAAATTACTTCTGGGCTGAGAATGAGCTTTGACAGTTTAAAATGAAGCTGAATTTTTTGAAGTCATTTAAATCTGGAAACAAATGGAAACCTTTTAACAATTTTAAAGGGTCAGTGATAGCTAAAAAAAAAAAAAAAATCACTTCTGTCTGAAAAATTAATAACTAGAGATGACCTAAGATTATAATAACTGAAAAAGATCTGAGAGGAATAAAGAAAGCATTGTCAGTTTTTTGTCTTTCAGACCCTAGTGGTATATCATATAAAATGTTTTCCCTGCTTCTTTAGGATTACAGGAAGAAAACCCAAACAAACAACAGGCAAAAATTAAGCATAACCCAAATTGTAACATCATGCATTTACAGCATTGGCAGAATGAATTACATCATCCACTATATTTTTAAGACATTGTTTAGCTTCAACTAATAATTCTTGTAAGTAAACAACTACACAATAGAGACCTCATTATTACTTCATGACATTAAATTTTAGTTGTAGGAACCCTCAGTTCTAATATATGTGGTCTTTCAAGGAGTCCCCAGGTTTTTTTATATGCTGGAATATATCTGAAGGAAAAAGGAATGGGATCTTAGATGTTGAAACTCTGCCTGCTTGTATTAGGAAAGACATTTTTCATCTTCAAATTTTATGCACATATGAGCTAATTAAGAGTGTAATATGAAATAAATCCAAGGCAGTGCAGATGTTTTAGTTGCAAGAGCAATAGCTTGAGTGATTTCCTGTAGGTTTTTAGAAGAATAAATGTGAATCTTAGGCACTGGTCATGCACTCATTTACACTGGCTTAATATATTACCACAGGAAAGAAATGCAAATAAGTAGAGAAAAAAAGCCTATGCTCATCCTGACTTTTGTTCTATTGTTTGCTTGGTTTTTTTTCAGATCACTTAAGGTTGATAAATTTTACCTCCCTTCTTGGCCGCAATGCATTTCATATTGATTGAAAGACTATCCATTGAATAAAAGAAGTACCCTTGGCAGAATTTCTAGCTAGATATCTCGCTGTTGATTAGGATACTGGTTGCTTGTATCTGTCAGATAAAGAAAAAGACTCTGTGTTTTCAATATAGCTTCATCCTGGACTATTATTTCTTCATTAACTCGTTAAAAGAGAAGAAGCATCTATGAGGCTTTTTTTCTCCGCAGGCATCCATGCACAAAATGAGTATGAGCCAAAAGGGAAAAGAGGGGGAGTGTAAGATAGAAAAGGAACAAGCAAACAGGGAAATGAGTAAATCATAACAGGCAGACAAAGAAACTCAGGATTTTTTTGTATTTCATCCATGCTTTCAAAATCAGGAGTGACCTTTCTGAAAGCTGAAATGAGTAGGCATCTTCAGCAAGGTTCATTTGAGGAAAAAATGGACAGTTAACAAAACACAGTAGCAGTGGTTCTGCAGCAGCTCCTCAGGGACTTCTGATGAAGTCAAGCAAGATAATTTTATATTATATAAAGAATATTAGATCAAATCTTTTGGGTCAAATATCTTAAGACTCTTATTAAGTATTTTTTCCCCTATATGACTGTGAGATGCGTGACTGATTACCTTTCTTACAGTAGGCTAGAACTCAGATGGTTTTAAGAAAGGCCTTTAGGGCTATGGAGCTGTTTCTGTTTGACAGTCATGGGCTGGATTCCCTCATTTATATTTAACTGTAATCATCAGCTTTGAGAAGAGTTTCTAATTTTAAACACATGGTGCTCCCCCCCACACTCTCCTTTTGTCCTCAGGAAATCTGTAATTTGCTTGGGTGCATCTCTGCTTTAACTACCAACACAAGAGCCCCACAGTGGGCTTCACATGAAAAAACTGCTGCCAAAAATTGTTACCCATTTTCCTTTGTGCTTGTTTGCTTGAATGCTGAGCATCACTGAAGCCAGAATGTGTGGTAGTCATTAATGGCCTTGTTAAAATAGCATAACTTTTATATTGGTATTATGATACGTAAATGTCTTATGAAGCTAAGCTAATCAATGTCTAAACAACAAATTGGAAGTTCAGTGAATTATTATTTCTTGAACTGATAGACACTCAATTAAAGTCTCTTCTTGAGATATATATAAAATAGAGAGTGGGGTTTTTGAAAGAGCTCAATATCCGTTTTTGCCCTAGTAACATTTTATCCAAGGTCAGATAACCATTTCTTTACCACATGTGAGTAAAAGATTATATATAAAAAAAAAAAAAATCTGCAAAACTGTATCATTTGCTTAGATGTCTACATATTTAAATATCAAAAAGCTTTGTTAACTGTCTTTCTTTACTCATAGGATGATGCTAACCCCAGAGGGAGGAAAGACTGAAGGGCAGCAGGGTTTGTTTGTGTTTGTACAAATTGTTATCCTTTTAACAACGACCAACACAAAACATAAAAATCCATATGTTTGGATTTGTTGCTGCCAAATCCATATGTTTGGATTTGTTGCTGCCACATTAATTATACATGCGCTTACACTGTAACACAGTTGAAATAATCTAAGATTATGTAAGGAAGGGATTTTCAGGACTGGTATATTTTTCTTTAGCTAGAAATCCCAAATCATAAACTCACTTTTCTGAGAATATCTTTTGCTCAACAGTCTGTCAGTAATGTCATTAAGAAAACATTTCTCTCCTATTAGTTTCAGCACTGGCTCTAAGACTGTGTGTGTCAACCACTGAACTGCAAAACAGAAGTGAGATATTTCAGTTTTGTGCAACAAACTCATTTATTTGAGGTTTTTTGGCAACTGTTTGGAAGTGAGTCAGATAACTTCATGGATAAATCTTTCACAGATCTTAAATGTTGCAACATTCAGTGTTGGACTAAAACTACCTAGATTTTGGTATTTTAACACCTAGTCTGTAGTCAACAAAGTCTAGTGAGTAGTTCAGCTTAAAACAAGTGCCTTCATTTGAAAAAGTGAATAACTCTGTAGACACACTGGGTTACACAGACAAAGGGCCCAGTTACCTCAGGATAGGCACCTCAGACACATGAAATGCTCTACAACATCAAAGGCATTATCCTTAGGCTGACTCTTTTGGTAGTAGACTTGGAGATCTGTGCCTTTTGGAATCACCACCTAGAGGCCAGGCAACCTAGGGACACTCCAGCAAATGCTAGATGCCTCTGTGTGAGCAGCTGAATAGAAATTTGGACTCATATATTTGGTCTAGAATTTAATTCAGCTCTAAACCTGCCTAAATGTGAATGTTAATGAGGCTTCTAGTTCTCTTTATGATTACTGTTGGGATCCTTGAATTTTTTTAAGACATGCCAGTAGTTATTCTGGATAATTTGAAGTTAAGCAACTATTCCTTCAGCTGCTTAATATACCAAAGCCCTGTCATTAGTTTCGTCTCTCATTGGTGGTCAAATATACATTTTGTAATGCCATTCTGCTTGAGGTGAACCAATATTTGGAACCTACATCTCTCACACTGCAGGGATTTCCTCAGTCTTTGTGCAGAGATTTGTTTGGAATAAGGTTGTCTCAGTCTTTTCTGTTGCAGATTTTCCATTGGTAATTTTTTTCCTTTTTAATAGTCTTTCAAATAAGGAAGGGTTGAGAGAAGAGGCAGAAGTGTATCTTACAGCTTGAAGGCTAAGGCACTTACAGTTCAGATCTAGACTTTGCTTCAGGTTAGTGTGTGAACTTGAAAACAAGAATCCTACTTTTTTGACTGTCCCTCCCACAGAGCCATTGGCTGTTTGTATGTGCTAACAAACAAGTTCATAGGTGATTCCTACTGACAAACTTGTTCCAGAGCATATGTTTAACCTACACATACATGCGATAACATCTGGAGTAGAAAAGAAATTGACTGGCTGATTGGCTGGGATTTGGTCGCCAGACATCTCTGGTATATCAGGACTAGGTTGTGTGTGTGTTATTTGACAAAAGTAATGGCTTCTGTGAGACTTGAGATGATTATGAGATTAGGGAATGTTTTAACAGGACTTCTGAGCATCTCGTTGGCATCTGAGCCGATCTTCTTATAGTTTTAGGCTTAACTCTGCAAGAGTAAGTACATGGACAATTTATACTAAAGCTTCTATTTCCATTTCAATTTCTAAGTTCCTCTATACTTAAACAAATAAACATTTTTGACTGTCTTGGAAAACATGGTCTGTAGACTCTGATAAGTTCCACGTAGATATGAAACTTCTGAAGAATAACCTAATAACTTAGGAGTGTAAGTATACAACAAAATTGGGCCACATAAATTAAGTATAGTGCCTAATTATTTAATTAACTGATTACATTTAAATTACCCCACTTTTAAAACACTATCCTGAAAGGCTCCTTTCCTTAATTTCCCCATTTGTAAAACTAACATTCTGTTTTGTTGTCCTTTAGAAATATTTAACTCACTTGGTTTTTTACACAGATATCTAATTGTGTGTCTGAATACAGTAACAAAATGCCTGTCTACAAAAATGTACAGGAAATTGTAAATGTCTGTACCAAATGTCCTTGAGGTCTTTCCACTGATCAAAGTGTTACTTGTATTTGTTAGTGGAGAGAATTCACAACATACATCATTAAACCTCATCATCTGTCTAGCCAAAGAAATCATTTAAGCAGACACAAAGTGTTCGGCTTCTTCATTGTTACTAGGGGCAATTTTTATTGGAACCATCATAGGGTATCCACATGCCTGAGAAATTCATTTTGCTGTCAAACAGCATGTGTAAGTGAAGTAGCATTTTCTTGTAAAGATTACTGCAAATTGATATAAATTAAGGTCTGCTTTCTGAGAAGAACAAAGTTAATCGAAGTGGGATTAAAGCTATAGGTTCCTTCCATTTAGTAGAGGTGCTTCACTGATTTGTTAAATAATAGGCTATTTGATGTACTGTATGGAGAGTGATGTAGGTCACTTTCAGCAGGCAGTGCTGCAGATTTAAAGAAAAAAAGAGCAAAATAGCAGTGCTTTCTAGTTTCCCATTGTGTTTGGTTTGTGTCTGGTGGAGTTTCAGTAGTGGGAGAGAAAGCTGCTGGAGTGGGCCCTCTAACAAGCTTTGAGAAAGCTCCCCCCAGCTCCTCATCAAACTGGCCTCTGGCCAGGGCTGAGCCAGTCAGTGCCTCTGCTAATAAAACTATTTAAGAGGGGAAACCTGTTGTTTTGGGCTTTTTTTGGGTGGAACACTTTTGTTTTGAGAGGAGCAGGAAGAGAGATGTACCCTGCAGTTGCAGGTCAGTGAGGCAGAAGAATTGGAAAGACCAGTCAAAACAGCCACTTCCCCTTGACTTGAAAGGACAGGCTGAGCCTTTGAAGACCTCAGAGATCATCAATAGAAAAGAGTGCTTATACCCCATGGAGGAGTGTGCACTGAAGCAGGGGATGGATCCTGAAAGAGGCTCTGATGCTGAATACCTTGAGCAATTCAGTGCTGGGAGAACCTCCAGCTAAATGGAGACGTTCATGGAGGTCTGCCTTCTGAGAGAGGGATACCATGTTGCCATGGGGGAGGAATGTGAGGGGTTTTCCTCCAAACAGGAAGGAGAATGGACTGGGACTGGCCTTAACTGCTTTCCCTTGTTGTCCTCTCTGTGCCATTGCAGGGGAAGGAGGTAACGAAGCTGGCTCTGGGAAGAAAGGAGGGTTAGAGGGAAAGTACATTTAAAAGCCAGCTGTGTCACTCACTGTCCTGTTATTGTTGATTTGGTGGTGGGTTTTGTTGGTTACATTAAAGTCAGGTCTGTCTTTTGCCTGTGATAGTCATTGGTGAGTGAGCCCTCTTTGCTCTTTGTCTTGACCCTCAAGCGTTTTGTTGTACCTTCTCCTGCCTCAAGAGGTGGGACTGTGTGAACAGCTGCCTGGTTCTGGGTTTAAACCACAACAGCCATATACCAGGTAGGGATATATGTAACAAATACATCCCTTCCACTCTGCTCTTCCCACATTTTTTTTTTTTTTTGCGTTATTTCAAAGCATGAGTTTCTTTTATGTTCTTGCCTTATTTCACAGCTTTAAGATTTAGTTAGAAAAAACACTCAGGAAGATGACTTTTACTTTTTTTCATATCGTACTTAAAAAAAATGTTACTACCATCTCATTTGACCAGCATAGTTGTCTTGAGTGAATATGAACTTCCAGTTGTTCGTATGACTTTGAATTCTATTTTTGCTGATGGGTTCAGAATATTTAAAGTGATATTGTCCTCTGTATGTTTTGTTTGGTTGTGATTGTGTTTTATGCTTGCAGATTTGTATAATTTTACTTAAATTTCCTTGCAACTTTATTGAAAAAGATCCTTTAATGCTTGTAAAAAGAAGCATAATGCTTTCATTACTGCTCATGGAGGTTCCTGTAAGCCATCAGCTTCTGTTCCATATCTAAGTTATCATGTGCAAGCCTAAAACCCAACACTCTGAACTCATAGAAAAGAATGAGGTCACTTCAATGGCTAAGAGAAAGAAAGAGTTGATCTCAGCTCTCTGTTGAAAACATCTGTACTAAGTTAAGTTCAAGTAACTACTGTCAACCAATGACTAACCTCCAATATAGTTGATAGACCTGTAGCATTTGATTTAGTTATCCACTCATGAAATGCCACTTGAATGGTATTTCATTCAAGAATACCCAAGTGTTTGAAACAGCAGTGTTGGTCTGGCAGATGTAGGATAAAATGTGCAAGACCTCTGCCCTTCTCAAGGGTTAGAGGTGGGGTAGGCAGAAATCCCTGTGCCATTTCAAAAGGCATAGGTTGTCTAAGTGTGAAAAAGTAAGCAAACTGTGTTCTAGTCAATGGACCATAAGGAGAAATTGAATTTGCCTAGTATTACCTGTCTAGTTTAAGGTGAGCAGAACTGCATTGAATGATCTGGTTATATTAATTATATTTCCATTTGTTATACCGGAGACATCTATGCCATTTTTTATGTAAAAACCACAAGCAAACAGTGGATGCCACACTGTAAGACCTCACAGGGCACCCTTTCTGTTTAATGCAAATATGAACTGCTGCTTCCTGTTTCACAGAGAGCAAAAGGCTAGTCCCTATAGGGTTTTAGCATAGAGACAAAAGATGGTAACTGAAAAAAAACCCTTCCTTCTAAGAAGGGTGTCACTTTGCACCAATATAAGTATTCAGATATAATATTAAGGGTTTTAATTGCCTTTGTCAGTGGTCTCATCTCTTTTGTTGGGTAAATAATCTCATTCAGGTGGGAATAATTTATCAAATCACAGAATCATTTAGGATCACCAAGTACAAGCATTATTCCTAAACCTGACAAGTCCACCAGTAAACAATGTCACTACTAAGTGCCACATCTAGATGTATTTTAAATACCTTTTCACTAAGAATCTGAATATATCAATGGCATTTACTTTATTCTGTTCAGAAATCTGCTTTGGCTCAGTATTTGGCCCAATTTTAAAATATGTAGTGTGAAACTTTGTTACTGGACTGATTTTTCCCAGATTAGTGTATTTCTTATGAGAAAGTAGGAATTTACTTGCACAGTCAAACAGTTCATGTTCAATACCGGTCATTTGTGTATGTAATTCTATTGTAAAGATTACCAATGGAATATTTTCAAAGTGTTTTTGTTCCATAACATTCCATAAAGTATAAATAATGGTGAAAAGTAGCAGTATTTGTATATATAATGATTTTTAAAAGAAGAAATAAACAGTTTGGTAAAAACAAAAATTTAATTACAGGTGCTTTTTAAATGGGTTCTTTCAGTTAACTATAGACTGATTTATTTTACATTATTTCTAGTCTGGAAAAGTATTCAATGCCAAATTTTCTCATATGTCAGTGTAATGAGAAGTTGATAAATTCTAGCTTAGTATTATAGTTTAATTTTATAATATGAAACATAAAGGACCTTTGCTACACATAAAACCTGAGTGAAAAACAGTTTCTGAGAAGCTATTCTAGCTTAGGTATGCATTTATGCATACTCGCATCAGATAGCACAAGAATTACAGAGCATTTTTTCTCTTACATGATGATTGTAGAATTTAATTAATTATACTAAAAATTATATTGGAGAATATAAAAATAATTCAGTTAGCATTAAAAAAAATTAAATTCGATATACCTGAAGCTGTGCACAGTGCATTTCCTCTTCCTTACTGTTTAAAAACATTCTTGTTCAAAATCACACATACATATTTCAGTTTTGAATGCATCATGACTCTAGTGCTTGCTGTTTTATGGCAAAAGACTTGACATTAGGCCTATACAAATGAATTTACTTTTTCACTAAATAGTTCGTGGAAAGTGCGGATGATTTAGTAGATCTGTATTGTAGCCTGTTTCAGGCAAAGTGATACTGACTACATGTAAATGACCGTTCAAAGCTAACAATCAGGAAAGCTAGTATGCTTTGAAAATGAGCTAAGAAGAGACGTGCAGAATATGTGTAGGGAAAAACTGCAGTGTGTCTGTGCTGCTCGGTTCATAGGAGCTGAATAGTTGCCCTGAGACTTGTGATAGAGCAGGTATTTCTTATTTCCTCTTGACTGGCTAAGGGGTGAATTGTATCCTTCTCACTGATGAGCAGTCAGCACCTGAAAGGATTCCCATTACTAATGCCAGATTTCTAGCTTGCTTTGGTCAAGGCCTGAAGTGATTACAAGAGATAATGAGAAATGAGTGTTGTGGTCATTATGGAACAAAGTCCATGTTGGCAAAGACTCCATATTCACCTCAGCATGACGACAGTGTTCCTGTCTTTATTCACAGCAGCAGAATCTTACTGTGCTGTTTCATTACCACATTGTGGTACAGTGTCAGGATTCACAGTACATGCCCTAGTTTTCTCTTGCTCTGAAACTGTGTAGCAATAGTCATGGCTCACAATCGTTACATCATCTCATTTAATCCATTGAAAATGTTACTCCTTCTCTAAGATCACTGACAAAAAATTCAATTTCACAAAAATATAAGGAAGAATTATTGATCTGGTGTCAACAAAATGTGAAGCATATTTTTCCATTAGTTGCAAGAATTCTGGATCAAATTTAACTTCTATTAAAAATTATGGCAGAAGTTAGTATGCCTTGATGTAAATGTATTTACATTTACGTCTCTCTTATTGGGTGTTCCTCACAATGTGTGAATTCTACCATGTTTAATAGGTACATTTGTTCAAAGATTGCATTGTCAATTTACCTAGTAGTGAGTAATTTTAATCACACACTTTCTGGTATGTGAAAACAGAACACTTTTTCTTCTACAGACAGTTTAATAGTGTTATAAAAATAGTCTTCCTGTTAACTAGAAATTACTAGAAATATTTACCTAACATAAGTCAAGTCTGAATTGCTCTTTAGTTTTGTTTGCAAAAGAAGCAATTTCATTTGACTGCAGCTTGTCTAGGATACATCTGCAGAAGTGAATATTTCTATTTTTATTGCTATGTGGTACAAAAAAGACGTAAGGTGCATTTTGTTCTCCTTGTAATCCCTTATTATGAAGCTCTGATACAGTGAGAAGTGTTTTCTCCCTCTCTTGAGGCACACATGTGAGGGTCCAGTCTCGAAGGTGAGGGTCCAGTCAGTCACCCGTTAGCAGCCATAGTTCTTATTCCTCTCTAATTTCCTCAGAACTTCTTGCTTCTCTCCACCTTCTTCTTCAATGACCATCCCCAAGTCTTCTGCATCTGAGCCAAAGCTTGCTTCTATTTTTAGCTCACACTTTTCTGATTTGTGAAGAACAACAGGGAAAGGAAAAGCCTGTCCCATCAGGGTTGCACTTATTCTGTAATGGTCTAAAAGAAGTTTCTTTGAGTAAAACAGCTGTGGTTTTGTTTTTTTAAACTTATGTCTTGTTCCTGTTGGTCTGTAATAATCACTGGCGTCCTGGCTTCTGTTAAGACCATACTGGTCATCAATTGCAGAGGAAGCCTTGAAGTTGTGTGTACCTGAAGTTAAGATGCTGCCTTTTCATAGCTGCTAATGCAGCATGAAGGGCTGCTCACACATTGGAGGCACTGGAGGTATTGGAAAAGGCCTGCATGAGCCCACTGGTATGCATTCTCAGGCATTTCTTTCCATCATTTCTAAGCATAACTAAGCTAAATTGCTGATTTGCTATTTTCTTAGAAGAATGACTGCAAATCAGAACAAAAGAAAGTTTTCATTTATACTTTTATTGAAAGCCACTGGTAAATGAGTTTAATTAAGATGACAGTAACATTTGGGGATACTTGCAAAGATACTTGCAAAAACAGAAGGATTTCTTTTTTCTAATTACTAGTATATAAAAATAAATTTTCTCAAAACCTTAGTGATTTTACGATTTTTTTTAAAAAAAACTTAAAAATTTGAAGTAATTAGTAGTTACGATTACTTGATTAAGACTTTTTGGGAGACCAAAAGCAAAATTTTGAAACAAATTACATAAGCACTATGATTTGACATCAATTATATGGAGGCACGAAACAAAATCTGTGAATGTGTGCCTTCATTTCAGCATGCATCAACTACACAAGTCAACAAAGGTTCTTCCATTCCGAATGAAGGAAAACTACTAAAAGTATCCAAAGCTTTTTTTATTGACAATTTAGCAAGTCCCCCAAAACAACAATAGCAGGATTATGAATCAAACGTTCTAATGTCAAGAAAGGTAGGAAGTACATCCTTTAAGTGATAGCTACTATTGCACGTTACCTTTTCCAAAATACCTTTTCCTTGCTTTCTCTAAAAAAGAGAACATGATCTCTGCACGTACTTAAAATGATCAAAATGCCATAGGGTCTGTGACACAGTTTTCCATGTTAGGTGGCATTTGATAAAAAGCAAAGTTTCTGAGAGATAGGGTGGGGGAAGTGTAGCCTCAAGGCAAGGACAATGAAAAAGGATATGGGATGATCTTCCTGCTAGTGCTACAAGCTTCCTAGATATTGCAAATAATTTAATCAGACTTTCCCACAAAGTGACTGCTGACAGTCTTAGGTTATTTGTACCAGCACCAAGAAGTACATGACATATTTTTCAGGTGTTTCACCTTATCTGACACTGGAAGGATTCTTGAGTTTTATAAGGCAATATCCTGCTGTGTTTACAGATCCACCTAGTCTTTGTTGCCCATCTGAATACTTCCTGTGCTGATTTCTTCCACTACCTTGTGCAAGATTTCTTTCTTTGAGATTGCAAATATATAAATACAGATTGTGATTAAAGTCCTTCTTTGGAATAGGGCTGCTATCCTGGGCCATGAAAGAGCTCTGCCCAGAGGTCATTAATCTGTAGGCAAATCATGGAGAAGAAAAACATGTTCAGTAAAGAGCATGTCTTTAGAAAATCTAGTAGTCAAAGTCCTTAATTTATTAAATAAAATATAAATAATAATAAATTATTTTCAAGTCTACAAGTGAATTGCTTTTTAATTGTTTTTTCCCCATAAAACATGTCCAGCATATAGTTATAACATCTGAACCCACTATCAATTGCCTGTTGAGCAGCACAGAACTAATAGAAATCCCTAATTAAACAAATGATGGACACCTTTCTTATGTTGCTATTTTCTTTTCCTAATTTCACACTTTAGTACATTTCAAACAACCTTGTAAAACTTTTCTGACCAAATCAGCCCCAGGCAATTAAGGAAATCAACAGGTTGAGTGTTTTTTGTATAGATGTTATAATAAAGTATTTTATCAAAATCGTAGTATGTAGTATATGCCATAAATATCTAGCGCTCTTAGGTTGAGTCATCGCAATTTGAGATATTTAAATTTGCTTTGAATCATAGAGTACACTTGGCTGGACTGCTTTGACTGTCTATTTGTCAGTACCACTACAGACAACAGAACACAAGCAGAACTTTTTTGAAGGGAGAGGAAATTATTTGTTCAAGCAGAATGATTTCTCGTTTTCAGACAGCTCAGATAGTCTCAGATAGCAGCTCAGACAGCATTCCACAGTGAGGGAGGAAGCTAACACAGGCTGAGGTTTGTTTACCTCTTTAAAGTAAGTATATGGAAGTAACTTTGAAATATGTCCTATATATTTATATGTCGGTTCAGTGCTACGTGGACTTACCAGTTGCTCATACAGGAATTTTGCCTTGGTGTTTGAAGAATTCTTCATTTTTCCTTAATCAGATAAAGGGCTTGGGATATATCGTGGGGACGGAAAGTCCAAATTAACACTAAAACTAATGCTGCCTCTGCTGTCGATGTCTCCTGCTGCTAGTTCTTTACTTCCTCAGTTGTCTGTTCTTGAACTATTAGTAGTTTCTTCGGTATTATAGTTAGACACAGTGAGATACCAGAATTATTCGGCTGACTCACTGGCTTTCAATTTGCATTCAGAATTAAAATATGTCTTTGGTACAGCCAAGGTTCAAGGCTCTGGATTTGACAACATTTGTGATTTTGCCATTAGTGAAACTACCAGGACATATAAAGAAAAGCTTTTGTAGGATAGAAGCCCAAGCAGAAATGTTTGTTACTTGCATATAAATACAGTTTAAAATCTCCTTGTTATTGTTGTCTGCCTGTTATTAGAAGCTTTATTTTTTTCACTTCTTTATCATTCTTACCATGTTTCAATAGAAGTCAGGAAACACAAAGAAATGGACTGAATTCACTTCTGTAGAAACTGCCTACAGCGGTGTTTCCAGGGACTGTGGCCCATTAAGTTTTCACATTATTACAGTATCTTTGAACTTCTTTCCTTTAATGTTTGCGGTTTCAGAAACTCAGATTGGTTTTTGCCTTTATTTTTAAGGATCCATTGTCTAAATAAAGCAATGGGCAGTAGCTTGAACTAAGAGTTTGTTGTATCCAAACCTTTGTTCAATCCTTTTGGATTGAAAATCAGGATCAGATAGCAGTTAGTCTCATTTTAAATGTGAAATTTCAACAAAGTGTGGAGTTGTTTGTTATTTACTTTCCGGGTAAAATCCTTTACTCATTTAAGTAAACAAGCTTTTTGGCATGGTATTCAAATAGATTAGACTTTTTGTGGAAAACAGACCAGAAATGTTTAAGAGGAACACTTTGGCTTGTTGTTTTGGAAAACATTAATATAATATAGGAAATAACAGCTAATATAAGTTTGTCATGGATCCTTATAGTATTAATAGTAAGACCCCACCTGGTTATGATTTTACTATCATTTAATTAAAAATTTGGTAATTATGACCTTTTGCTGTAAGTAACCATCACAAAAGATTAAAGGTGATTACTAAAGGTTTATGCAGATTTGTATATTATCCACACTAGAATAACTTCATTTCAGATAAAAATGTGCCTTGTTTTCAGCAAAAGATTATAAATTATCCAGTGACCTTCCCTGTGTGCAGAATCACTCTTTGAACTTCAAATAAATTATCTCCAAAAAGCTGCTAAGGCATTATCATCTGTTTGCCTTTAAAATAATATAATCTTGGTTATTCTTTAAACTGTTGCAAATAGACTCAAGACGCCAATAAACACATGGAAAACTGCAAAAAAGTGATTGTTGTTAAGGAAATTGTAGGTAGTGTAATCACGCGTAATCAAGTCCTAATCAAACAATGTAAGTCAATGCAATAGCCAGCATATAGATAAACTCATTTTCAATAGGAAGGCATCGTATCCTTCACAATGACCTTACTGTCATACAAACCTGAACTGAAAATTTCTTACTACTGTAACTTAACTTAAAGACTAACATAAACATTAAACTATTGAGACTTTGATAAATACTAATTATTCAGAATAATTTGCTCTGCTTCCTACTTGGTTCAAGTGTTGATAGAAAAACAGATGAATGTGTTTGGGGGGTTTCTTAGAATATCTGGAGAACCTCACTAATAGCCACTTATTTGAAGTGATCCTATCTATTTTATCACATGCTATTTCAAAACAAAAGACCATGATGGGTTTGTGTTTTGTTTTGGTTTGTTTGTTTGTTTTTTTTTTTTTACCCTAAGCTATTCCTTTGATTAGAAGGCTGATAAGACCAATAGAGAGTATTCTAGCTTTGTTAAATAAGGAGCAAGGAGTAAGTTGTTATTTATTCTAGTGCTCCATAGGATTCTATCACATAATGAATGAAGATTAAAAGAACAAAATCTTTTTTAGTTAGTCTAATGAAAGAAAAAAGAAACCCACTCACTAGCCTGCAGTCTGGTAAATCACCACTTTGATTAGAATGATTTGTCTCTTTAGATAGTGCAAACTACAATTGATTTATTTTTGGCCATTTGCGAAGACAAGCAAATGTTGCACTCAGTTGCAGGTGGGGAGAGCTTTCCTCATTCCCTCACAGTTAGTAGTGAAACTGTACCAACAAATTAGAAACCATTTTAGGTGACTTTTAGTAGGAAAAGATATGGAAACGACTAATGACCCAACAGTTGAAAAGAAATAAATCATGACTGGTGATTTAGGGCTATAACATTCACCAGCTACACAATAAGAACTGGTGATTCTTCTTCAACGTTTTTCAGGAATCTTTCTCTGAATAAAAAGAGGGTGCGCCTTGTAGAACAGGATTCAGCGTCTTCAAAATATGCATAGATCTAAAACATTATGATACAAATACAGGATAAAGTTCTATTATTGTACAAAGCAAAGAAAATTCTGTCCTGAACAATTCAAGAACTAAGAGTAGGCTGATTTTATAAGCTATTACAGTCTAAGATGTTAAAGTCTATGCTTACTAAGACCATGGCTTTTCTCACTCACATACTCTTTTTATTTCATTTTTCCCCAAAAGCCTGATTGGTTTTTTTCCAAAGAAAGAAAAGGTGTTACCCCTTTAACGAAAAGAATCAGCCAACAATTCTTTCTAGCATAAAACTAGGAAGGCACACTATATTCCAATTACTAAACGTCAGAGGTGGGAACCAGGGCATGTTAGTCAAGCCTTTATTCACTTGTAAAATCAGTGCTTTGTATCTTCTTTAAGGCCAAGAGAGAGAATGTTGAAGATCTCCAAACAGTGAGCCTGTCTAGCTAAGTTAGACACTGAACAATATGAGAAAACAGTGACAGACATTTCGGCCTCTTGTAATGTCAGTCTATACTGAATGAAGTCTCTGACTATCAGGATTAGATCTTTTTTAAAATAAGGCAGTGGCAACACTCACCCTCTGAGTAGTAATGGTAGTTGCAGTACTAATCTAGGAAGTGGGAAATAGTCTTCTTCACCCTGGTAAGTTTTGAATCGATGTCAGAATGCACTTCGCTAATTTCGAAGGCATTGTAACACTGTAAAATTTTGTAGCCTATGAAACGCATCTGTTGTGCCCTCATAAATGTGAGAAGAGGAGCCAACAGAGATGGGTGAGGTCTGTAAGACTCACCCACTGGAATGTGGAAAGTCATTTTAAGGCTCTCTTTACATTTCATATGGATCATTGCTCCTATTGCTGAATACAAGCGTGAATCAAGATAGCCATTGGGTGTTTACATCCAGAAGAAGCATAGATAAGATGCATAGTGGTCTAAAAATTTTTCATAGTCATCCTCATTTACCATGATTTACTCTACAGAATCACAGAATCATCATGGCTGGAAAGGGTCATCGAGTCCATCCTTTATCCTAGTATCTAACTGCTAGACCATATCCCTAAGCACCGTGTCCACTCGTTACTTAAGCACCTCCAGGGATGGTGACACCACCATCTCCCTGGACAATCCAATGTATTGCCTCCCAGGGCAATGCATTGCAGGCCAGTCTGAGAGCTTAAAAACAAAATACTTTTTTAGATGAAACTCAGCTGGAAGATGTGTTAGCATCTGGTATGGTCCTGTTCTGAGTGGAAGTTCAGTGTGTTGAAAAAGGATAGATCTAGTGTGGAGCAAAATCCTTGTGTGGTTAACACTGAGATCTCTGCACTGGCTGTCTTAATCTACAGCCTTCATTCCTTGAGTCTTACTGAATATTTTGTTTAGATACAGCCTCTGTGTGCTTTCAAGGACGCTGCCTTAGCTGAACTGTACTGGTATTGTCAGGAGAATTTGAACTTCTATTATGTCCATTAATAGGAAAATTTCAAATTCTATTCTTGTCAAGAAGTCCCCTAGAAATACCCTTACAAATCTTCTTGCTGTGAAGCCCAAAATCAAGAACCTTGTAATGTTCCACATTTATTGTGCTCTAACACAACACCCATTTTCCTGCTACTTTCAGAATATTTTATGTAGCAGTCACAAATCTGAGAATGACAACATTTCTGTTGTTGAGTCTGTGAATTGAGTTTTACTACATGTTGTAGTGTTAACCCACAAGATGAGAATGCTGGTTAGAGTGTTACAAACTGAAGAAAAATTTAGTAAAATAATTCCTTATGAATATAGCTGTTGGGACTTTACTGGTGACAGTTTTTAATCCAAACAAACATTACCTGAGATTTACTGATAGCCAGTAACTTATAAGAGAAATAAACTCCTAACTGCAGCTGTAGTATCTTGGGTTTGTTAAGTCAAGAAAGCAATGTCAGCAGTGCACCAATAAAATTATAAACATGCATCTTGAGGTCTGCCTTCCACTCATTAAAATAAAAAGCATTTCCAAGGAGCCAAACCAAAACACTTGCAATCTTTTTAAAATATTAATTTGAAAGATTAGAGTCTAGCTTTGATGTGCCATATTATATTGATGGATTACAGGGGATAAAAAAGCCAGTGAAATGTCATCTAAGATGCAGGTTTAAAGCGCTGTGCTTTACCAAGTTGCTTGTAAGGCAAGATTTTTTTTTTTTTCTCCCCTTTGTTTCTTATGTTTTTGCCAAAATTGACCCATACCAGATGAAGTCCATGGCCTGACCCATGTCCAACCCTCTCTGGAAGAAAAGTCTGTTACTGCTGAGGAATGAGGTTTTTTTATTTTATTATGCGTTTATATTTCTTTGAAATATATTTCCTCAAAATTCTTTGATGCATTGTGCTCTATTATTTTATAAAACTTGTAAAAACCAGTAATGCTCTGGATAGTCTGAAAGAGTGGTCAGGTATTGGAATAGGCTGGCCAGAGAGGTTGCGAAGTCACTGTTCTTGGAGGTATTAAAAAAATGTGTAGCTTTATTTCACAGGTAGTCTTCATTTGAAATCAATCCTTGCAATGGTGAGAAAAACAAAATTCTGATTTTTATTTGCACTGCAGCTTTTTTGCAGCTGCCACAGTATGAAGCTATTGCAAGACTGCATAAACTGCATTCTGAGTCTGCTACCTCTTAGCAGATTGAGGCAGTGAAGCTCTACTGTAAATGCAATTTCGGTTCAAGTTAGCAATTTTTTGTGATCCCATATTGTCCCAAAGAAGAGACATTAAGTCTGACATCTTATCTACGTGAGTGTGTATCTAACACTTCTCACTACAAAACTTGCTTTGTTTAAACGTTCTGTGTCATTCCAGGCAGCCTGCTTTGTTGTCCTTAAGCAGTAGAGTGGCTCAGGAGTGTCGGAAATACAGTTTCAGTGAAACTGAAGAGCTCAGCACTGTACAGAAAAATTCAGAAGGAAAAGAATTCAACATATTTCACTGGAATGTAGTGAACAGTTAAACAGGAATGATTCATAGAAATGTTACAATTTGGCCAAAATATCAAGAATAAATTATGCTGGTAATGGGCCAACACGGCTTCTTAGCTGCAGGAAATCTGGTCTTTCTGAGGCTGCAGCCTTTTTAGGAGCTGAAGGTGTAACTGGGAACTTTTATGCTAACTGCTCCAGGGCTTTAATGTCCAATAAATGTGTCCCTTTAACTGAGCATTTCAGTAGTTGAATTTTGCTGTTGTTCTTAATCAGATTGAAATTAGATTTCAGAATATTAAATTCCCCCATGAAATGGAGTGACCTTCCTCTGCATAGATAAGATGGAGAATAATCTTGTAATACAGGAGAAACACTGTAATTTGCAGCAGCTGTTAGACTTTCCAAAGGTGTCTCCTTTTACTGCCAGTTTATTTATCTTGATGGGAATCCCTATCCAATGTTCACAGTTAAGTGGCTAGGTTGCTGACAGCCAAGTCCCTATTTCACAGGATATTATGGCAGAGGCATGTAAGCAGCGAAATCATGGGTTTCAGCTGCCTTTATAACATTTTTATTTGGTGATTGTATTGTCCACAATGTTCACAGTATCTGCAAGTAACTGTGATAAAACTCAAGTCAGATTTTATTCTGTGGCTTAGTGAAGCTAGGAATAGTGGCAAAGACTAGAGCTGGCTGTTGTGAGGATTAGAGTCTCAGCTATACCGGTTTACACTTAGTTTACGTTTGGGTGGTTGTAGCTACAAAAGAGGCCTGGAATGCTCATCATTTTCAATGAAAAGGAGATCCTACAGAATTTGCACTTGGTAAAGAATGAGGTAGCACTAAAAGGTACATGCAGGTGAGTAGATATTTCATGCCAGATCTTGATGCCATTGGGTGTAATTGTTTTGTTTACATGTTGAAATACAGTATCAGAGCCCAAACAGGATGAATTGTAAGAATTTAAGCAGTTTCCTAGACTTTCATGATATGTGCATTCTCATAGGTCTTGTTCTAGGTGATTCATCTTTTAGACCTTTTGATTAAAGTAAGCAGATTCATGTGTTAATAGAAACCAAGAAACAATGAACTCCAAGGGAACTGTTTTATTTTGCACAGCACAATGAAATATGATGTTGCTTTAAAAGGCATAAATTTTCCAGTTCAGGGGTATTTACGTCTATACTGTATTTCTGATGTGTTTGTTTAGTGTGCATATTTTCTTCTTATGTTGCATTCTGGCAAAATTAAGGAGCAGTGGAAGGTATGGCTCTTATGTAGAGAACTGAAAAGGAAGACAGTTGCAACCTTGACCTGTGATGCGGAAATGTTTACTGTCACAGGTGATGAAAGTAGTGGGCTGGGAGAATACACACTTTAGAATTCCTCCCATCCTTGGCATATTTTTGTGAGCAGCATATTTTGCCATGTGTTCAAATACACATACTGAACTCTAAGGACACATACTAATTCGTTCTTTTATCAATATTGTGTACTTCATATTGTCAATAATTAAGAGACTTAGTGGCACTTGGAAGGATAGAATTGATAGAATTCTATTATAACAAGGTATTGTAGGGGAATTGTACAGGGAAACATGTGTGAGATAAAAAGATGAAAGTGGGACAGGAGAGGATAACCTGTGGATAAGATAACAGAGGAGCAGAACAGAAGTAGGGTGTTTACTCAGTAAGTCCATCACCCTGAACATTTCCTTCTGTTGTGTTTTGGGGTATTTTTTTCAATTATGATAAATGGATAGACAAAGGACACATGATGAGAAACTACCTGATGTTAGTTCTCACCTGCCCTCGCGTGTTTGTGTATTTTGTTCCTGAATATCACAGAACCATCTCTGTGTGGGTAGACACAATCAGGAAGGAGCTCTGTATCCAGCTAAGCATCTTAGATTGTTTCTGTGTTATTTTGTTTGTTAGCACTCATTTAAGGTAGGAGACATAAGCAATTCTCCGAATTAGATAAATTTTGTTTGAGAATGTATTGACCACTCTAGAGTAATTAGCTTTATGTCTGCTCAGCCTGCTTTTACTGAACGTATAGTATCTTCAATGTATCATGGGAAAACAAGAAATAAATTTGCATGGTCTTAGGCTGGTCCGTGGTAATGGTACACATAGTGTAATATGCTGCAAATTCTCATGCTTGTTTCCTCTGATGACTTTTTCAGAAACTAGTATCCAGAAAGCACTGTGGATTTTTTTTGAAGGAGGTATAATCTCTAAAACCAGCCTGAAAGCTGTTACACTTGAATTACTGATAAGTAATCCCTCCAAGCTAATCTAAAACCTAATAGCTCCACTTATGTATTTGGGATTTGCCCCCTTAAGAGAAATTAAGTCCATAGCAAAATATATAATCTGCAAAATTTTCTTGACACTCCCAGACTGTTAGCTCTCTGAAAATATGCTGAAGAAATAGGGGGATCTATTCCCTGTTTCTAGAGAGTAATGAGCCATTCCCATAGAGAGGAAGAAGCTCTAACTCTAAGTAGAGATACATACCAGACTAAATTCTGGATATCTAATTTTTTAGTATTCTCTGCTTAATTAACATTTCTGCCTTCATTTCCCCACTAAAAAAGGAGAAGCAATAAAATGCTTACCTTTATAGTCATAGGGATGCTCTGTTGGTAATTAGATGCTGTCAAACTGAATTACTGTAAATTACAGTAATTACTGTTAATTAATTAATTCTGTCAGTTTTATGTTTTATTGTAATGCACTGTCATAGTGTTATAGTGTTTAAATTGGATGCCTTTAAAATGAACATTCACATTAAAAAGGAGTGAAAGAGAACCTTTTATTGAAATTAAAAAAAGTTCCTAAGAAATATTTTATTATGATCTAATTTTGGCTGTGGGATTCTGAAACTGAAAAGTACTACATACTGGTAATTGTATGTATTATTATAATTAAAAATGATCGAATAAATATGAAGAGATGTTCGGTATTTAAATTGAACTGCCTATTTTAGAGTAGAATTCAGTATTTAATTGTAGCATTCTGTGTTAAACCAGGTGTACTTCCAGGGAATGTTTTGTGCCAAAGAGAATTAAGGCAGGAAAGTTGACATTTCCCTTGGGAAGGGAAAATGAGATAGTATTATGTGTCTTCCACTACTGGAAGTAAGGCTTCCTTTGGCTCATAGAGCACTGAAATACTGTATGTGTTGATTTGTTGTAGTAGGAGTGTAACTCACAGTATTGCTATGAAGTAATGACAGTTGTGCTACCGCTGTGTAATAACATGATTTCAGAGAAATTCTGTTATCTTCTTTTGTGTTACTGATGCATAAACATGGAGCTAAAAGGATCTGCTGCTTTCACTCCTAGGTTAAGGCCCAGTTGACAAGATATTCTACCTTTCTACAAGGTACAAAAATACTGTGAAAGTGAAAATTAAGTAAGATTGAAATTTAACAGAATGCTAGATGTGTAATAAACTAGCAAGTTCTACATTAGACAAAAAAAGACAATGTTCCCATTGTCTCTGGTCCTATCAGTAGGTAGCACAGAGAAGACACTGGTTCCAATCTCCCTTTAGGTATTTATGGGTGTTGATGAGATCTCTCTAAGCATTCTCAAAGTTGGACAGTTCCAGGTATCTCAGCTTCCGTCATACAAGATACGCTGCAGGCCCTAAGTCATCTTAGTTCTCTTTGCTGGACTTCCCCAATATGTCAGTGTCTTGTACTAGGGAGCCCAGAACAAGTGTGATGTGGCCTTACCAACACTGAGGGAAAGGATCATGTCCCTCAGCCTGCTGACAACACCCTTCCTAAGGCAGCTGAGGGTACCATTATCCCTCTTGGCTGCAAGGGCACATTGCTGTCGCAGAATGCTATCTCCAAGACTGCCAAATCCTTGTCTTCCCAGCTGATTTCCAGCTGCTGGGTGGCACCCAGCATGTACTGTTGGATAAGATTGTTCCTCCCCAGGTGCAGGACTTGGCATTTCCATTTCTTGAGCTTCATGAAGCTTCTGTCAGTCTGTCTTTCCAGCCTGTCAAAGCAAAAACTCACTAAACTTATCACACTGAAAAGGCAAGCTCAAAGAAAGGTCAATTCACTCTAAGAATGGTGAGCAAGGATAGATTTATTTACAAGCATTTCAAGTTTCAGCTAGCAGTTGAGACTTTTTTGTGATTTAAGTGTTATTTTGTTCTGGGTTTTTTATTACTCTAGTAAAACATACCTTAAGGGAATGAAAGCTAAGTGTCATTTGATGTGCTCGAGTCAAGAAGGCAAAGGAGACAAAGGTAATTCTACTTCAAGAGTCTTGTTGATTTGGGTCTCATAGAGAAGAAAGTTCCCATAAAAAGCATTGACACTCAGATATCTTCTAACTAGAAGGAATTTAGGTTAAGCTGCTCTGTTGATACTAGCTGTGGTATAATTTCAAGTATGTGGAATACAGCACATTTGGAGTTTTTTGGATCAAAGCTCCCTTTAAATGAAAAAAACCAAAGTGGAAGCTGTGTAAATCATGAAATCCTGGTTCCATACTGTGACTGTACAACACTATTGCCCAAGCCAAATGGCTCTTTTTTTGCTCTGGTTTACTTTCTAAATTGATCAAAAGTTAAAGCATTGATTTAAGGAAAGGTAACTAAGGCAATGTGGATACGTAGTTCTGGTGCAGTAAAGACAAATGGTAGAATGCATTCTAGAATATTACTGTACTGTTGTTCAATCCCCTAAAAGGAGCTACAAATGGAGTAAAACCGCTGGACTGACAGTATAATTCATAACTGGTAAACAACCTTCAACAGTCAATGGGGAAATAATCCCGATAACAACTTATCTGCCTCAAACGCAGAAGCACACTCTGTTTTATATAAATGGGCATCAATATATCATCAATATTCCAGTCTCTTTGTGATGCAGTAGGTTAATGATATTTTTATGAAATCCAAATTATTAGTACTACTTAAAACTCATTAATCATTTTTTAAACGAAAAATGTTTTTAAATATGTAATGGAAAGTAGATTTTCTGCATGAGTACCCGAGCTTTGGCTTTTTTCTTTGATTTCTTGTTAGTGTTTTGTCATCGTAACTAGTTTGAGCCTGCTATGCTAAAGATGATGCATCTCTTCTTAAGCAACTTCCCCAGGGCTTTGTTTTGATGTCAGATGATAAGATAAATTATTACTTCACTAGTTTTAAAAAGGACTGTGCTACCTAATTTAAAAGTAAAATTTTATTGAACAATAATAAAATCAAATCCTTTTGGTAAACTGAGATTTTCTCAAAGGTTTATTTTCAGAGGCTGCTTTAGAAAAATTGCGCAGACTGATCTGCTTGAGTCTATGTGAAACAAAATTATTTTTGTTTATACAGTCTTCTGTTGAGAGGCACCTGTTAAGTGAGATCAAGGCATTTTTATGTCTTTAGTCTTAGTGTGTCTTACTTGCTTTGAAATACATTGCTTGCATGTATCACAGCTATGAATGACAGATAAAACAAGTTTCCTTTGCGTGTATATAAACAAAGATCTTTGGCTAATTTATCAAGCAGCTTTTACTTTGGTTTTATCTTATTTTTTTTCCTTAGCAAATTAGACTTTTACCATTAATGATAACTTTGATGCTGAAAAAAATCGATGTATTTCTCAGAGTTTACTTAGTAATTCTAGTTGTAACAGCACTTTAAATTCAAAAACTTTTTTATGTGTAGTATTATGGGAAAAGGTAACCCTCTATTAGATGAAGATTATAACAGCAAAATGCTTTGTTACAAAAACAACTGGAGTTGTTTGTTTTGGAAATAATAGTAGCAAGTAAATTTTTCTTGTAGTTTCAGAATGCCCAGGTAGAATACTCTCTCCTGTAGTTATCACTGTTGTTGCTTAGAAAGCCTAAGAATTACAGAAGATGACCAGGGACGTGTAGAAAGGACTCATGTGAGTGAAGGTTGAGGTTGGTCATTTTTGCCTGATAATCTTATGTCACTTTGGGACAAGCATTACTTATCTATATTTTTTTAGATAAATAATTCCAATATGTTGAAAGGTACTTCTAGTATGTGGAAAGGTTATTCCAGGTGATGCAATGCCTGTATCATTAACATGTCAAAAGACCGCTTGTATAAGTCATTATTCTAAGGGGACTTTCCTAATCACTCCTGCTGAAATTCTTCAATCTTCTTTAAATTACCAGATATTCATTTCCCTGGAAAGAAATATATGAAAATGATTCTGAACAGTTATGGGATGGCATATTTGCTTTAATCTGTATCAAAATTGCATTAAGAGGGTGAACTGAGTTCAATTTACAGATCTTCTGGGCTTCTGCTCCCTACCTATGTTTTTTTCAACATACATTACATTCTTATGTAAGAAATGTCCTAATGTTGATATAATCCTCTATAGACACACATATTTGAGGCAAATAAGTATAATACACAATTAAAAAAATCATACCATGTAATAATTGAAAAAAGTTACTAAATGTTAGGTCCTGATAAGAAAATGTGAATGAGGAATTCTACAAAACTCTATAAAGTTTTATATTTTATGAAAACTGTCTTTTAATCTGTGATGCCTAATGTACTTTGTTCTCAATTTGAAAGAGAATGGGAAGTCACTCATGATTGATTCTGGACGATTCACAAACTACAAGGATGTAAAAGTAACACTTCGATAGCTCCAGTAGTTAAAATGACTTCACCTATCCTGCTCTGTGCAGGATAACCTCTTCATATGATGGCACTACCTGCTAAAGTACCTATTTACGTTCTTACTGCAAGTCCTTAAGATGAACCCAGTCACTGCATACTGCAATGGAGGGCTTTCAAGTGTGACAGATACCCCATGATGTCATTGCTCCTGTTTCACACAACCTTTCCAGAGCTTGCATCTCCACTGGCCCCCCTGCATGCTTCCAGCTTTCCTTGTTATGCTTCTGTGAATACCTGATTTGTGTTATTGTTTACCAGTGCCTGCTGGCAGACCTAGATGGGTAGAGCAAAGCAGCACCGGCCAGTGGGTCCACAGGGCATTTGACATACGGAGCAAATAAGGACCATTTCTGTTAAATTTTTTGTACTGTGTGTTGTATCAGGATTGGTCACTGTTGCTGGCTGTCAAAAGTTGGATTGCAGGTCCAGCTGGCTTCTGGTTGCTGGCACCAGGAACCAAGGTTGAGGATGCACCATGTGCATCTGTTTTCTCTAGCTGCCAAGGAACAAGACGATGCCATGGGAAATAGCAAACATACTGTGATGACCTTGTTATGCATGCTGACATGAGTGGTTGCTAGACAGATTTGAGTTGCCTGGGAAACCCCCATTTCAGCTCTCAACCTACAACGTCAGGGCAAGAGCCCAAGTAAAGACTAGCATTTATAGAAGCTAAGCTAAGCATTTGTAGAAGCTGAGTGCTGGAAGGTGTGAGGTTGCTCTATTCTTAGTGATCATTATGGGCGCTTCTTATAGCCATGGCTCTAATTGTGGCTGCTTTTCCTGTGCAATCTCATGTGGTGTGTGATACAGTATTGAGCTCTTACAAGTAAGATTTTTACTACATCCTGCCTTTGAAAATATAAATGATATGTGAAGTCATAAGGACATGGAAGAATTATGTGAAAACATGGTTATATGAGGTCTACTGAATTGCATTGGAAGATATGCCTCCATGAGCTCAAGCAGCACTAGGAAGTGATTCCTGAGAGTGAATTGATACAGAAAGTACACAGTCCAGATTGCTGCAGAGACTGCCCAGACTGATTTCCACCCAAATATTTCAAAGGTCAAGATTGAGAATGGTAAGGAAATTTATTCATAAATGCTGTCAGGGCATTGTCAGAAGGTGCTGTGTGTGCAGCCATGTGAGCTGTACTTTTAATATGTTGTGGTGGATTGACCAGTTTTGACGTATTGTGGTGGCCAGTAATTTAAACATCCACTATCTGCTTGCTCACTGTCCCTCGCCTCCAGAGCCTGCAACAGGATAGGAAAGACAAGTAAAAGCAAGAAAAAATTGTGGGTCAAGGTAAAAATGGTTTAAGTGAAAAAAGAGGGGGGAAAGAACAATGCAAAGGCAGTCACCTGCTCTTACAAGAAGACTGATATCCAGCTACCATGTCTTCCTTGCAAAAACTACCTTCTGTTTTTAATGATGAGAATGATGAGCATGCAATATCCCTTTGGTCAGTTTGGATCAGCTGTCCCAACTGTATCCCCTCCCACCTCTTTTTGAGCATACCCAGGCTGCTCACAGCCAGGGGCATAGTCAAAATCAGAGGAAGCTAAAGCCCTGGCATTTTACCAAAGAATCTAAAGTACAACATTATGCCAGCTGTTGTGAAGAGAATTAACTGTAGCCCAGCCAGTACATATGTTGAAAAGAAAGATCTTAAAGATGGACAGTGTTCATAAAGCTGAACATCTTACAGATAAGAGCCTGAAAAGGTGAATGTAGAAGGACCTATTGTTACACATTTGGGACGAGGGGCAGGCTTTAATAGAGTAGTATGCTCAGTTCTGATGCTCAGAAAGATGCTGAAAAATTGGAAAGGGTTCACAGAACAATCGAAGATGATGAAAGAAATATGCTTTGCTATATGAAGCTCCAGGAGCTTTGCTTGTACTAATCAAGACATTGATTGAGAGTTAAGAGAACTAGAAATCTCCTGAGGCCTCTTCCAGCCCTGACTCTGCAATACAGAGTTAAAGGAACTGGTGTTGTCACTTTGACACTAAAAAATGCAGAACAAGCACAATATTTTTCTAACAGCGAGTACCTTTATTCTTTGGGACAAGTCAGTGAAGTTATGGTTTGAAAATTTTAAACTCGGGATTTTCTGTTTGTTTTCCGAAACAGTACTTTAGTTCTTCTGCAACTACTGCTAGCTGGGTGGGAAGATTGCTGAATGCAGGGAATCCCTATGGGTAGCATGGTACGGGAGGTCAGAACATAGAATTACAGTGGATCTTGGTGGTCTTATAGTCTGTCATCCATAAACTAAGTCAACAGATCCTGTGTTTTCCAGCTTAGTATTTATTATTACTTAACTTCTACTGGGTTTATATTTCCATACATAAAAGCCATTTATTTTTTTCATTCTTAACCTTGTTAAGTTTGCGTATTTTACAGTTTTGCATTCAACTGATTTCTGCTTTTATTTGCTGTATTAGGATCAACCATTGCAGTTAAGACATAAACAGCAGACTTGCATTTTCCTTCATGGAAAACAGATTTTGAAGTTTCTAGTTTCTTAGAATGATGATAATTTTGTTAATTAAGATATGTTCATGGGAATGTGTAAACATAGTCTTAGTGAATGGAAAATCTCAACACTTAATAAACACAAGCAGTTCTGGATTTAGCACTGATGTAAATGGATTATTTTTTTTTCCCCAATGGAATTATTCTGGATTCAACCAATTGAAGGAAAAAGTACTCTTTATATTGGTAATAACAGCCATTAAAGTTACATCTTGCTCTAGTAGCTTGTGAAAGAAATCACAGGGGATAGAAAAGCAGAGATCTTAAAAATTGTAGTGGGAAGTTTGGAATTATACTTCAGTGATTCTTACTGTGAGATAGGAACTGAGAATTGCATTTCTGCTAAGCCTTTGATGTTAAATCAGACTCAGTAAAAATGTGTAGAGATTTTTCCTAACCAGAGCTTATTTTTATCCACTGTTATATTCAGAGATTTCTCTTTATATTATCTTATAAATCACATTTAATAATCCTTCTTCAAGGTTACTGCTGGCCCCTGTTTTAATGAGTCAGTTTTATAATGACAGTTTGCTTATTTAGTTGATTGAGTTAAGGCCCTAGCTAGTTTTACTGTCTTTGACTGAGGCATGAATCCTGAAAGGCTTGAAAAAGTCCTCTACTAATATATATCTTCAGCCACATACTTCACTGCAAGACAAACAGCCACGCTCTATTATCACCTTACCAGCAAATGTTGTCATATTTACATTTGACACTATATTTTAAAGAAACTGTGTGATGTAATCCATATAGTCTGAGTATCTAGAGGAATTTTGTAGTTCTAGATCCCAGCTTCACAAATGGCTGTGAAAGTTTAAGGGCAAGATGCAACTGGAGAGACTCCAGTGCAGAGCCACTAACACGATCAGGGGCTGAAGCATCTGTCTTACGAGGAAAGGTTGAAGGAGCTGGGGCTGTTTAGCCTGGAGCCTGCTTTAGCAGATGGAGTGGACAATATGATATTCAGAGATCCATTCCAATCCCCTACCTTTCTGATGTCTGTGATTCTGTGAAATCGCAAGGTCCTGATGTTCACAAAGAAGGAAGAGGTGCAGGCTTAGGAGGTGTTCTCAATGTCTTAACTGCTGTCTTGTCATTCATCTAATGTACATGGTCACTATGAAGCTATTGAGACAAAGTAGAGACTGCATTTACTCTAGGATAAATGTGCTCATGTACTTGCATGCATGATTTCTTTTCATGCTCTGTGCATGGACTGCATAAAAAAATTATGAAATTACAGGATTAAAAGTCAAAGGACTTCCTAAAGGGTATGGGTGTTTTATCAGTCTGCCAAGGAGATACAATTTCTGATTTTGCAAGTTGTTGTTTTTAGACAATCATAAAATACATAAAAAAACCAGAGGGACTTAGGAAGAATTCTTTAAGACTGTCTGTTAAATAATATGGTAAACTACTAATACCCCAAGTAGGGTAAGTACTGGAGCAATCCAGTACCAAGCTGGATGCTAAGAACCAGATTTTCAAAACTATTTTAATGTTCCCAGTGTTAACACTTTTCTTTACTACAATACGTGTAATTATGTCTTTAAAACTGCCCAGTATTAAGAATGGGTGCCAGAGAGCCTGACAACAGCAGTCATGGTCTTTCAACTGAAGCATTGAATCCAAATAGAACAGTCTGTGCAGAGTTTTCAGATGCTTCTGAAACATGGGGTATGTTTAGGAATTTCAGGAGATGAATGTGATTTCTTTCAAAATTTAAGCATTATTTTGAGAGCTACTATGGTTGAGAGGATAGACATTTAGAGAAGTATCTTGAAGTTAATATAATTAAAAATGTATTTATTTACAACAGTGGGCTGCATTAGTCAGCCTATTTGGCATGTGGCTGTGCTAAGGAAGACATAAGTAAGACAGAAATAAATTTTCCAAGGAACTAAGGTCAAGAGTCAGCACCTTCCACTCTCAATACAGGATTTTGTTTCATTGAATGGCTTTCCCTAACTTATGTATCTATATGTACCTTAACAAATGCACAACAAAACATTCAGAGCATGTGTTCTTTGCCTTGGGATGTGAGAGTGTGACAAGTGAGAGTCACGTTGCTCATACAGTACCAAGAGGCACTTGGATCCGGCATGACTGAGTGCTGTGTAAGAAGCTGAATGGAACAGAGTAGTGGATTAGCAAGTCAGGTTTATTCATGAAAGATCTCACATTGGGGAGTGAGAGAATAATGTGAGGTAGGTATGACATACCTGTTTTCAGGCAGGTAGTGCTTCCTGTAAATAGAAATCCTTGCAGATTCTATCACATAGCAGATTTATGTATGTCTTTTAGGCAAGAAAAGGTATACAGTATGGATGATTTTCATCTAATCTACAGAGGAAGTTGAAGCAGGTCAAAAACAAAGCCAGTTTTCTTATTGAACATCTTTGTGATGCAACTATGTGTTCTCACAGTTTTGTGAAATATTAATGTCAAGCGCAGTAATTAATGATATATTCGTGCCTGGCACTGAATTACATATCAGGCAAAAGGATACATGAATATCGTATTTGTTTTGCTGTGCCCTTAATATTTCTGTGATTAATGTGTGATGCAAATGCAATGCTTTCTGTATTACTAGGGGAAAAAAAGGATACTGTTTTTTTCCACAAATTGGCACTGCAAAGTCCGCTAAAAAAAAAAAAAGAGACACTTTTAAATACAAATGCATGAACATTTTTAAATGCTATCAATTTAGATCTATTATGACAAATTCTCCTTGGGATAATTTATGGTATTACAGCTTGCAGTACACCTCAGGGGATCAACAAAGAAGCTAATTGTTCCTCAGAGATGTACAATTTCCACCCTTTGCCCCTCAATCAACAACTTGCAAAGCAGTAATAGAGAAAATGCAGAGAAACAAATCTGAGCATATTAAGTTATTTCTTCTTGGAACAGTTCTTGCTAGAACATACAAAAATAGAGGCGGCTGGCTGTTGCTGGCTTCTTACACATCCCTCTGGCTACTCACAGAGACAGGATCTTAGACTAGACTGATTCAGGTCTGATCCACAGTAGTAATGTCTGTGTAGCTTACCCTTAGCCTGTGTTATTCTGGGTCAGTTGATCAACACACTAGGAGCTGTAACCAAGAGTCTGTCCATGTTTTGACCAACTGGCAAGAAAAAGCTTAGCATCAGGCTGTACTGTGTCTGTTTATTCAGTGTGAAATAAAGGCACACAAGAGCCTTTGAGGGTGTTTTCTTTGTTTCTTGTTTTACTAGCTTGTGTTGTCCTAGTGGGAACTTGGGACAAAACATTCAGTAACATGTTACAGCTGTTACCAAATGATCGAGTTTATTAACATGTCACAGGTATTTGGAAATATTGTGAGTGTCTGATATTGAAGATGTTTTTGAGGCAGTTAGATCTTCATATCTATTCTATATCTTTATAGTACTGCAAAATACCTTGATTCTGCAAAGGGATTTGTGTTTTGGTGTTTTCCAACCATTGCTTTTTTTTTTACCTTGTTGAATTGTCTATAAATTATTATTTATAGACACACACATATATATATATATAAACGTTATATAAAACATTTCCATTTCATTTAGTTCTTCTGTAATTAATAGTATTGTGGCATCTGCAGAATACTATAAAAGAACAGTCATCATGGGGAAACTCTGCATTCATCCTAGTGCAAATGTGGAGACTAGATCTAGTACTGGCAACAAAATGCACCAATTTCCAGTGTGATGTAGCTGAAGGTTCTCTCCTCACTTACTGCTTGCTCCATGTTAGCAACGTTTGTTTTTTTTTTTTGAATGACTGCTGTAAATGACTCAAGGGCAATCGCTGTCCTTTCTGTGTTTCATCAGTTCTGTTTGTGGCAAACCTAAAAGTGTTTTTCCTATCCTTTACGGCAGGGGAAAATTAAGAAAAACATTCTTCTACACAGAGTGGAAGCACTCTGTCTTTTCCACACAAAGTCCTGCATCTGGTTGTTAATATGCAATTCTCGATACCATGAACTTCCATGGAGGTTAGAGATGAGAAAGATCTTTTAGGTCACCTAGTCCTCCTCTCAGTTGTACATACAGTAGATTCACATAAGGCACAGTCATGTCCCCTCTGCGCTGAAAGGGACCATTCTTTTCACATGGCATGAGTGCTTCACTGATACTGGAAAGAAGAGAAAAGACCTTTCTCCTGTAAAGAGTGCAGGAGATGAAGTTGTAGCACGTTGGCATAAAAGGCTCTTTGTTAATCGCTATTGTGCTAATGGTGCTTTGAATATGAATGTTTTGTAAGCAAGAAACAAGCCATGATTCAGATGAGCTGTGCCACAAAGAAAACTTAAGCAGAACTGGAAGTGAAAGAAAGCTTTTGGCATTTTGCAGTCTGTTTCTGAATGGGTTGCACAGATTCCAGTAGTCAGGACCATACATATAATAAACACGGTGCTGAAGCTATAGCATCCACTGCAAATTTGTTAAAAAAAAAAAAGGCATTCATGTCACAGTAAAACTGCCAAGGAATTTGCTGGCAAATTTCTGTGTGTGTGTTGTATTGCTGTTACAAGTGAAACGGGGGTGAGGCAGACATTTTCAGCAGGCTGAAGTGCCTCCTAGTCCCCTGCTAGAAATTGCCAATCTCTGTATAAGCAGACTGTTATGTCTGTTTTCATTAAATGATTCTCTCAGTATCTTGAATATTTTACAGTTGGTGAACTTACAGGTTTTTGTAAGATACAGTTAAAAGCAGCTGCCTGTTCACTTGGTTAGCCGCAATGTAAAAATTTGAATATTATTCAGGGATACAAAATATGCTGATAATAGCATAAAGTATCTGAATAAACTTCTGTTTACTCAGAAAAAAATATACATAACTCTGTTCATGGACAACGAGGAATTGAAAAAGCTTTGACCATTTTCTTCCCGACAAGCAGAAAGCCAATTAATTCACTTACTAACTCTCTGTCCTTGGATTTAATCTGTGTGCTTCAATTTTTACAGGTAGGGATACCTGATTTATTGTTAAAAAAAACTTGCTCAGGCATGGAAAGCTGTCTATACAAGCAACATTAATGTATATTGATGTGCTAAGAGAAATGTACCTCAAGCTGTAAATGCAGTTTGTGAAGAGTGGCCAATGTGTTGTCAATTCACTATTAAAAGTTTTCAGCAACTGGGCCATGTAAACAGGCTGAACAATTGAACACTGATGAAATTATGAAAGTGGTTTTTCAGTCTAACAGTAGAAAGTGTGCACATTACTCTACAATTCAATCAAAATTACTTCTGTTATTCCTATGACTGAAATGCTTAGACAAGTTATCCTGTCGACTACAGATAAAACATTACAGAGAAGCTGTGACAGCACTTTTGGTTCCTAGTAGAGCATATGCACAGATATGTACACATGCATGTTTATATAATTATGCCTACAGGGGTCATTTACAGGACTATTTTTAGATCTTCTATGTGAAAGTATAGAAACAATGTGATGTTTCCCTAGGAAGATGACTTGAAGATTATTTTATTTTGGTGTGTTTAAAATGTTGAGACTATATGAACACTTAAGTAGTTTGGTGTTATACTTAAGAGAGGCATAGAGAACTAGCAGTTGTAGTTTCTTAATCTGCAAGGGGCTATTTTGAAGCTGTGGACTCATCAAGCAGTGTTTTGCTGAGAGAAACAACCCTCAAGAAACTGATTGCAAGTTTTACCCTAGACAAGACTGCAAGCTTGTAGTATTTGTATTGTTACACAATATAAGTATTTCCTGCAAGGCTTACCCATTGCTTCTATAAAGTAAAATTGGACTGAGAATGCTCTTTTGCACACAGTTACTGTTAAAACAATTAAATTCCTGCAGGTGGAGTACTCCAACTTGCTTCTATCAGCATCTTTAAAAGCTAAATGTAGCTTGTAAACCAAGCTACATCTGTGGGGTTTAACCTCTTGTTTGTGTCCAGTGTTGATGTGCAACTTGTTGTAGGATTCTTAAGATGCTTTTCAATGTAAAAAAAAAGCATTTTTTTCCTTCAATTTAGGTTCTTAATCTTAAGAAACACCAAGTGTTTCGTTAGGAACATGGCTTTAATATAGCTCACAGCAGACCACTCAGTTGTTTAGAGTTTAGTAAGGGAAGACAAACATAATCCTATGAAAGTTAAATAGGAGTCACCCAGAGAGTTAATACTAAAATCTATAGAACTTAGTTTTGTCGTTGCTATTGAGTAGTATAAACTGCCTTAGTTGTTTGTTGAAATGTGAGTGTTCTTCGATAATAGTACTGTATGTGTTTCTAAAAGATATGTTGTCTCCCAACCAGAAATTGTTAAGGTTACAGAGATTGTTGGAATAAATATTACAGCCATCATAAAGCTGAAGATCAGATTACATTAGTGTAACTGGTTGTTTCTTTACCTAAAATTGATGACTCCATCATGTTTCCTGTAAAGGAGTGCAATACAAAGAAAGGGTTGTTTTATCTTTCAGTGATCTGTCCTGGCCACCAGCTTTGTGTCTGGTGGTCAGATTTTTAACAATGTGAGCAGTTACTGCAGAACAAGTGCTTATGTCACCTTATTCTAAGGGTTCATGTTTTAAAACAGTATGTCAGAATATACAGTCTATGCTATTAGTGTGTCCTTTGGCCCAACAGACCTAGACTCTGCTGCTTTTGGCAGGGGACAGGAATCTTGCTTGCAAATATAGTAGCTGTAACCTATGAGCACATGCACTGCCTACTCTAGGGAAGAAAAGCAGCATTTCCCACTTTGTCACCCTATGAGCTCTCATCTGATCTCACAGAAATAATTTTGAAAATTTCAGATTCTATTTTCTGATTGTAAAGGAAACAGGGAGACAACTGGACTTAAAAATATGTTCTGTGGCTGTTCATAGGTCTGCTGAATGCGTTCCAATAAAATGGAACAACTCTCTTATGAGGAAAGGCTGAGGGAACTGGCTCTCTAAAGAGACCCAGCTTGGAGAAATGGAAACTGAGGTGTGACATCATTAATGTTTATAAATATGTGAAGGATGGTTGTCAGGACGATGGAGCCAGCCTCTTCTCAATGTCGTCTAGTGATAGGACAAGGGGCAATGGATGTAAGGTGGAACAGAGAAGGTTTCATATCAATATGAGAAGGAACTTCTTCGCAGTGAGGGTGACAGAGCATTGTAACTGACTGCCCAGGGGGGTAGTGGAGTCTCCTTCTCTGGAGAAATTAAAACCTGCCTGGATATGTTCCTATGAGGCCTGGTCTAGGTGATCCTGATGTGTCGGGGGGATTGGACTAGTTGATCTTTCGAAGTCTCTTCCAATCCCTATGTTCTGTGATTCTGTGATATAGTTTTATTCCTTTGTCTTTGTTTTCACCTGTTTCACTTATTAATTTTTCTCTTAATTTTCATTTATGTAGTCTTGTGTTGAAAGCTCTAGCTTAACCACCGGCTATTTTTACTATTTCATCAAAACAAAAAGTCACAGGCTTACCCCAAATTGCATATAGTTTACTTAATGCAGGGTCTAGCCATGTGGAATAGGGGGAAATCACAGGGGGTATGGGATAAGTACAACCTCATTGCTGAGTTTGCTTTTCTAATACTTTTAATTGTTGTCATAGTAGCAGCCTGGTCTCATTCAGCTCTAGTCATCAAGCTCATTTCAACTCCATTTGCTTGCATGTTTTGTTCTTACAAACGTGACAAAAGGAGGACAAAGTTTCCCATTGCTGTGGTTGTTGACAAAGGAAGCCCATTGTACTTGAGAACAGCTGAATTATTATCTCTTTCAGTGCTCAATAATATGTTGCCACCACTTCACAGCAGCAGTGTATGTGCTGACACTGGACTTGGAAAGTACCAAAAGCAGTCACAGCCAGAGCAGAACCACTTGGCTAATTGTGGGTCCTTTGAATGGATATGAACATTAACTAAAATTCCCAGAAATAGCTTTACAAAATTAAAGACTAATACATTTCACTTCTCATGAAGTCTCATGAGGGTCTCACGAGCATGGAGTCTCACATTCTGATTCTCACTGCTTTGTCCATGCAAATGCACTTGTGAAACAAAGAGAGCTATTTTTGTTTTCCTTACTGAGGCTGTGCAGAATTCATTAAACAGAGGTAAGCCTGGGTACGTGAATGCTCCACAGCTAGAGATGCAAAAAGGACCTTGATCCCTTGCCATTGTTTTAACTTATGTTTCAGAATACAGAAACAGATGCTGTTCAGTCAAATGTGAAGCTGCAAATACGGTGAAGTGTCCAGAGATCCTTTATCACCCATACCCGTGGATATCTACACTCTGAGACTCAGTCTGTTTTCAGACACTTGTTGAAAGTTTGATTTATCCCCTTTCTGCTACAGTACCTTTCTACAATTACGCTCATAATCTTATATTCCCAGCTTTTTGCCATAGCACTAATCACTACTATGTAACCCAGTGTATATTTTATTCCTACTGTGGCTTCCTCCTTTAAATTCCTACTTTGCTTTCTACTGAGTGGTAAACTTGATATGTTCACATACTTTATAACTAGGAGTTCTTCAGGTCATTCTCTCGCTTCCACAGCTGCCCAGCTTTTCCTGCATAGCACCGGGATCTGACCAGTTCTTTCACATTCTTTGTTTTACTACAATAAATCTGGTCTTCCACTGTGATACTCTGATCATATCAGGAGGACTGAAATTGATGTGCTTAAGAGAAAAAAAAACCAAAGCACAAATATATCCGGTCTTTAGCCTTAATGTACCTATGCTGTCCTACTGACTTACTGACCTTACTCATGTGTTTTATTAGATACTACCTATGGCTGAGCTTTGTCCTCTTTTTCCTTCCTCTCTTGCCTTATTCTTTATTTTCTTTTTTCTATTATGTGTTTGCTTGTTACTTTCCATTATATCCATCTCTTGTTTCTATCTTTTACTGTTGTCTTCAGACTCTCTTCTTTGGGTCTGAAAGTGTTGTCCCTTTCCAGTTAAATTTGCTGTTCTGAGTGTGCTGGCAGCAAAATGAAATGTGATGAAGACCTGATCTCTGAAGGCTTCTTTGCTGACATATCACAGATCAGATTTTTAGTAATTTTTACTTTGCTTCCAGCACACTAATTGAATACAGCAGAGCAGAACAGCAGGGGACAGATACAGAAGACACTGAGTCCTGAGAAAGGATTTCTCTAGGGGTAGGTGTTCAATTAGCATCTCTTATTAGATAGCAAATGCTAAGTACCCACAGACAATGAAGCCCTACATCATTCATAGACTAAAAACCAGTGAATATGTACCTCTGTGGATATTCAGGCAAGTGCTGAAATCCTGAGGAAAGTTGTGGACCAAATCACCTATTTAAAGTATTGGTATTGTAATAGTGTTAGAAGCCACCAGATTAGAAGAATTTAAGAGCACATGTATTGTATCTACCTAAATAAAATTCAGTGTATAGGTTTTATCTGTATTTATTATTCATTATGACTGCCAGCATGCTCCTTGTGACCTTTTTAGTTCTGGTAAATGATGATGGATTTTTTTTGTGTTTATGTTAAATTGTTTAATAAGCAGCTCACAAATATGTATTATTTTGCTGTATTAGTTGTCTATTGTAAGTGACTGAGGTAATTGCAAGTGGAAGCTAAATAGAGAACAAATGCAGAGATATATTACAATCACAACCAATAAACAGAAGAAAACTGTCACTTGAAAGTTAAAATGGAAGCAGACATAAGTTGACCATAAATCTGATTTGTAGGACACTTTCCATTTTAACATAGTACTTCTGTCATACAAATACTTAAACATCTGAATGCAGACATATCTAAGATACCTATCTCTACATCACTGCGTCACACAGTATTAAGGTTTTCAAAGAACTGAGAAGATGGAGTCCGAGTGAATGTATGCTTGTTTCTACACTACAAAGAGATTGTATATCTTATGTTCCTGTCATTTACTCTCATATGATTATTTTCTTTATTTATTTCTTGCTTGGGGCATAGTAAGGGAGTTTTGCTGTTTGGAGATACAAACAGGAAAGAAGTTAAGAGCTGTTGAATTTCATGAGAGTGCTCCTAGAATCTTGATTCTACTTCAGCCTTTGTTTGCTTTGTCTTTTATTTGCTTGACTGTTAATTTGAGTTTTTATCCTCTGACTTGTGTTATGGAGATTTATTATGTATTAATAATAATTTCTGATGTCTGGAATAACTTGGACCCACTCCTTCCTAAGCTGTCAGTACATATTTATTTTACAGAGTCTTATGAAGATTCAGAAAAACATTAGGTACCCTCCTAAAAAAATGGATGCCAGTTTCCCTTGATACTTGCAGTACTTATAAAATTAAAGCTGTGCTGCACCTTTTGCTGAGTGACTACATTCACATAGGTTACTCCAGTAATCTTTTAAGCCACAGCTGAAATTTGAGTGACCGTTCATGTCACTGGTCGCTGGCAGAGATGCCCCTTAGGCAGTGCTAGTTTGGAAATAATCTGTATATTGTTCTTCTCATAAATACAGTTTGGGCACAGTGCAATAAGCATTGTTTATGGTAAACTAAAGTTTTAATTCCTCAGGGACCAAGTTGATATTAATGGTATTTTCTTAACCTTGGGGTTGTAATAATAATTCCTTCTGATAGGGGTGAGTTGCAGAAGAAGCCTCTGCCCTGTCGTCATGTGGTTTACTTTTCATTTAGTTCCCTATTCTGAATTTGTAGCCTCTCTGTAGCCCACAGGAGAGAATTTTTTCCATATATTTCTCACCTTCAACACACGTATCCCTCCCAGTCTTGACAGCAAGAGCTTAATGGTAAAATGGGTGTCTAGACATTGTTCTATTGCTGTTCTTAGAACCAAATAGTCTTTGGTCTAGATGTGCTATAAATAATTGAGACAAGCTAACTCTTTGTGAATTAGCACTGCTTCCAATTTTTTTAGTGGAGCAGAATGACTGCTGTAAAAGGTACCCAAGGTTTCTGATGTGTCCTTGTTGTATAGTAAAATAGATAAACGTTTGGGGCTTATACACTATTACAGTCAAATTGCTGCTCTAAAGACTGTTCACAATTGCAGTGGTTTTTGAAGTACTGGGATTCAATTCATGTTTCTGTTGGCCTTTTTCCTGCTGCTGCAGTTTAACTGATAGGTTTTTAAAATACTACTATTTTGCGTATTTTTGTTGTTGATTATTAATTTCTTACATATATATGTATTAAAGCATACTGTCTTTCTGAAGGAAAATGGGACAGAGAAAGGTCTCCAGGCTAGTGACCCTTAAGAATTCAGAGGTTTTCTTTCTAGCTCTGCAGCAAATTTCTTGTGTGACTTTGGTCAGTTTGATTACCCTCTGTACAAAATGGGTGCAACAAAGAGCATTTGCCAGTCATAGGTAAACCTAAATAAACATAGCCAGTTCTGCAAAGAATTTTTAGATCTTTGATAGGTGGAGAGTGTATACGCACTGAATCAGACATGGGAGAGAAATGATTGGAGCGAAAGTGTACAGCAGACACAAAATGGAAGAAGAAAAAATTAAAAATAGAGAGGGATGAGAGAGGAGTGGGATGATGGAACCATTTGGGATCAGTTTGAGGTAATTAATAATAAAGACTGTGGGTCCTGTTCAGAGTTAATAAGGCAAGAGAGGAATACTAGAATAAAATGTGTTTGCCTAGCTGTGTCTAAATGGATGAATCCAGTATCCAAATGCTGTTTTACAGAATTATTGAGGCTGGAAAAGCCTTCTGAGATCATCAAGTCCAACCTGTGACCTGACACCACAACATCATCTAGACCATGGCCCTAAGTGCCACATCCAGTCTTTCCTAAAACACCTCCAGGGATGGCAACTCCACCACTTCCCTCAGCAGACCATTCCAGTGCCAAACCACCCTTTCTGTGAGGAAGTGCTTCTTAATATCTAGCCTAAACCTCCCCTGGCAGCTTCAGGCCATGCCCTCTTGTCCTGTCACTAGTTGCCTGGGAGAAGAGCCTGACCCCCATCTGACTACAACTTCCCTTCAGGTAGTTGTATACAGTGATAAGGTCTCCCCTGAGTGTCCTCTTCTCCAAGCTATTTCTTATTTGATGAAAAAAGCAAAAGCAAACTATTATTACTGTTATTTCCAAGTTCATTCTCCAGTATTAAAGAAAAAAGAAAATAACTGCAGATGCCTGAGTGTTTTAATCTAATATATTTAAGATGACTGTTATGTTTTTGCATTTACTGCTGCTGAACAAGATTTGTCTCACCTTTGCTATCACAAAAAGCTCATCACTTTCAGTTATGAGAATGATTAGAGATGCAGCAATTGATACAATCCTGAAGGTGTGAAAAAAGAGTTTAGAAAATAAAGCTGATTTTCTATAGGAAACAATATGTAGAATATTAAACCAGAGGAGAAGCTTAATGATAAAATATATGTAGTTGCAGTATTTAGCAGAAAATAACCTATGCTGTTCTCAAAGTGCTACTCAGTTGAACAGTCTTAGATTGGGTTGTACTGGTCATTAATAGAGACTATTTATTCATAGTGATAACTAGAAATCATTGCAAATTGTTCTATCTTACCAATCAGAGTAGCTTGGCATCATGTTGGTATAACACTCTACCTGCAGGCACCACCTCAGAGTTGTTTGTGTGAAAATCCCTTGGAGAGACTCCATTTGTTCTCTAGTGCAAATGGTATTACCCAGGAAAGCAATTCGACCATGTGCTGAGCACTGTCAGTTCCTATTAACTTCAGTTTAAGTGAAGGGGCACAGCCCTTCTTAGGAGATGCAAAGTAGTGTCAGATGAGATTCTTAAGATGAAATTCAGTTCTTTGCAGAAGGTCTGCACAAAGCCTGTGTATCATTTAACTGCCACTTAATTCTTTATAATGGAGCTTGAAGTGCATTTGAAGAATCTGATAGGCTTTTTGCTGTCTTGTCTGCAGAGGGCTGAATTCCACCCCTGGTGAATATACGGAGTAAAAAGGCAACTACACAGCCTCAGGAAATACATTGTTTTCCTTTGCTTTGACTAGTGTAACTGAGTTTCAGTTACTGATAGAAATTCTTGCTATTATGCTGATAACATCCTCGTACACTTTGCTCCCTCGCTGTATTATAGATTTAGATTCACTGTGATACTCTGCTGTAATGGATGCACTGATAAGTGAAGATACAAAAATAGTTGTAATCCCAGAGGTAGGGATATGGCCTCTGTTTGCTGCCGTGACTGCATAGGTGTAACAGAATGGTGTGTCTGTATGGAATTCAATTTATACCTGAGTGTAAGGGTGCCCGCCTGGCAAATCGCCTGGAAAACAAGCCCTGTTCAGAGGGGAATGTGAGAGCCTGTGTGTTCGTCAGGCTTTTGAAACAGAGTGATGGTTGGGTTGAAAGCCCGGGTAAAACAGCTGTGAAGATCTGTAAGGAGAGGCGAGATCCTGGGGAGGGGGTTGGATTAGTTCTGAAGGGGTGTTTATAATTTCCAAGAGTTTATGGACATTTTGTGTCTAGGACTATGGTTTACTTTTTTGTTTTACTGGTATTGATACTGCTCCACTCACTGCTGGTTGTGCATCATTAATACATTAATAAACCCTTTTGAGAATGATTTGCTTCAAGACATCTGAGCTGAGTAATTTTTCCCTGCAAAAGAATTTCTGATTCTCAAGGCCTAAATGCATGATCTAGCCTATACACTTAACAGAGAAATGTTTTAGACTTTATGTTCTGTAAAATTCTCGTCGTGTGCTCTGAAGTTTTAAGGGTATAGTCAATACTTAGAGCAAAGACTCAATGTATTTGTGATACTACCAATAGCTGTGTTCTGAGATAACAACCAAGCTGACACTGACAGAGGAGAGAAATAGAGTTTTTTAGGACTAGTTCAAATGATGTTCCAGGAAAACCTTCCACTTGAGATTACTAGAGGCAATCTAGTACATGTTTTTGAGTTTAACTGACTGTTCAGTCTTCCACTGACCCTTCATATTGTTGAAATATTGATAGAAATAGACATTTCTATATATGAATTGCAAAATATGTTCATGCAAGCGTCCAACCAAATCCAAACCAAACCAAACCCAAACCAAATCAAACCAGCCACATTATTTTGAAGGAGAGTTGTCTTTCATAAATCCCTTATGTTCCATATTCAAGAAGAACACAGGAGGATTGGACTAGATGATTTTTCAAGGTCCCTTTGAATCCCTAAAGATTCTATGATTCTATGACTGTTCAGTCTTCCACTGATCCTTCATATTGTTGAAATATTGATAGAAATAGACATTTCTATATGTGAATTGCAAAATATGTGCATGCAAATGTCTGAGGTTTGGTGTTAACTTTTTACTGAGCTGCTTCTGTAAAGCCTGCAACTGAATGTATGCTTTCCACCAGAAAGGATGAGGCAATTATCTGTTACCCTTGAAAACTGAAATGATTCATTTCACAGACCCCAAGCACAATCCAGATTTATGTATATTACATGTTAGACAAACTTAATGGATTTGTTTAAAAAAATGGCAGTTACTGAAATTATTTGGGAATAATTTCTCCAGCGATATACATTGCCTAATGAAAAGTGAAAATTCCTATGTAAACATTTGGAAGCTTAAGTTTTGCTTTATAATAGAGATTTTAGAATGAGATTGTACTAGAAGAAATCAGTGTTCATTTTATTGCTGGAGCTTACCAAAAGTTGCAGTGATACTGAGGACATAAATTGTTGCATGTGAAAATATCAGAAAGGATTTTATTAAAGGATTTCAAATTACACTTCTGCTTTTTGCCATGATTCGGTGCCATTGAAAATTGTATTAAGTCATTCCCAATAGAAGATACCAGGTTTAAGGAGTCTGAATCATGTGTTCTTGCACAAAGAGCTGCAAAAGCCACTGGGTATAAATGCCTGCTTTTAAGCTACTTGAATTCAAAATTAATTTGGAGCATCATAAGCTTCTTTTGTGTTTAACTTGCTAAGTATTTCTTCTGTAGTTCACGTTTTGTTGGGCTCGTGACTACTGAAGATATATTACATGTATGCTCTCACACATCTACATAGAGGAAGATGTGATCTGGGTCTCTGTATGCGGGACTTACTCTGCCCTTGAATCCAAGGACACTTACGTACAAGTTGAGGTAGTGAAGCTTTTTATAGTCTAGCCTAGGATTGCTGCCATGATCTTTGAAGAAACTAAGGAACATTTTCTGTGAACTGTGTGTCTTGCAGTGTAAGCAGAAGCTAGACTGCTTGGGGACCTTTCTTTGTTTAACATGAATGTGTTACGCCATGCAAGTGAAATAATCTCTATGTATGTATTTTTTTAAAAAAAAGCATCCCAAGCTAAGACACCATCCTGCAATTTTACCTTCAGGGGGAGGGTGAAACAATAATGAAACATTAAATATTAGTCATATTATTTAATATCCTGTAGCAAGTAGCCCAGATACTACAGAGCTGAACCCAAAAGAGGTAGCGTTACAATCCGGAAAGAAGTCTACAGAAATTATAAACCTTTTCTCCTTGCCTTGAAGAAAAAAAATCTCCCTGTAGCTCCTCTGCATCTACTTTAATACAGTAAAAGCTCTGTTTTTCCAAGATTACTTGCTGTATATGACCTTTAGAAAATGTTGCAGAACCAGTTTACGCAAACAGTAAGAGACACGAAACAGCACACAACACACCATTTTTCAGACAGTTAGGGATCTTCCTGACTAAACTTCCTTTCACTTGTAGCAGTAAGGTACTAGGATGTTTGCTCTGGTCTTATTGTTCTCTTTGTTTTCTCCATCCCCGTGATTTTCCAATCTTTACTTCATTCAGTATCTCTTATTCCTCTATTCCTAGCTCCTGCACCTAATGATGCCCCTACCCTTGCAGGTTCCAATTGCTGTCATTATGTTGACTCCTGTACCTCTTTATTATAGCTTTTCTCTCTCAACTGTGTGTCTCTTGTCTGTTTACATTGTAAGCACATCAGGATAAGGAGTGTCTGCTCAGCTTTATACTGTCTAACTCAGTGGTTCCCACACATAGGTCACACTTTTAAGCTACAATAATTGTTAGGATAGTAAGTCTTCAGGTGTTAGTCCTTTCCAAAAATATTTCTCTGACTGAAATTAGAAAATCAGCTAACTGTTATGTTCTTTCAAGTTACAGCAGAATTGGATTTTATTTTATTGTTAGCTTCTATTTTCTATTTTTATTATGAAATTTGTTGGCAGAGCGGATGTTGTAAATAATTTTGTAAATTGCCTAGGGCTGTCCATATCATAACCGGTGGCTGCATTATCTGATGATGAAAATAGTCAACTCAAATGAGAAAGTGTTTAGTGATAAGTGAAATATGAATTCTCCTGCCAATTGGTTTTGGTTGTTGTGTTTTTTCTTTTCTGTTCTATAGCACGAATTATCAAAACAAAACAGTGGTGTGAAATGCTTCCATGTTTAGAAGGAGAAGGCTGTGATTTGCTAATCAATAAATCAGGCTGGACCTGTACACAACCAGGAGGACGGATAAAGACAACCACGGTAGGTCACTTCTCTGTTCTATATTTCTTCTGTTTTCATTCACTTTAGTTTATTGAACAACAAAGAGTGACATCTCTAGTTGTTTGTCAGCACAGATATGTAAAGACTATTGTCTTACAATTAAGCTACATACCCAAGAGTACTTAGTGGAATACACAGCAATGTTATCACAAATACCAGAAAAATGTGTGATTTCTATAGTTACTAAGAGTGGAAATTATATCAAGATTTTCCTAAAAGGCACCGGTGGTTTAACTAACACTTGTATTCAGCTTAAAAGCAGTATCTCGTTTCTTCACTGTACAAGAATTTTCTTTTACTAAAACTGAACACATGGTCCTGCAGGGGGGGAAAAAAACCTTTCACTGGGAATTGAGGAGAAAATATTTTTGCTATTCCCTCTGTGATAGAAAAGCAAGGTGCACAAATAAATCATTAGCTTTCAGTGAGGCAATCAGTGAGACTTGTAGAAAACACAGTAAAAGATCTCTTCTTCCAGTTTTCTTTTTTGGTCCTGGTTAGTTGAAACTCCCTCAACTCTTTCATCTAGGGTCTTTGGGGCTGTGCTTGTAGTGAAGCTGAGAATACATTTGACAGTAAGAGTTTCTAGGGCCCCTAATATATCAAACATTTTTTTCTAGAAAAATGTTCTCCAATGCCAATAATCCTTGGACTCAAAAAAATTGAAAAAATCTAAAGATATAATAGAGTGATAGTCTGATAGCTTGCTAGTCCTCTTGAAATGATTTTTCCTTTATAATCTTCTTATTTTTACATTTGCATGGAGCTTGAGTGTAATTTAAATAAATGTCATTTCAAGAATATTTAGTCATAAAAATACTTATCAGTGAAGACTAAATTAAAGCACACCATTCCCTGCACAATTTCTCTTTCTGAGCAGGAGACAGACACCAGTACGAAACCTTTTGTTGTTTTGGGATGCTTGTGTTTTGGAAAAGCAGATTTGCTAGTGCTTTATGAGTTACCTACAAAACAAATTTTATGAATTATTGTGATCACGGTTTTGAGGCTCCTACGTTTACCAGACATAACATTAGTTACGAACAGGGCAATAAAACTTAACTCCATCTCTTGACATCTTGCTTAAATATTATTTGACTTTAGATCTTTTGCACTCAGGTTATATAAGAGTAACATACAAAATCTAGAGGAAGGAAATAAGTTTTGAAGCATTAATGCCAACTTGCAAGGGCAAAGAGACCTAAAATGGCAACTTTGTAATATTGAAATCTTATCTTAAATCTCATTAATTATCTTAAATCTCATTAATTTGGGGATATTTTCTATACCAAGGTAAACAGAAACCCCATGTACTGTGACACATTGCCAGCTGTCATTATTGTTCTTGATTTGATGTTTTATGCTAACGGCATGACTGACTAATGCAAAATAAGCAGAGGATGTATACTTTAGTAGCTATCTTTAATGAAGTGATTCAGATATGCTTCCAGATTAAACAGTAGAAGCCTGATTCTGTACTCTTACTTGTCTGTATAGCTCTTTAATGCTATTGACATGAATGGAATGACTCATGATTTTGATTAACTTAAATGAAATCATAATCATGCCCCATCAGTAAAATTAAGGCCATGGCAAAAGTAATAGTATAAAACAGACTCTTCCCACCATAGAGACAACATTGTCATTGGTTAGGAGAAATTCTGCCACCAAGCCAACTACAGAACAGCTCTGAGCATAAGCCCTCATCTAACATCAAGCAATCTTCAACAGTTGGCATCACACGCGCAGACATACAACAAACACAGTACTTTTCATTCAAGCCAAGCTAGCAACTCAGAATACTGAAAGAAACACTGAATCCAGAAGGGGCAGGCAGGGGAAAAAAGAGAAAACTGAACAAAAAAAGCCCAAGAAATGCCACGCTATAATGCAGTATCAGTAAAATATTAACAATAAAACAGTATGTTTGTTCTTTAGCCACTTGGTAGAAGGGTAAACTTTGAACAATGGTAATACGTTTGGGAACTATGTTTTATGATGACTTCATAAAGTGTATAAAAAGATGAAAAATGTATACATTTTCTAACAAAATCATCAGGAGACATTATTTAGTGTAACAGTATTCTTAGGTCAATAAATGTTGATGCAGTCAATTAATTTCAATTTCAGCTCCTAATCCACGTTCCAGGTTTGTCATCTGGACATGTAAGTGTAACAGGAAGAGCAATAGGTCTTGTTTTATCATAAGCATGGTAGGTCATAGAGCAGAGATGTCACTGTTTGGTACATGCTGAGTCAATAGTTTGCCACCCATACTAAAGCCAGTACTGAACTCTGATGGACTGACCACATGTTGTGATAATTAATACCAGCTTACACATTGATTCCAGGAGGCTCTGCAGTGGTGTAAATTTTTAAGTACTGGGTTTAGAAGTCGCACATGCAAATGTAGAAGTAGTAAAGATCATATGTAGGACATTGGTTCTTTTTTTATGTGAGGATGTACTGTAGGATTTACAGTCAAATATGTTTCTATCTATAAAAGGAAAAAACAGGGTTCATTTTCAGTTTAGGAGTTTAACATTTAGTATTTTTTGCTATGAAAATACCAAGGAAACTGCAAATGAAAAATACTCATTGGTCCAAAGCAGAAGTACAGTTTCTGTGAGTTGTTTGGAAAATACTGTTGTTACTTTATTCTTTGTGTCAAAATTGTTTAGATTTTCTATGCAGAGCCAGGTTTTTTTCACTGCCTTGCACTTTTTGTGATCACCTCTGGAAATAATGCAACCAAATCAGAATTCTCTCCTCACATGGGTAGCAGTGTTTTATATCCATTTTGTGCTCACTTTGCACAGCTATAAATGACTACACAAGGTGCAAGGCAAAGGGAAATCAGACTCAAAGTACACTCTAAATGGATCTGGATGTCACTTCTGCCCTGTCATCCTTTCTACAAGGTGTGAATGAACCAAAGATTTTTCATCTGCTAAGAGGCTTTTAGAATTGAAGATTGACCGGGCTAACTGCCAGTCTGTGTATTAAGCAGCTGACTGTCAATACAAGGAAACAGTATGGCAACTTGTAAAAGAATGTCTACATTCAAAGAAAATACTACACAATTGTTAGCACTTTCAGTGTACTAAGTGGCTTCATATAGCAGATGTCCTTGCAGTCACTTTAAAATCACCTGCCTTAAAAATTCCTTCTTTTCCTGTTCATATTATTCTTTCAATTCTTTAAAGAGAGCAAAGCTATATGATTTTTTTCAGATAGTATGTAGTTTCATTAATGCCAGCAGGTGTGCCTTTTTTTTTTTTTACAAATATTGCCGAAGTCCCTGTCCATTTAATATTTCAAGTATAAAACCTGCCAGCCTATTGGTTAGAAGATACACAATGTCTTGGATTTACAGGGGAGATTAATTTTAGCACCAAAGTGTATATATGTTGTCAATGATCCATCACTACATAATTGTTACTTAATTAATTCCTTCTTCTACATTATGTGATTTCAATGCATGGAGATTTACCAGAACATTCATGCGCCAGTTCCTCGGTAGCTAACCTTTTTAAACCTTTGCAATTTCACTGCTAAATTAGCTGAAGTGGGAAATTAAGGAGTATGAAGAAGCTATGAGAGAGCTCACAGTGGATAAAAGGTGTAATTACTCTGACATGGAGCTCAGTGCTTAGCTAGTAAAATTTACTAAGGATCTAGCTTCACCAAGGGACATGACTTTCTTAATAGAGTTTACTTATACACAGAGCAACTTAGCATTCCTCGCCATTAATATAAATGACATGCTGGCTGAGTTGGAAAGGCAATTTGTTCCTTACCCTGAAAAATACAATAGCTGTTTGTATTGGCTGCAATTTAAATCAAGATTTTTCTGCAGAACTTTATCATGCGCATGTGTATGATAAAGGTAACTCAGATAAAATGTGCTGGTTTGCTTTTCATCACTGACTTAAGAGCAACGTTTTCTCATTCATACCATTACATTAAAAGTAAAAAGAAATACATATATGTTACATATTTGTAACATACTTGAGAATTTATTTTTTTTAGACTGAAGACCAGCTGGAAATGTCCTGAGGCCATGGTCTAGTGGTCTGAGCTTGGGACAGGGAGCCAGAAACTCCTGAGCTCTAATCCCGGCTCTGACAGTGACTCCCTCTGTGGCCTTGGGTAAGTCACTGCACCTATCTGCCTCAGTTTACCCAGCAGTACAAATAAAATTAATTATACTTAGCTTCCTGCCTAAGTGGATTTGGAAGTCCCGAGTTGATACTTTAAGAGCTTTAGAAAAATCAGTGCGATTTAAAAAATACTGTTATTTATAAATGTGATATTCATGTTGTTGTTAGATATTCACATAACTCTGGCATTGTTGTACTTAGCCTTAGAATGTACTTCGTACATTCCTGTACTAAGCCTGTACTTAGCAGCCTACATTCCTGCTCTGAGTGTTTCTAAATTTGCATTTCACGTCTCCACAGGTCAGCTGATTTTATTTGGTTATGCTGGTTTTGGAAGTTTTTTGACATCCCGTCAGTTCTCGTTCTGTGTCATTCCTACACAGTACCTACCAAAAGAAGCTTTCAGGCAGTACCAGATTAGAGCATTGGAATGATGCAGGCATGCATGCCATGCCAAATTATGTTTCCCTCTTCTCCTTTGTCAGAAGTGGTCAATTTATGAAATAGATACATTGAACCTGCTCATCAGCAGTTCTTCTACTGAGTTCACTCACTGTCCTAACAGGAACACTACATATAGACCAGTATTATGGAGGATATTTTTCAGGATGCTGGTGTATCTACTCATCCTAATCCCAAAAACCGCTTTTAGAAACAAGCAGGAAGTTATGAAAATATGTTTTCCACCATTCATAGCCAAGACTATTGACTAATCAGAATCTTTGACTATTTTTAAGCTATGGGACCAGAGTACATCCTTGTTTCAAACTCTGTACATGAACAACTGTTAGTCCCAATGTCTTATAGATTCATAGAATCATTAGAGATTGGAAGGGACTTCGAAAGATCATCTAGTCCAATCCCCCTGCCACAGCAGGATCACCTACACCAAGTCACACAGGAACACATCCAGGCAGG